>BMAU01017446.1:0-318180 GCA_019973935.1 Trichonephila clavipes
GTAGAAAGTTTTCTATGTTAAACATCGACAATTACTGGTCATCAATAAAGGTATGATTTCTTTGTCAAATACTTATTTTCTATCAAGAAAGAAGTTCTTAACTTGGCAATGTTCATATCATAACAGCTATTGCCAAACTGAATTATCGGTGAAATAGTTTAAGTCCAAAGAAGTTTGGAATTAAAGAGTTAGAAGGATTTGATTTACATTGAGTGATATAAATCTAGAATAAGGATTTTTTTAGAGTTTTTTTTGGCTATCTGTAGATGTGTATGATTTGTTTTGATTTAATTTATATGCGAATGTTTCCTTTCGATACTTTTGAACAATATATCTCTAAAGAGCAATTTATTACTTCATAGTATTAACTACTTATTGCTTGGGAACTCCCATGATTTTTAGTCTTCTTATTCTATTTAACAACTTGTAAAAATAGTAGAAATGCAATGAGAAAGATATGTTATTTTAAATAAACAACTCTCTAAACCAGTTGTTCTTAAACTAGGGATCAGAACCCCAAGTGGGGTCACCGAAAGGCTTT
Organism: Trichonephila clavipes; assembly: GCA_019973935.1. NCBI lineage: Eukaryota > Metazoa > Arthropoda > Arachnida > Araneae > Nephilidae > Trichonephila > Trichonephila clavipes. Next base: position 542 of record BMAU01017446.1, read on the forward strand.
GGATTTTCTATACACTTTAGCATTAAATAACTTGCTTGTCATTATTAATAATAATAATTTAATTATTTATCTAGATTATACATTGAAAATGCAGATATACAATTTGTTTATTTCTATTCTTTATTTAGTATTGATCAAAAGTTAAGAATGTAGAAGTTATTCGCTCGGTGTTGTCAACTGTATTATTTCAGGATTTAAAAACATAATTAAAAGTAATAAAGCACATCCTTCCCATCTCTGCATAAATCTTGCAATTTTTTTTTATTTTTTATAAAAAATTGTTGCTTATTTAAAATGTTTTATATCGGTGTATTCAAAGTAAAAACTTATATTACGGCTTTTTTATTACTGTAAAACAATAATAAGATACAAATAAAATCAACACAGAAATACCCAAGCGCGTATACACTTTGTGCAATTTTTATGGAATGACACAAAATTTGTGTACAAAAAATGGGGTGCACTCACGAAAAGATTAAGAACCCTTGCTAAAATAATAGAAAACAAGTTTTTCTTAAAAAAAAAATAGTTCGATTGCATGTTTACCAAATTAGATATTGTTACGAAGTTTGTGTAAATAGTGTAAATAATTTGTATTTGAGTGTTCAGTTATTACGCTATGTTATATTTATTTCATGTTAAAATTGTACTATTCACAAGCAGTGCCGCTTCTTACGTTATAAGGGCGATTGAATGAGAACTTGACAAGTTGGCGGTCCACTTGGCGACTTTGGCGACAATTTTGGCGTCATTGGCGACCTTGTTGGCGAGTTCGGAACCCTCTGGAATCTTCTAGAAAGTAGTAGATCTCTCCACTTGTGTCACGTTCAATGACATGAGTGGTTATATTTCTAGAAGTTTCTGTCGCGCATATAAAAACGAGGCTCGCCGGTACGGCGGGGAGTCTTGATTAAGCCAGCTAGTAGTGAGGATTGTTTTGACTAGAGATTAGCTCAGCTGTGCTTGTGAATAATCTTTACTTACGTGTATTTATTTTTAAACACTTTTTATCGTGTTTGATTGCTGTTGAAGGTGTGAAGACCTTCAGATATTTACCCTGTGAATGTTGCCGATAAATCCTGTATTGAAAGGATTGGATTTTCTATAATAAATTCGCATCGCTCTTAAAGAACTGATTATTTTTTCTTTGTGATTGTTTTTGCATAAAATTCTCGAACCTTCGGATCTACGTAACTATATTATAGAATATGTTTTGAGTCATCTACTAACGATTACACAAAACTTCTTTTAATCATTTATTTAAGAGAGCTTCCTTTCAATATACATTTATCTGTATGTTTACAAGAAAAAATTGCCCAATACAAAACCAAACTGCCCTGTGTAGGACCACCTTGACGCTCGGCGAAATGGATAGGTTTGAGGCGATTAACGGATTGAAACTATACCTGTCGATGGCCGCCATGCCTCCACAGACATAAACGAGATTCATCCGTGAACAATACTTGATGCCTTTCGATGGTCCAGGTACGATGATGATGACACCAACTCATGAATCTCCCCCTGTGTTAAGGTATCCGACTACGTTCGGAGACTTTTTTAAGTTTTCAAAAATCCCTAATATTTTTACATTATCAGTTTCACTTTTATACACAATAATAAAAAGTACAGTTAGAAATAATATATGTACATAAAAAATTTGCAAAAATTAAAATTTTAAAGAAATTTTAATCAAATTTTGGAATTTTTCAAACACTCTATTTTTTAAAATATTTTATATTTTCCATAAAATATTGCTGCAATACATTTTAAAACACATTTCTAGAGAATGACCTACAAGTGTTAAATTACTTCTTTTGAATCAAAAGTTATGGCCAGTCGAGCTTGCGAACTAGAAATTCAATCAAATTATCGTAACTTTCAGAAAGAAATAAAACAATAAAATAACTAAAAATTGTTCAATTTTCTTAGCTTGTAGGTCATTCTCTAGATAATACCAATAATAACATTTGTGTAAAATTTCATACAAGTATCTCTAATAGTTTTTTAGATATCATGTTTGAAATATCATGAAATTTACAAAAAAATGGTTTTGAGAAAAATGCATTTAAACTTTATAAAATCAATTTCAAAACAAAATATGACAAGTATACTACTAAAACTCTCCTGATTTATAAGTAACACTCCCACTCTTTGGAAGTTTGTTAAATTTTTTCTTTCTTTGGGCCTCCTTTTTTTTTCTGGTTGATTTTATAAAAGGCAAAAAATGTTGTTTCGAGTCACCGACTCGAAAGATGTCAACAAATCTCTCATTACGCAGTATATAATTCCCTGCATTTATGCCAAATGCTTTCAAAATACCTAACACATCAATGAAAGCTTTTTAAAAATAATGACGGTAATATATGGGTACCCAAAGAAAATGGTTTTAGCTCGATAAAAAGTTTCTTTCAAAATGATTTGCCACAAACAGGCGTTAAATGATACATTTTTATTTGTGTCTTACCGTGGAGGCAATTTTATAATAACTGCTTATCCACTGCTTTGTGTACAGGTTTAACAATATTTTTAAAGTTTCACAGAAATACATACAATTTTTCTGTTTATTGTTTTGGTGTCGTTTCCACGTTGATAGTCACACCAGTTCTCAGCTCAAATCGGGCACGGCCCATATATGGGGTTGGAGCAACGGTGTTGGAGCAAAACCCTGTTGGAGCAACAGTGAAAAATACTGCTATAGTAGCACTTAGCATAGCTTTGGCGTGATTGGTGTTAGTGCTAAAACAGTGTAGAATTTTATTAAACATAACATTGATAAGTTTTTCCTTCTCACCGAGGTTTTTCTCGCCTTTTTAAAAATTTTCTTTCCGACTACTCAATCTTTCTTAGAAGTATCTTATGCACTCATATGATGACATTGTTGACACCATATACATCTTTAACAGAAAGGTATCCTTGGAATCACCATCACAAAAGAAATACATATTTTTAAGATTTCGTAGTGCAAAAACATACAAAAAGATTTTTGTACGCACTATGTTTGAAGTAAATCCCAGATGATTGCAGGAACACGCATGTATGACTGACTTATAGAATTCTAAAAAACTTTGATAACATTTCTAAATCTAGAATTTCCCAGTGTCAATGTATAAAGTTTCTATAGAAATTACATTTAGCGATGAATGTCCATGTGTCTCTGCCGTCAACGGATATTCCACATTCTTCAACTGACATTTTGAACATTTTATAATGCTTTTTCGCTTAAAAAAGCAGTGTCGTTCATGGCATCTTTAGCCGTTGGTGTAGCAGCACAGACAAGACTTTCTTTCACAATGTCTAAATGCTCCTTTTTGTCATACAAGGCCAGTTCAGCTTAGCACATAGCTTTTTCACAGGTAAATATCATCTTTCAATCACTCACCTTCTAAAAATAGGTTGCAAATTAATAACACTTTGCTTTTTAGCTTTTCAGTAGCTGAAAAAAGGACGATAAAACTTTAATCGGAGCATTTTTCAAGTCACATTAGAAGTCAGTCCAAACATGTAATCTTCATGCAGGTACAGATTGTTCTCAAAACAATTGGAGAAACACAAACTTGAAAACACACTTCCCAATTTAAATAAAATATTCTATTACCTCTTAATGTTCCACTAAAAACATTCTTTGTTCTGTAAAAAATACCTTTACTTATCCCAGTTTTCGTTCATCACAAATTTGAGCACTTCTCAAGTCAAGAACATTACAAGTCAACACTTCCACTGTTTTTGTAAATGTCTCACCAGCATAGTTGCAGTTTTCAAGAGGTTAATTTGATTCAATTTTGATAATATCAAAAGCAGAATGTTCAGAAACAATTAACAATTAAAAAATTGTGCAATTAAAGCCAAAAAAATCAGGTTTTTGAAGAAATTTGCGAGCAACATTCGAAAGATTCAAATCAAAACAAAAACATATGAGGTCAGAAGAAACAGATGTTGCCAATCGCAAAAAGTCCAATTAAAGATTGAAATTGTTGCCTATCAATAAAATAGTTTAAAAAATGCCAGAAATTGTTTTTAAAATTATAATGGGTTGAAATTGCAAAAAATTATGGGTAAAAGCATGTGAAGCAGTCAACTTCCGGTTTCGATTTCACCTCTTCCGGTTTCAATTTCACCGCTGTAATAATATTTTAAACACCTGTAACTTTTTTTCTAATTATCGCACAGACAAAACAAAGGCAGATTTAGAAAGATAATTGTTTGAATTTTAAAAATATCAAATAAAAAGAAAATGTGATTTTTGACCGAAAATGACGTTTTCAACGTAGTCGGATACCTTAAGCGATCAACTGTAGTCCAGTTGTTAGCACCCATACACATCACTGTAATTCATGCAATCTGTTGCGTATAGCTTGGATGGACCGAGATCCACCTGCTTCTGATAGTAACCGGTTTCGGATGCCGCGAGCCGTGGAGAAATTGATAAATGCGCACCACCTCCTATTCGACTGAAACATAGACTTTCCCCAAACGATCGTGTTGAATGGTATTCACGCTTTGTTAAACACGCCTACGCGAGTTGTTATTGTGAGCAGCAATTAACCCATTGTATGTAGTTTGCTATTAAGGGCACATTCCCCGCATATTAACTCATGGTATTGAACTCGCCGACACCTCGGAAGCATTTTCTACGCGTCTTCGAATGTCCCAAATGCTATGAAAAAAAAACAGACGCTATTTATGATAAGGGAATATTGATGTGTTTATAGCCCGATTATGGGTACAACTTGATCTGACGCTTGTACAAACTTAATAATTTGCATATCCGTCTCACCATCATCGCTCTTGAAATTTGTATAACGCTACGTATATTATTTCTTGGTGTTGTAATTTCACTTTTAAGGAGTATATATATATGTATATATATATATATATATATATATATATATATATATATATATATATATATATATATATATATATATATATATATATACTATTTTCAATAATGATGATCCGAAGAAAAGAATTGTGAAATAAAAAATAATTGCAATTTTAAAAGTTAGAGATAGATAAATTGACACTTATATCTTATAATGCAGTGTTTCTCAAACTGTGGGGCGCGCCCCCTTGGGGGCGTAATAACTGTACAAGGGGGACGCGAGCCTATTGAAAAGTCGAGAACAAAAGATTATTTAAAAAAATCATTAATTTACTGAAGGTAAACAAACAAAATACATTCTGACATTTACACTGATATGTTACACTTAGAAATATATCAGAGCTACTCAATGTATTTTATAAATAATTAAATAATTAAAAAACAAGTTTATTACTTACCAGTCACTCATGGGGTTTGTCATAAATATAATTTATAACAAACATTAACACTTATCTTGATAATTTTTGTGTGGTTTATATTAAACCTTGACTGCCGATCATAAGTTTCTTCATTCGCTTCCCAATGTTAACCGTTTTCCACGTAGGCACGCGTAAGTGATGTATTGGGGGAGGGGGAGGAATAAAAGAGTTAAAATAATCTGGAATAAGTAAATTATTCGCAAACATTGTCAAAGTCCTTTTATTGCATTCCAAAGTTTTGGAATAATTTTGCGGATAGCAGTGCACAGAAAAAATCGTACTTTGGAAAGACGTATATATACGTCTGCAAAAATAAAGGCATTGGGTTAGAGAGACGTTTATATACACGGGGGGGCTTAAGGGGTTAAAGTCGTATCGTAGTTTTAGCGTCAAAGTATAGTAATATTGAATTCAGTACATTGTTATTGTTGGGGGGGGCGCGATGAAAATAATGATTGAATATTGGGTTGCGAGTATTTCAAGTTTGAGAAGCACTGTTCTAAAGGATAAGACTTTCAGTAAGAAAAATTAAATCTCATGCAAATCACAAATCTTTGCGAAAATAGAAATGAAAAAAAAAACTTCACAAAAACTCGTTATACTTATGGGAATTAAGGTTATATAGCAACATAATTAATGTAAATGATTTTTCAGAAAGTAAATAATGTGTGTCTATATATTTCTTTACAATGCACAACATAGGTTATATTATAAATGTGTTAATGAAATCGGCAAATTTTTAATTCCTCAAGCTAAATATTCAAATTCATTTTATTAATCATCTGTTTAAAATTCATTACAATTTTAGAAGTATTTTTAACAAATACCAAGTAAAGAAAAATGGAGCTTTATTTCTTTTCTAATACAAATAAGTATTTAACTAATTTCATAATTATACTCATCAATCTATTTCATGTAGAATTAAAAAAAATAATATTGATTAAAGATTTATAGTCTTATTATTTTTAAAATTCGTAGAAAATCGAAGCTAACAAAAAATATATTTAATCAGCATGTTTTTTATTGATTTAATTAAAAATTGCCAACCGAAACATTAATAAAAAAAATTATCAGATGTTTTCCAAACTCCGTAATTATTTTATATATATTTAGTCCTTTAGTGATGCTTCTGGAGAAAATTTAAAAACAATAATAAGAAATTGTGTGTTTTAATTTATTTTTCTTTAATTGTTTTTTTTATCAGTTTCACGTCGTGAGTCAGTGAGTGCTCTTACCGATTAGAACACTTTCTCTTTAATGCTTTTTTTTCGGTAGTTGGCGGTTTTTACACAAACGATTTTATGAATTTCTCATTAAATGCACATTAATTTTGCTGAAATTTTATAAATATTTTTTTAAGTATACATCTGGATTAATTGTATTTTTCTTTTGAAGTAGAAATAAATTACAGAATCGAAACATTTAATCTTTTTTAATGGAGAAACATTTAATATCCTGCATTTAAATGCGATCTGATATTTATGTTCTCAGATATAAAATACATACACACATATTTCTTCCATATTTATTTTTATTTTTAATTAACCATCGGAGTTCAATGTAAAATTGTTTTCATGTTATGAGTTGAAAAAGTGATCGAAGAAAATATTTTCGATTTTAGAGGTGCCATAATATTACTTCAAAAGTAAGAATAGAGTTATTTTTAAAGCTTTGGTTTCTTTATTTATAAATTAATATTTTATATTAATAAATTGTTTTAAACGTACTAAAAGTGTTATTGAATTATGTATTGAAGGAGCTAAGGGATGTGGCGGTATACTAAAAATAGGATGCTTTCATCAATATGCAGTGTGCAACAAACTATAAACGTAAACAATATACACATAATAGTTCTTAATAAAACTGAAAATTAGTTTTCTTTTTCCTTTCGAGGACTTACTTTTATATATAATTATAAAAAAATATCAAGTAAGCTCAAATATATTGTAGACTATGTGATAGGTACTAAAAACATTCATAATTATAAGCATAGAAAATGATTATTGTCTCATTACCACTTTTCAATTTCAGAAGATTGTTCGAAATACTTTATAAAAAGATACTTTGTTCTTGTGGTTATATGCGTGCACCTCCTATCGAACATCAGCAAAGTTCACTGGAAATTGTTAGAGTGTACGATTGACGCTATTGATTTGTGTATCTGTTACAAATAAATAAACATACAGATATTCACATATCTATGTAAGATTAAGTCTACACAGTAATACCTCTACTTAGCGAATCCGGAGTTACGTCATTTTCAAATAGCGTCAATTCGTCTTTTTTCTATTTTTTTAATGCTCTGCTTCCCTCTATGTTTTTCTTTTTTAATTTCTGTAATTTCAGACTCAATCAGTGAGAGCCTGATGAAATTAATAAACTGATTGAAGAAGTTCTCGATCTGTCCAGGCAAACAAATTTAGAAGTGTGATGAAAGTGTTTATGATGAAGAATTGCTCGATTCCAACAATTAGGAGCTGACAGACTCATAGAAATGTATGGGAAAGAGCAAGACTATGAAGAACTTGAATCTTTAGACCCAGTTCATTTAGAAGATCAACGATGGTTGGGAATTTGACAGAAGGACTCAGATTAATAGAAAAAAAGGTTATAGATTGTAGAAAACATAGACTCTAAAGAACAGTGGATTTTTTCAACAAAACAAGGCACACAAAAGCTATCAGCATGCTTGGGGACATTTTGTCGGAGAAAAAAATCTTTGTTGGTTTGGTTTGATGAAATAGTTTGTTTTTGGTTTTATGAAACCTTTCACTTCAAAAATTAGTATAGTCTTCATTCCCGGTCCGAACTTAACATTGTTTACTTGTGTTTATACGCGAAGTTAAATCCCAACATACGTGAATTTGACTTACGCGGTCATCATTCAGTCACACATATCGCATAAGTTTGGAGTACTACGGCAATTGTACTTAAACTTATCAGTATGGATAGTGTTATTAATTAATCTCTTACAATAAATAGCTTATATACATACAATGTGCCATTTATTCCCCTGATTTGTTGGACGTTCAAAATGGTATTGTGTTATTTATTATATATGATTTTATTAACTTCAAAGTGATTTCCCTAAATCATATGTTTAGCTGATCTCTACTTAAAAAAGGAAATATTGCATCTGAAAAACTTAAAAACCAGAAATGGTAGAATGTTGTACTTACAGATGGGATGTTTTTACCGAATGTTACATATTATGTTTAATACTTATTTTAAGACTATGCATGGAAGGTTCATTATTCACAAAGCATAAACTTGTTATTCCAAGCACATAGATGTATAAAAGTAACTTTCTATATAAATAGACAATGCATTTTTGTAACATTAGTTTTTCCAACTAATTCCTGTTCACATTAAGTATACTTTATCGAGAAAATCCATTTTGTAATTGATTCAATTCCTACTAGTAGTTCTCTCTCTCTCTCTTTATATATATATATATATATATATATATATATATATATATATATATATATATATGTATATGTAATCCAAAATATAAAAATACAAAGATAGTTATAGAACCTAAGATAACTATACTAAATAGGAAGAAATAGGCACAATAGTACAATAACAAACTCCTTTCCTTAGGAACCAGTATTGCAGGTTTAAACAAGTTTCTGGGCTAGCCAACCTTCACCTGTAGTTTGTCATACTACGTACCAAGAGGAAAGGAAATAATAACATTTGGATGTATTTAAATATTATAATAAAATCCCTTAACAAATAAAAACATAATTTAAAAATTATAGCAATCTATATATATATATATATATATATATATATATATATATATATATATATATAATAGCTGGTATACCCGTTCTTTGCAAGGGTGATCTGAAAAATTAAACAACAATGATTGAAGGAAAAAGAAGTTTTTAATGAGTTAATTTTATGTGAATTGCAAATTAAACAAAAAAAAGCTTTTTGCATAACTCAACTAAACAAAAAAAGAAAGAAAAAAAAACACCTTTGTTAAATTTTAACTATGTAGATCCAAAAGCTCATAATTTTTTTTTTTATTTATAATTCCTCGTAACACTTTTGAGGGTCGATTTTTCAAAATACCGGCTTAAGCTGATCTCTGCTCAGCAAAAGTAACACATTGTTAAAAGTTCTGCTTAATGATTGCTTAAAGTAGCGTAATTAATTTATATCTGAAAGTGTAATACATGAATATTACTTTCTGTTGTATTTACTTTATTTTAAAATTGTAATATTCGCAAGCAAAGCCGTTTCTTAAACTATAATGGCGATTCAATGAAAATCATAGCGAAATGTTAACGATAGAGTCATGTTGGCAAATGCCTAGCTACTTTCGTAGCTGGAGCTTTATTAGAGCTTTGTAAGACCCGCCGTGTTGGGAAGAAATGCACTGTATAACTTTATCCAACCGCATTATGATTTACTGCAGTTTTTTTTTTCATACAATATTTTTTTGGATCACTACATTTACAAATTAAGGGATATACATAAATAAAATACTCCACTTTGGAAAATTTGATCCGTTAGAGCTAATAAATTAATTGAAGATATCCCACTGTAAAATTAATTACATACATCGTTCACTTAAAATAAGTAGTCAAATCATTTTCCAAGGTCTTCACTAACATACAAAAACATAAAACATTTAAATTTTGACATAAACTATTTTTTACGGACAAAAATAATAATCTTTGGAATTCGCTGAGAACGCCGTCAGCTGAAAACACAATATCTGCTAAAAAACTATTCGGTTTCCCCGCTAAAATACTCACCATAGAACCCGAGCTGCCATATATCTTGGAAGAGTGGATTTCAGAGAATATTCCTGCTAAGTACTTGTAGAATATTCCTTCTAAGTGGGTGTAATGTGGTAGTTAGGAGAAGGGGTGCCAGCTCAGGTGTCGTCCACGTCACTTGACTATTGTTCAAAATTACGTGATACATTGCCAAAAGCCCTCGTGTAGCTGAACAGTGCGATGTTAATATTCACTCACTCACAAACTCCAAAAAATACAGTAGTTATAATAATTTTTATACTTAAAAACGCAATATCTGCCAATTCAATTAAAATTATAGCATTATAATTAACTACTAACCACAAACAAAATTTTGAAAATTTGTCCAAATGATGCAGTGTGAAAAATAAAGTTTATTTACTTTAAGTACCAGAACCTATAAAAGCATTTATTTTGAAAAATATCAATTTCTTACTTTCAAATGTGCATAATAAAATCATAAAAAAAACATGAAACGAAAGAGAGATTTATAACCACCTCTCCCTTTAAAACTTAGTTTTATTCTGAAATAAAATAATAGACATTATTCTGATCACAGGAATTAATTAGAAGCGAGTACCTTGCGTAGCCAAAAAACAAAAAGAGTTTTTCACAAACAAAAGATATATATATGCTGCGGTGTGCTTTTTTGCAGCGCATGCCAGATTTGCTTGCAGATGCCAGAATTTTTTCCTACTTACTTGACAAATATCGTTATATTTTGGACACTTTTTACAAATTTTTATAAATTATAGCCTATGCTATAAATTATAGCCTATGTGTTATTCTGATGTATAAGTTATATTACTGTAAAGTTTCATTAAAATCCATTCAGTTGTTTTTGCGTGAAAGACCCACAAACATCCACACAAACTTTCACATTTATAATATGCATTATATATACATATATATATATGTATATATATATATATATATATATATATCTTAATATAAATTTTCAATCGTTAATTTTCAATCGTTAATAAAATGCTTTTCATTTATCCACTTAAGTTCAAATACATTTTTTAACGTTGTAATGGATGGCACTTAATATTAATAGAGTTTTTTCTAATATTTAATTACATTTATTTTTTTTTAATTTTAAATTCATTCTGCTTTTTTGTCAAAGTTAGGGCTAGCATCAACAGATGGTTCCAGGAAGTTTTTCTAACGAATTTTTTCTTGGGTACAAATTCACATTTTTAAACTTGTAGTGGATGGTACTTGATGTTGATGTAGTGCCTTCAAATATCAATTCTATAATTAAATTTCATTAACTGAAATTTGAAAAAATCTTCGTTGATCTAAGTAGGAATTGACTTTTTTTAAAAAAATTACTTGCATATAAAGAGTAAATTGATAACAATTGATAATTATTAAAAATGCAAGAATATCTTATTACTTATTGCTGGGATTCATGTACTCTAAAAATAAGGCATGTTAAAAAAATTATGGTAGCATGCATGGTAAGAACTATTTGAATCTTTTAAGGAGCTAGCTTTGAAGATTTTAGTTCAAGTTTCATGACCTATTTAAATGACTGATAATAAAAACAAATATTGTTTGGTCTTCCAGATATTTATTGCAAAATATTCAACTCGTATGTGTATGTAAATAATATCAGGTGCAAGGTTGTTTCTGATACTGAAGAATGAATTTCATTTGAGGGAATAAAAAATAATCAAATGCAACACTTTTTTAATACTGTTTCAATTTTTATATTCCTCCTTTACTCTATGATATTACATTGTATTTTTTTATACGATCAGCATTCTGAAAATATCAGTTTCTGCACAAATCGACTCTTGAAAGGGGAAATAATGACTTTCCACTTTTTTAGTTCTCCCCTCTCATTTTATTTCATTTCTTTTTTGCTTTTGTCATGATATTTATCCCAATTTTGGATAAGACTAGAACGAAACAAAACAACTATAAAATTTAATAAGGGGAGAATGCTAAAAAAGCAATGAATCTTCCCATCGGAGTGAGTGAAAAAAAACCTGCTGTTGTATAAATAGGGTAGCTTATTTTTACATTTTATCATATAGATTGAAACTAATATATATATATATATATATATATATATATATATATATAAAAATTTTTTTTCATTATTATTTTTGACAAATTTCAGCTATTTCTTTATTTGCCAATTCTTTTTTTGTTACGGATTTATTAATTTCTGTTTTTACTTCATCAAGGAATGAAATAAATTAGTTTAAATGTAACAAAATTTGAAGTATTTAATTCAGATTGTGATGCAAATTTAACTATTTGTAAGTGCTTGAGTCAAATGTAAGCAAATTTATATAAATTCTAGGGAAAAAATATATTTTTTAAAAAATTACTTCTGTGAAAATGTTTTAAAATTTGTAAGTTAATGAATAACCAGTTTATGCTCACAAGAAAATGAATCTAAAAGTTAAATAAATTATTTATTTGAACGATCGTAAGTATCTTTAATAAATTATTTCAAACTGTTATACTCGCCACCATTTTTTTGAAAATCTGACACTTATGTAAAAGTCACAGGAAACGGTGTATATATTGCTTATGTATTTAACTTGACATTTTTTTCATGCTTATTTCTATTCAGTTGCAGAGTTGGGTTAAGCTAGTTGGTGGTAAAAGGTTTGAGGCCCATGGGCTGAAAAGTCAAAAAACTAAAATAGTGAAAGATTCCCAGATTTTAAATTTACACAGTAAAACACAAAGCTAATGATAAAGCTGAACGGACAAAATAACTTTAACTGTACCTTAAAAATTACCTAAGAGCTTAGAATTTTGCTATATACTGATATAGAATTTACTGGGTAGACGACATATATATTTTTAGTTCAGATCGAGAGTAAATTGAACTCAAATCGGGTACATTACAGTGGTTTTGCCGTATTGTCTCGATGCCTACTACCGTCTTTCAACAAGATAATGCAAGATACTATTGTCCACCGTGTTCTAATCTTCCTTAATACACAGGGTATTATATTGTTACATTCACCTGCATGGTTTCCAGATCTGTCAGCTATTGAAAGAATTTAGAGATGGTTTGCTGAGAGATAGGCTCTTCTCATTCCTCTCCAGCTAATACGGTTGATGATGTGTGGCATAGATTTGCAGCAGCATAGAATGAGTTGCACATTCCTATCGTCCAAGCCCAGTTCGACTCCAAGGCTACCGCATAAGCGGGGTTTCAGCTACCAAGGGGGGCAACTGCTTCTACTAACTCCACGCCCCGGTAAACCCATTAAACTACTCGCGCATTTAATTATTTTGTCTTCATGCCATACTGTTAGCCTACAATAAAAATCTTTTTTTTTTGTCTTTCCTTTCCTTCATGGTGCAGTAACGTTAGTGGCCAGCAATTTATTTTGTCCAACACCGCTTACTCTACTTTTAACAGGACCATGTTATTCAATTTGTTCCCTCTCCCATAGTGCTTCTTAAACAATTTTTAATGCGCTTTAAAACTGAAAAATGTCTTCCACTTGATGCATTCAATATTATTATTGTAAAAAATATTTTCCAAATGATCTCTGCATTAGGGGAAATCGAGACCATTTCTCTTGATAGTGACCGTGGTAGACTAGTGGTCAAGGTTAAATAATCGGGGCTGACGTGTCATGAGTTCGGGTCCAGTACCAATGAAGGTCCATTGTGTAAAGGGGAGTATTGCACGTTAAATCTGACGATGCTAAAATGTCCTTCCGTTGGTCTGGAAGTTAAAAGGAGGAAGGGGGATGCTAGCTCTTGTGTCGTCCTTGTCACATCACCATGGCTCATAACCACGAGGTCAGACGTCAAAAGCTCTAGAGTAGCTGAATACTGCAAAGTTAATATTCACTAACTCACTTTACAACTCGATACATTTCTTAAGGTTTTTTCATGTATTTTTGTTTCTTTTTAAAATATTAAAAACTGGTCCAGCTAGTCATTAAAATTAAAAGATTCAATATCAAATTATTAATATCTTTTGGTTTTTGTATAGATTTCTTCTTAATTCGAGGTAATAATATCTCGTCAAAAAATACCGAAAAGTGTTCTATTACAATTTTATATATCTCAGCTCTTCAGGATAGTTCTGCTCCTGTGCTATCACGTATAATATAAAATGAATTCACTATGAAACTTTTCCTTCTATCAAAGTACAGGTCGACTTTTTTACTTCTACTATAAATAGTTTTTCTTTTTTGCTGCATCCGAGGTTCTCTAGCTTCCTCTTCACACATGAGTCCTGATAAATCAGTTGCTTCTTGTTCCACTTTTCTAAAAACATTTCCAAATTTTGAATATAATTAACTGCAGATTTTAGTAGATTATAACACAGATTTGTAGATTATAATTCGTTTTCAATGGATTGCAATAATTTTCTAAAGTAATAATCTTCAGGTTTTTCATTTATTTTCCTAACTGCCATGAAATTACATTTTATCCGTTTACAAATTTTCTGACTGAATTATGGAATTTTTGATTTAGTACAAAATAATTTTGTTTAAATCTCGTAGTCTTTAAAGAAATCATAGTTTCATTTCGAATTCTAAATTATTTATAACCAAAATTCTTAAAAGATTTTACCCAATAAAGCTTTCCTAATTCTGAGGCTTAAGAGAGTTCTTTTATAAACTATAAACGCTGACTAAATCCTTAATTTATACAGTTTTTTTAAAGTTTATTAATATAAGTTAATAAAGGATTAATTGAATAAAAATGTTTTGTAACATTCTAGTTCACTATTATCCTTAAGAAATTTTTTCTGAAAAAAATTTCAATTTTTTCTTAAATTTTAATACTTTGAAACTGAATAGAGCAATAAAACTTTTATAAAATGATTTGAAATTTCAAGTTAGCCCAAACTCCTTTGACAAATACCATGACATCAATAAGGAACAATAAAACAACACAAATGAAATCTAAAATTGTTCAGGTAAATTTATGTCTTAATTACAATTAATTCCCTTTCTCAAACTAACAAAACTTAAAATGTATACAAACTAAAGAAAAAAAAAACATTGTAAAACCGGAAACACAATTTTTTTATTTTCCTTAGAATTCAAACATGTAGAAAATAATAGTTAAAAAGTGAGCCTATATGAAACCCGAAATACAAATTATACAACAAAGCATAGAACCTGAAGTTTTAACTTCACACATGAACTGGCATATACCATGCAAAACAAATTAATAAAAACTAAGATGATAGTGTTGAAAACTTCTCACAAAATTCATATTTCATTGAAGTACTTAATTATAAAACTTACAATTGCCTGAATTCAACCAGCTCGAAATCATTTGATGTGAATTCGTGACATGTTTTATTACGTAACTTCATTTTGTTTTATTTTATTTTCCTTAGTAAAGTAAGGCGTATCCCAGATTAACTGAGTATGGCAATAAATTGAAAACAAACTTGATTGAACTGAATAGTAATCGTTCATTCAATACAAAGTTTGAGCAACAAAAAAAAAACGTATGCGAAAATTTTGTACTAATTTCAACAATACAAATAAACGGAAGAAAGATGACTAGCGCTGTTCCATGACTCAAATCCATGCGAATAATAGGGGTTGCAATATTAATATAAGATATATTTTTTGCACGTTGAACTTATAACTCGAGTCAATCGAGCTCGAGAACCCTGGCGGCCGCCAGGTACTCGTCTGTTCAGTTGTTAATACTAAAATATTAAATACCATTCTTTGGAGAGATCAGATGTAATATTCGTTACGATGGAGGCATTAGTTTGGTTGGTAATGACGTTATTACACACTGACACTGTGAAATGCCTGAATGTGTTTCAAAGCATAGTTTACAATACAATGATATAAGTTTGAATGCAAAGATTCAATATTTAAAACAACCCTGATTCACATGCAATCTATAGATTATTATTCCTTCAAAAAGTGGATTTCTTGCACTTTCCGTCCGAAGAAATAGTAATATTTCAGTTCATTACTTTATTTTTAGATCATGGGTTCTAGCAACCTGCTAGCTATGGCGTGTGAAACCAATGTATCAATTTGATACATGGTGGAACACTGCCGGATATATTTGACGCAATTCGCTTCTTAATGTAATACATGCGGAGTTAGGGAATAGAGGTACAAACTATAGAGATATTTAGAGTTTATTGTACATTAATTGTGCATTATACATTTAAAGACATTCTGAACGTTCAATTGTTACAAAAGTTCTTTTCAGACTCAAATTGCATTTCATGTGAAAAAGGATTTGTTCACACAGATATGTAAGAACAAAAGCGGAAAGCACAGTACATGCAATTTTCTTCCAACAATTAAATTTCACTACATCAATGACATCTAATAATTTAAAATAGCTATTGATTTATCATTAATTTTTTCTCAGATTTTTTCACAATTCTAAAGATGTTAGACCAATTAGCTCCATTTTAAAATTGTCAGTTTCCAACCACTCAAAATTGACAAAACTCCCCGGTTGGAAGGTTGTTAATGATTGGTCGTTTTTAGCATTTATGAAAAGTGGGTAAATGGCGACTATTTCAGTAGTAGACGCCAAGCTTTCAAGCCTCCACACGCCAACACAGAAAAAGAGCGCCATCGATTCTTCCACTTTTTGAAGTAAAATTGGCGCCAGACGGTGGCTCAGCTGACACCCCAATACAATGCAAGTGTGTCGGAACATGCTGCTGAATATGGTACTGCACACCAGTTGCCCCAGTCATGTCCTTAAATTGGCCAAACATCCTTTTCCAGTTATATTTACAGTGATTTGACAAACATCCTGACTGAACCTTATATAAGTGGAAAATAATTAATTGCCTGGATCAGATGAATCAAGATTTCTCATTCACAAAGTCGATGGCCATTTCAGAGTGCCATGGAGATAAATCTATGTTACAAGGAAATATTCTTACGCATCTTTATTTCAAATAGTACTTAAGCTCATACTTGGCGTCTACATTTGATTAGTTTTTGAAATAGTGCCTCAGAACATATAGAAGTTTACTTAACACAAGAGTGCATATGTAAAACATTAGAAAAAGTACATTGGAAAAATATCTCTTGCATGTTATTCTTCTAATTTTTTTCTTTGTTTAAAGAAATATGTTATGTATTTATAACATTTTCATTAGTATTCATCGTTAAAAAGTTCCATAATATCAACAGCATTTTTGCTATTTCTAAACTAAAATGAGTGACAAAAGATTTCTATGATGTTGACAATTATAATATGGAATTCGTTATTAATTGTTAGTGTATTTGTAAAAAGTCTAGCCCATTTTTTCTGACATTGTTTAAACATTTAATTAGAAAATGTGAAAAACTTAATGACGTTCACAAAGTATTGTAAAATCAATAAGAGAAACAGCATAATTTGAAAGTATACATATTAAAAGTAATTAAGATTAGCATACGTTTCACGGCAGTAACGTAATTCGCATTTAATTATGATAATATTTTTAAAAATCGAACAAATAACTTTTATTAAAAGAAAATGAATAGTGTTAGTTAAGTTTTAAAATTCTTTTCTTATTTAAGAAATGTGCATTTTTATTTTAGAAAATTACAAATAGAAACAAAATAAAATATTTTTTTTTGAATGAAATAAAATATATTTCTTAAAGTTCTTTAAAATAAATATTTTTTTCATTTATAATTGATACATTTTACATACAAATATAATTCAAATAGTATTATGTAATTCTAAATGCTTTAAAAAGCATTCACATTTTTTGTGAAATCTTGCTAGTAATTTAAATAATATAATCATAATTTTGTTATGATTAATCAAACATTAAAAACAGAACATTATACACCATCATGAATTTAAAATTCGAGATGAACAGACATTTTAATATGCGAAACCCCACATGCGTATAATGTTAAATACGACCCTCATTTTAAATAATATGCAATAATACATAAATTTTTCATAACATGAATCATAAAACAAATATCTGAAAAAAGTAAAAATTATAACATGTTTTTAATTATACATTGCATAATTATCCTTCAGGGTATGTCACTGGCATCGATGTCATATTTAAAGGTGGAAAATAATTGAAGAAAAAAACCCCATCCCACACTCACAATATAAATAAAATATACTACACGTTTCCATGTTATGTCATTTATTTAATTTTTTACCCATTAATCCAACGTTTATAATTTTTTTAATTTTTTATATGTGAAATTATCACATTAAAAACACATTTTTCTTCACTGTGATACTTAGAAATCCAAGTAAAGGTATTATTTCTTCCTTTTGCCTTTCTTTTTATCAATTCTTTTGTATTTCAGTTAAGACAAATGTCCTGACAAATCCTTGAGTAAATCAAGAACGGGAAGAAAAAGAAAATACGTGGATAATGTAAGAAAAAAATAAGAACAAATTTCTATCGTGTTTGATAAAGAAAGTACTTTGTTACAAAGATAGTATTTTACTTTTATATTTTTATGTAATCGTGGAAGATTTGGATTGTTCCCACTTTTTTTTTTAAAACAAATCAAGCTCTATTTTTTATCCTTTTAAAATACTTCCCATTATATATAAATTTTATTTTTAGATAAATTTATATTAAATCTTATATTTTGATATAAATTATAAAAGAGTAAATGGGAAAATTAAAATAAAATTATTCTCTACGGCAGTAGAGTTACTTTAAATTTAAATATTTGTAAAATACAACACAAATATAAGAAAAAACAAAAATTGAGTATTTGTTTTTAGCAATATTGATTTTAAAAGTAAATCTAAAGAATTATTGAATACACCAATTTTATAAGTCAAAACCATTAAAAATGTTTTTTAATATCATTATCCGCGATGTTTTTTGGGACTTACTTACTTTGGACAGTAATCTGCAATAATGATTAAATATTCGCAACACCAGATCAGTAAGATAAATTAACAAAATAGATATTTAAATGTGTAATTATTATTTCTTAAAAATATTCAGTATTCTGAAAGAGAGATTTGTTCTAATAATTCACTGATTTCTCCAATGCAGTTTGGCTGTTACATTTTTTTGTATGATTTGGCATTGTTTTAAAATAAATTTTCTTGAAACTGTACTAAACGTTTGTGAAAAACTGGTGGATAGTAATTAATATGAACCACAACAAATTATGCTATAGTTTCAGAGGAATTTGATGTGTTAACAGGAATAATACTATTATACCGGGTGGGCACAATGTCCGTATAAACTTTAAAAATTTACAAAACTCAGAAAATTAAACAAAATAAAAAAACGATTTGCAGTTGTTTAGCGTTGGTAAGATACGGGATTTTTTTAATGAAAACAATAATACTAATTTTAAAAAAAAACAGCTGATATTTGGAGCTCATACAAACGACTTAATTGGAAATATGCAAATGAGAGGCAGGCGAACATAAAAACTGGTGCTCGTGATCCAAATATTGTTCTTAGTTGTATTTCGACAAAGTGGACAAGGATGCAAAGTTTGAAAGATGAAGCTTTGTTGGTGAAGGCGTTTTACACAAACGATGGATCAGCGACTTTTACACTGTGTGAATTTCTACTTCAGAAAAAATGAGAAGCCTGGAAAAGAGAGGGCCTTTAATAGTGCCAAACGTCATAGAGCGTGTTCAGCGATTTGAGGAAACTGGATCATTTGAGAATTGTGTAAGATCCATATGACCATGTCTGATATGTCCAGGTCTCACATGGCAACCTAAATAGAAACATTAACGTAATAAGGACTGCAGAGCCTAGAAGGGCAAGGGATGCTGGCAGCCGCTTGGGCTTATCACCATACTCGATGAACAACATTTTTTATGGAAATCTTAACCAGTATCCATACAAATTAAAGTTTTACCATGAACTTTTAACGCTGAATACCATAGGGAGACAAGCATTTACGAGGTGGGCTCTCTCCAAAATTGAAAAAAAAAAAAAAAAAGATTCCTCTTGGAACTTTTCCAAACACCTTGTGATTGGTTCCAAAGAACACCTTGTGGTCGAATGAAACTCCTTTTTCTCTCAATGCTAACACCCATAACTGTCACCCATCCGGTATATTGGTTAGTGACACTGACTGCGGTAGCGTAGGGCCTGGGTGGTTCCAATCCAGGAGAAGGCATGGATATTTGAAAATGTATAGAGCCTTCGCATCATGTAGGTTCTCGAAATAGCCATCGAGTCGCAAGTCCCCGCTTGAGCAAGAAGAGAGGTTGAGTCCTCTGACTCCTTCCATAGTGTTCTCCCTCCAAATTGGAGTGGAAGCAAGCCAAATCGTACTTTTACCTGCATGATGCTCAAAGCTAATGTTAACGACAAGTGCAAAAATCTAGTCTCCCTAGCCACGATGAATTTCGTGGAACATGGTGGGATGTTACTATCGAGATCAAATATATATACATATATATACACATATATATATATATATATATATATATATATATATATATATATATACATAAATATATATATACATATATATATACATACATATATATATGTATATATATATATTTATTTATATATATATATATATATATATATACATAAATATATATATACATATATATATACATACATATATATATGTATATATATATATTTTTTATATATATATAGAACTATATATATATACATAAATATATATATACATATATATATACATACATATATATATGTATATATATATATTTATTTATATATATATATATATATATATATTTTATTCGATATAGATAATATTGTGGCATTATATTTTAATATGCCTGACTAGTTATATATATACATATAAAGGTGTTTTTTTTAGAGGTATAGAACTTCAAATTGCAATAAAACAACGATGTATTATTCGATTGACATGAATTCTTTTTATTCGAAAGATAATATTGTGGCATTACATTTTAAGGTGCCTGACTAGTTGCGAAGACATTTTTTTGAAATTTTGCTGAAAATTTATTTTTAAACTCATTTTTTGTTTAATTATAACTGAAAACTAATAAAAACAGCAAAAAAATTTTCTTTCAATGTATTTTTTTTTAAATATGGCCAATTTTAGGTTTAAATTAGACGTTATTTGTACGTTAGGTTAAACATAGTAAAATAAATTCTAATGCATAATATTTCAAAAAACCCACATAATTTTACTCAAAAAACAGTTACTAATGAATTGACCTAATATCTTTGAAAAATTTTAATTTGTTACTGAACTAGAAGTCAAAAAGTGCACGCAATGCAAATTTTTCAAAAATTTCACATTTATCACACAGAAAAAAAATCAT
Organism: Trichonephila clavipes; assembly: GCA_019973935.1. Classification (NCBI taxonomy): domain Eukaryota; kingdom Metazoa; phylum Arthropoda; class Arachnida; order Araneae; family Nephilidae; genus Trichonephila; species Trichonephila clavipes. Next base: position 21,856 of record BMAU01017446.1, read on the forward strand.
AAAAAAGGTAAATATGCTGTTTTTTCTTAATCCCTACGTCACAGCATACATACTATAATAATGCACAATTACACAAAATTACAGACAATTACCTACAGAACTTTTTGAGATATCATGCTTAACGTGTTGTAAAATATCAAAAAATCTGTTTCAGAGAAAAATGCATGGTAGAACCCCCCTCAGTATAGAGGGTGCTGCTTGTAATAACATGTGTTGTTGACACCAGAGATCTTCTGTACGTGACCGAGTGCAGACGCACTCCATATTCCATTAAACTTATTATTTAATCTTACACTTGTATTCGATGATTTATTGAAATTAATTGAGTCTAACGGATTGTGATGATATGAAAGTTGATTGATATAAAAGCATTCTACCACTGATTAACTGAACCATCGATGATAGTAACATTGGTGCAACGGCCTGAAATTAATGAAAATTGATGAAATTTATGAAAGAATCATTTTGATACCCTCGACCAAGAGGTTGGAATATCATCGTCGACAGTGAATTCAGGTAAGCCGAATTTTTATTGAAAAACTGAATCATACCTGAATAGAAGATTAAAATGTCAGAAGATCTCTCAAAATTTAAAAAGAAGCGTACTGCGGTACGTTCTTCGTTGACAAAATTGATAAATAAAATTGAAGGAAAGATCAACAATGAAAATGAACCTGTTGATCAATTTGAAGCTTTTATAGAGCAATTAAATGACAAAGAAAGTAACTTAAGTTTATTAAATACACTAATTGAAGATCGTTTGTCTGTTGACACTATTACTGAAGATATGGAAGCTTCGGAAGAAATTAAAGAGAAGATTATATTTTGGAAAACGAAGCTTTCTTCTAAAATTAGGAGAATAAATTCTGACTCTATCCAGGTTGATACAGTTTCTCGAAATATCCAAGTTATTGATTCCAATAGTTTTGAATGTATGAACATAAATTTACCTAAATTGCATATAAATAAGTATTCTGGAAATTATTCTGAATGGTTAGATTTTTATAATTTATTTGAAAGCTCTATTCATAATAACAATAGACTAAGCAAAGTTGATAAATTTAATTATTTAAAATCATATTTATGTGGTAATGCGCTTGCTTGTATTAATGGATTTCCAATTTCTGATGATAATTATGATATAGCTCTTGATTTATTAAAAGATAGATTTGGAAATAAAAACATGTTAATTAACGCTCATTTGAGCAATTTATTAAATTTAACACCTGTTAGAAACCCTACTGATATTGTGGGCTTAAGAAACTTGTACGATAGAGCAGAAACGCAAATAAGGAGTCTTGAAAGTTTAGGAGTTAAAGGAGAATCCTACTCAAACTTATTAACACCCATCCTGTTGAAACAGATACCCTCGTAACTCGTTTTGGAATTCAATCGTTCTCAAAAGGACGAAGGGTTTGACCTGCGCGCTCTGTTACAATTCCTACACTTAGAAATCCGTAGTAGGGAACGAGCTTCTCAAATAAACAGTCATAAACTATGTCATTATTCCCCTCTACCGCAAGACAGAACAAAAAATAAAGGCTCCTATTTCCTCGGACAACGCATGAAGCCACCCCCGAATAGAGTACATTTCCAACCCCATTCATTTCCCACCCCTTTGGAGAAAGTAGAACTTAGAAGCCGAAAATGCTTATACTGCAACAAAGGTCATGAACTCGACATTTGCCGTTCCTTTGGTGCTCACGAAAGCGAGCGAGAAATTTTAAGGAAGAAGGGCTGTTGTTTTTTTATGTTTGTCGCCCGGTCATAGAGCAATGGAATGTGTAACAGGGGAGTCGTGTCCTATTTGTAATGGATCCCACCATTTCTCAATATGTTTTCGGAATGGACATGATGACCATTTGTCTCCGAAAAGGGACACTGATAATATAGTTTCAGTAATTAAAACAGATTCTGAGGACATTTTAACAATGAGTGTTATTGTTAATGAATCCAATATTTCCAAACAGCTTAGTGAATTTTGGAATTTAGAGAACTTAGGAATAGAAGCAGAGGTGTCCGATGAGGAAAATATTGATAATGATATAATGTCTGAATTTGAAGCGGGAATTTCATACCAAAATAAGCGGTATAAAGTTAAATTCCCTTGGAAACCTAACATGAAAACATTGTTAGAAAATAATGAAGAAATTGCTAGGGAAAGATTTCTAAAGTTAAGATCACGTTTTAAAAATGACAGTTCCTTATTTGAGGATTACAAATTAGTTGTAAATAATTATCTTTCTGAGAAAATCATAGAATGTGTTCCATTTGAAGACTAAAACTACAAGCAAATTGCGAATCGTATTTGATGCGTCATCACATGCGAAATCACAGCTATCTTTGAACGATTGTTTACACACGGGGCTAAATTTTATACCTAACCTATTTTTTTCTATTAATCAAATTTAGAGTGAATCCAATTGCATTTGTAGCTGACATAAAAATGGCATTTTTGATGATTGAGATAGACGAAAGTGAAAGGGATTTTACAAGATTTTTCTGGGATGAAAATCCAGGAATTGATTTAGAAAACAAACGGCTTGATATTTTCCGAATGACTAGGGTTTTATTTGGAGTAAAATCAAGTCCATTTCTTCTTGCAGCTACGATAAAGCATCATCTTAAAAAATATGTGGATATTTTTCCTGATACTTTAAACAATCTTAACCAGTCATTGTATGTTGATGATTTTCTGTGTGGAAATGTCAGTGTCCAAGCAGCCTTGACGACCTGCATAGAAAGTAAACAAATTTTGGAAGATGCAAGTATGGATCTTTGGAAATGGAGAACCAACTCTTCCGAGCTAAATCAAAGGTTAAAAAATTTAAATTTTGAAGTAGATGAACATAAAGAGTCATTGAACACGTTGATAGCTTCAAAGGTCTTAGGAGTTGGTTGGAATGAAAAATCTGACACATTCTATTTTGATTCCAGCGATTAAGGAACATTTCTTTCTAAAAGAACTAATACAAAAAGATATTTGTTACAAGCCGCAGGTCGATTATTTGACCCAGGAGGTAGATTGAAACATTCGACCCTATCTGAATTCCAAAAACATCAAATGATGTTGCCAAAGGCAACGAACTTCAAGGGAGCAAGAAACATTCTTAATGAATGGAACGAAATTTGCACACACAAGTCCAACAGAATTCAGCTATTCAGCGCGGAAGAGGGAATCGAATGGAACTTTTCCACCCGCTTCTCCCCATTTCGGTGGATTGTGGGAAGCAAACATTAAGTCCATGAAACGCATTTTATTGAGGGTAGCGAAATCAACTATCATGAACTTCGAAGAGTTAACTACGTTGATGGCACAAATCTAAGCAGTTCTGAATTCACGTCCCTTGTCTCCACTTTCTTCGGACCCTAATGATCTTAACCCTTTGACCCCGGGGCATTTCTTGACGAACTGTGCAATTTCATCCTTTCCTGAACCTTATACTGCTTCGGATTCTTTGTCCTATCATTCCAGGTGGAAACTCGTTCAATCTCTGAGAGACAAATTTTGGAACCGTTGGGGAGCACCGAATATCTGACCCATCTGCAGACCCGTGCTAAATGGAGTGAACAGAACCCTAACCTGATGGAGAATCAGCTCGTTCTTTTAAAGGATCCCAACACCAAGCCCCTGGACTGGCCTATGGGGCGTATTCTTGAAGTATTTCCCGGTAGTGATGGTCTTGTAAGAGTAGTTAATGTGAAAACCTCAACAGGTATTTTAAAACGAGCCAACACAAAGGTAGTGCCTTTACCTATTCCAGTTGATCCTGCAACTGTAGAGAAGAACAATTGAACACATTTTACAATTTCTTGAACTTTAACTTTATATTATTCTATTTACACAATTGCTAATTTGATTTTCAGTATTATTGATAACTCATGTGATTTAAGAATTGATTTAAGAATTATTGATATGCATGTGATTTAATTGCTAATTTTATTTCAGAATTATTGATGATGCATGTGATTTGATTGAATTCATGATTTTATTTTTATTATTTCACATTGCATGAATTTTATTTTTATTATTTCACATTGCATGAATTTTATTTGTATTATTTCATTTTGCATGAATTTTACTTGAATTACCTTAGAATTTGAATTATCTTAATGTAAACTCCGCAGGAGCTTAAGTGGGGAGTAATGGTAGAACCCCCCTCAGTATAGAGGGCGCTGCTTGTAATAACATGTGTTGTTGACACCAGAGATCTTCTGTACGTGACCGAGTGCAGACGCACTCCATATTCCATTAAACTTATTATTTAATCTTACACTTGTATTCGATGATTTATTGAAATTAATTGAGTCTAACGGATTGTGATGATATGAAAGTTGATTGATATAAAAGCATTCTACCACTGATTAACTGAACCATCGATGATAGTAACAATACATTTAAAGATTTAAAATTCAAAATTTAAAAAACTATACTGCTGAAAAAACCTAAAACCTCTATATATCAAAAGAACAAACATTTTCAAAGCAATTATGAATATTATATACTTTCATCAAACTTTTATCTTTTAATATTTTTAACAATTTTATAGTGTCAAAAAGCTTTTTCTTAAAGTCTAAGTACACAGTTTACGAAATAAAGATTAGACGTATAAAAAGCACTTTAAAAAAACCTTATTGCATTAAAAATAAAAATATTTTACATAGAAAAACAAATATATATTATTCCATATTATTTTAGAAGTTAAGAAATATATCATACAAAATATATTTGTGTTGTTTTACCAGTAAACATTCACGAAAAACTCTTGAAAAATATTGTTTATCACAAAAGTTATCATAAATTAGAATAAAAATCCTGCAAAGAAGTACTTTAAAACCCTCCATATGAATATACTAAGCCTTCTGTTTTTTCATCCTTAGTACTTTTTGTTTTTCTAGCTGCTTTTCTTTTTTTTTTTCGAGACAATTTCGCAATCGGTAAAGAATGTCTTAAAGATGTTGAAATCCGTTGTTTATCAAATTTAAGTAACTCTTGAGCAACACTTTCAGGAAGGGAACCATTTACATTTCGAATTACTGATAATATACCAGCATAACCAGAATTATAAAGTATTAGAGCTAATAATGCACCCAAACGAAATGTTTCCAGTCCAATAAATATATTTTTGGGAACAATATTCCACAAAATGTTGTTATAACTTTCATTGCAGATCTGTGTCTTACCATGAAGACATTTTTTCAACAAAGTTTCATTACCTAGTTTTAGATATGTAGGCTTTATTTGGTTTATAATTTTATTAGGAAGTCCTTGCTCAATTTCTTTGAGGGGACTCCCAGCTGCTTTTGCCCTTTGGTAACGACACCAACTCTCAGATCCTTTAGGACACTGTCCATGCAATGAATTGTTTTTTCCAGATACACAGTGAAAAAATGCAGCTATTACACTACTCATCATCTTTTGTAGATTACCTACATTGTTTCGAATAGCTATTCCATAATAGTTCTGAATTCTGTCGATTAATTTATCAGTTAATTTATTTTTCCCTCCCAAACCTTTCGTCGTTTTTTTTTTGTAATTGACGCAACCGCCCCCTACACGTTTCTGTACATGACCTATACACTCGAGTTTGGTTACTGTATTAATTCCATAAAAGTTTTTAACAGATTCATATCCTTTTGAGTCCCCATCTCCGTAGTATTCATTGTACTCTACATTCCTCACATTTGATCTCTCAAATATACGGTAGGCTCCAACAACCTCCATGTTCCCCGCGGAACCTTTGTAGTTCGAACATACATGTTTCGATGATTGGCTATTGCCTTTCGCGCATATGTGGCAATATTGTGTCATAACTTCAATGTCTAAATTTTTACCGGTGTCAACTGATATGGCACTTACACACCCATTCAAAGATGAGTAGCCTCTGCGTTGCCAAGTACCATCAATGGATATTCCACATTTAGTGAAACTATTTGAGCCTTTGATTTCACTCAATGCAGCGTTGATGTTTTCTTGAGCAACGCGTTTAGTTGCTTTCAACAGTTTTCTTTCTTGATTGCGGAAAGCAAGTTTTGACAGGAAAGGTAAACCGAGGAAAGCACATAATTTTTTGCCAGCTGAAAATCCTTTCCCGAGTATCCTTAGCCCCAAAACAATTGAAGAGTTTATAAGACAAGAACCTTTCATCTTCTCTGTCGTAGGGAAACCTTTAAAGAAGGAGCAGTTTTTGCACTTTAGGTTCATATGTGAGCATAATCCACTGACAGAGTCTTCTATAAGTTCCAAGCCCTGAGAATAACAATCAGGACAACAAACTATGGCAAAAAATGAAATCAAAGTTGTCCAGCTGACAATTCTATTGTCTTTAGAAGTTTCAAACAATCTTTCTGAGAAAATTTCCAAACTTGTATGGCTTGATTCCAACTTTTTGGCACTAGCGGATTCAGTAGAAATGAGCTCAGATGTTTCATCCTTCTCATTAATTGTGGCACGAATGGTATAACGATTTCCAGTAAATCGGCGCTTCTTAGACCTCCCAGATCTTGATTTAACCATAACTAATCAATATTTTGTCTTAAGAAAGACAGTTTTTTTCATAAAATATATCAAAATAATAAATTAAACGAGGAGCGAAGAATCGAGTAGATACAACATAAGCAAATCGAAAAATGACAACAAACCTGTAAAGTTGTTGCCAAATTTTACTAAAACTATTAAATGATTTTTAAAAGAATATCACCATATTCAGTTTTAATGTTACCAAAATTAATATTTTATAAATAAATTCAATAAAATTCAAAAAAGAGTTTCAAATGCAAAGTACTTCCGGTTTCGATTTCTAACTTCCGGTTCGTTTTTGTTGTTCTCACTTGACATAAAAACTGCTATAACTTCGTAAATAATTGAAGTACAAGCAAAAGTAAGGTATTTTTTGAAAGAAGAAAATTCAAATATTAAAAATATCAAATAAAATTTTTTTGTCATGTTCATCAAAATTGACGATTTTACACTAGTCAGGCACCTTAAATATGATATTATTTCTGGCATATGACTGCCACGGCTGGCTCGGATGTAGTCCAATCTGGACGTCCAATTTTCGATGACTTTTTCCAACATTTGTGGCCGTATATCGGCAATAACACGGCAACTGTTGTCGTCCAAATGGTCGAGCGTTTGTGGCTTATCCGCATAGACCAATGACTTTACATAGATCCACAGAAAATAGTCTAGCGGTGTTAAATCACAAGATCTGGAGACCAATTCACAGGTCCAAAACGTGAAATTAGGCGGTCACCAAACGTGTCTTTGAATAAATCGATTGTGGCACGAGCTGTGTGACATGTTGTGCCGTTTTGTTGGAACCACAGCTCCTGGACATTATGATTGTTCAATTCAGGAATGAAAAAGTTAGTAATCATGGCTCTATACCGATCACCATTGACTTTAACTTTGTGGCCTTCATCGTTTTTGAAGAAGTACGGACCAATGATTCCACCAGCCTATAAAGCGCTCCAAACAGTCAGTTTTTCTGGATGTAACGGTGTTTCGACATACACTTGTGGATTAGCTTCACACCAAATGCTTCAGTTTTGTTTCTTCACGTAACCATTCAACCAGAAGTGCGCTTCATCGCTAAACAAAATAGTTGGAAATAGTCAACGAAAATTGGACGCCCAGATTGGACTACATCCGGGCCATCCGAGGCAGTCATATGCCAGAAATCATATTTAAAATGTAATGCCACAAGATTATCTTTCGAATAAAAAAAATTCATGTCAATCGAATAATACATCATTTTTTTATTGCAATTTAAAGTTCTATACCTCTAAAAAAACACCCTTTATATATATACCTGATCTCGATAGTAAAAAATGAGTTAAATTGGTAATACGGAGAGAGATTTCGCAAGATCAGACTTTCATGTTGCTTTTAATTTTTAAGAATTTTTCTAACTTTAATCAGAATAATATTTTAATTGTTTCCCTTTACTAAAATATTAACTACAATTAATAGCAAGAAGATACATTTATTTAATCAATTATACGTAATTGAGATCAAATTTCTTACATCATTAAACAGTTCTATTCTTTATATAGCAAAGCTATATTTCCATTAAATTTAAATTTCGAGTTAATAGTTTAAGATAATAAACATAATAATTTAATAGCAATTGTGATTTATACTATAAATAATCATACTGCTTTGGAAAAACTATGATAATTACTTTAATTAATACAATTTAAATTTTATTACATACTAGTTCACATACACATTTGTATTTTTCCAACAGAATATTTTTCCTCATAAATCTAATTTACAGTTTTTTATTCCTCTAGATTCCCTTTGTATTATAAATGTAAAGAGTTATCAGTATATTGTTGATTAATATACTAATGCTGATTTTTTAAGAAATTGCTTGCACTTCACATTGTTACTAAATTGTTAATAGCTTGTAACTAAATATTTAAATTTGAAGAGGAACTATGTTTCTCTGTGAAAGGATTTTCATGTACATTTTATTAGAAAAATATTTACTTTAAGAAATTGTTTTACCTACTATACAACAATTCTGTAATCTATTTGTAAATTAAGTAAAAATTATCAAGTGTTAAATATTTAACTTTAGAATTAACAGCAAAGAAAAATAATGTATTCATGATGAAAATAGATTTTTTAAGGACCTCTTAAATCAGCAATTTTGCCAAATAAAGCCTTATTCGTAACTAAAATTATTTTTATTTATACGGAGTAAAGTTCTACGCGATTAGTATGTATAAATTGCTTTTTTAGTTCAGTATAGACGATCTTCTTAATTTCTTCCTTTAGAATCTTTGTGAATAATCTATAATATAATATGTTTATATTATAAACTGTAATAAGTGCCATAATTATAAAAACTGTAAGTTCTTGCTTCGTGTAATACTGAAAATCACACAAAAGAAATTTAGTTTGTCTAAAAAAGTAGGAACATGCCCTTCTTTTTCTTTTAATTTCCCAAAACACAAGATGAGTTTTTGTTTTCAAGTATAAACACCTATCATTTTATCTTAAGGTAATATAAATATTTTTTTTTGCAGTGATAACTTGTATTGGCACGTTTTGCTGTAGAGTGAACTTGAATGAACGTCGCGCTCGGGTATGTAACGCTCCCTCGGTTTTTTTCATCTCGAGTAAAAATTCTTGCTCGCGCAAGGTTATCTGCGACATGCACACCGCTAAAAGGAAAAGGAGGGACGTTTCACCCTCCCCCCGTCACTATGAAATGCGATAGTTTGTGTGTGTGTGTGTGTGTTTCCCTACCATTACGCCATAAAAGTAAAGTTCTTAACTTCAATCTAAGTGGGGTTCCCCCTCCCACCTCTTTTTACAAAAATGAATGCAGTGTTCTTTCTAATCCTAGTTGAAGCATGAAAATAAAACAATTAATATTCTATAAAAATAGGCTTAGAGAGAGAGAGAGAGAAATCCTATACTAAAATTAAGCAAAATGTGGAAAAAGAACAAACTTTTTTAGAACTAATTAAATTGTATAATTATCATTAGCAATATTGAAATGAATTTAAGAACAAAAACCTATTCTTTTAAGCGAATCAGAATAGCAATAAATAAATAGTTCTATTAGTCACATTACTTAAGTATAGTTTGAGTCTAAAAAGACAACTAAAAGAATTAAAAATTAAAAATAACAAAGTTAAGTATACAGGTATTTAGAAAAAGTTACATTAAATAATTTAAAAACAAGAAAATAAAACTTTATGAAGAAGACTTACTTTGCAGCAGCACCGGATATATTTCAACAAAACTGTTATACAATGACAAAATAGGTAGTATAACCTAGAGTTTATATGATATAAATCCCTTTTTAAAGGTTTTGACCTAGATTCCTTTCTTCACAATCAACTACCTGACTTTCTATTCCTTTACTTAAATTAATTCATGGATAGAATTGAATATTGTCTAATTACAACCAAAATTCACAAAACCGAATAGGGTTCTGTGAACCAATTACCTATGATTTTAACTGGGAATTTTAAAGTGAATTTGTCAAAAGACAAATCAAATTCTTTAGTTATTTTTTTTATTTTTTGTAAATAAAAATTCAATTTAATTTAACTATTTCAAATGATCCAAATGAAAGCACGAAGAAATACGAAACAACGCTTGACGGAGTTTTTTTTAATAGTTTTTTATATAAATAAAATTTGTATCAAAAATGTTTATAACCTATTTCAGCTACCATAAACCCATCGTTTCCTTCTTAGAATAGAATTAATTCACAAATATGATTGTATATTTTGCACAAACATATTACTTTATCAGTACAAACATATGGATAAATAAATTTATATGACAATACTAATATACCTTTGTTTTTTTATTTACCAATCTTATCCCTGAAATAACAATACAAAATTAGTATCGAGTGGTCATAAGTACACACATTTTTTTTTTACAATATATAAGTGCATTTATATCTCTGTCTCATAATATTCTGCACCTTTTGTGAACGAGTTTAAAACTACTTTAACCCTCGGGAAAAAATCTATCTCTGCTTCATATCTCTGAAACAAAGGTACACAGTTTTCAAAAACTTTATTCTCCAACTATTCTGTTATTTCTTTTCCGACAATGTTAACGGTACTTGAACTTTGATATATGATTGTACAAATAGGTATGTATTTAACTATCAAATATCTAACCTAAAATTCTTTAATTCAAGTTATAAATTTAAGTATTTGTTCAGAATCGGCTGTGCTAACAATAACATTATTTCTTTACTGATCGAAAAGTTGATGTTTTTTTCTTAAAATTGTTTTGCAGTGGTTTAATCACCACATTCATTATTCTCATTTGGGGAAAGGAAATTGCGAAAACTTCGAAATTAGGATGATCATCTTGTACTACTAAAGGAAATTTTCACAAACCAATAATTTAAATCATTATAACTAAGGGTATTAAAACATATAATTTCGTGCAGCAGAGAAATAAATGTTTTTCTACTGAGTCATTGTTTAAATTTCATTGTTTAAATTCATTGCATTTCAGTCTATTTCCAATAGTCACTTCCGGTTTTTAATCTTATTTTTATCAAAGCAGTTACAATAAATTTAACCATAGCGTCAGTCTAATAACCAGAATGCGTAAATCCCCAAAGGAAATAATTTGATATTGAGGTAATACTTGCCAAGCAGCGGTTGTTGCCGAATTACATGGAATCCTAGATGGCAGTCTAGTGGTAACAAATCGTCAGAAAAATAAATGTAGAAAACTGTTTTGAAATGTATTTCTAATGAAGAATTTAGGAATATATAAAAAATAACCAATAAATAATAAAAATCAATGTAATAAATCAAAAATTATGTATAATAATATATTACTATTATTACCGTATTATTACTATCATATAATATTATTTAATAGTAATTATTATATATTATAATATCTATAAAACCTTATACAATAATTATTATGTATAATAATACACATATAATATAATTCTTATATATAATAATTAGTATACTATATTATATAATAAATAAAATAATTACATAATATTTATTCAAATTAAAAATGAAACTCAATTAATAAGGGCTGATAACTTGTAATGTTCCAAAAACTGCGAGTTTCTTCAATAAATTTCATCGAACAAGGAACGTTCAAAAAAGCATTATTAAAAAGTAAAATTAGGTGGAAATATAATATAATTTAATAGTAATTAGGATATATATATTCGTGCAATTTTTATATATTAATAATTATTATTTATAATAATATTCATATACAATAATATAAGTATTATATATAATAATTATTACACTATATTATATTATAAATAAAATAATTACATAATATGTACTCAAATTAAGAAGAATATAAATTAATAAGTGCTGATGACTTGCAATATTCCAAAAATTGAGAGTTCCTTTAATGAATTTTATCGAATAAGGAACGTTCAAAAAGCATGATTAAAAAGTAAAATAAGGTGGAAATGTGCGATTTATAGCAATAATTAAAATCACAACACTCATTCTTTAAGAAAAATATCATGGTACTCACCAATAATATTATAAATATCCATATTTAAAAATAGCACAAAATACAGTGGAAGACTAAAAATATAGAGCGAAAAACAAATACAATGGAAATGGCTAAATTTTTAAAGAAATCGAATTAAAATCGTCTGAAATTAATAGGGTTGCAGCGGAAAAAAACAATAAAAAGTAACTCTAATATACGTTATTCTTATGGCACAACTACATTACCACACGATAAAATATCACGGTGACCATGTTGTAATGTTATCACTCATCTTTTGCAAACATTAACAACAACTAAGCGGGTAGCACTTCTACTAGTACATCAAATTAGCACCCCAGAAGAAGTTACGCATTCTGATAATTAGGCCAACCATATGCAAATTTTAAAAATAGAAGCGTACGTCGAACTTTAACTTTTAAAACCCATTTTTTAGTTTATTCAAGGAGATTATTTATGCAATATATTTCTTTTAAACCAGCAGGATATTTTGATTATTCATTGACTGATGTCAATAAATAAAATCATTGGAATATATATATAGTTAGACTTTTCATTCATACAAATATATTTTTTCCAAGAGATTTTAGATGAATACAAAGCTTACAACTGTAAAAATACACTAAAAAAATACCTTACAATAATATAAAATTTTAAACTGTCTATTAATTTTAGAAAAACTATGCCGCACTTCTTAATCAAAACGGTGTTTTAAACATCGTTTGAATAAATAAAAATTTATCTATAATACGATGAAATAATAATAATTAATTTAATTGTAACTGGCAATGTTTTTATTGTTTATTTTCTTTGTATAATATAACCATTAATGAAATGATTTTAATAATCAAAACAACAACAAAAATCTCTTTCTTATTTGTTTTAAGCTGTCAGCACACAAAAAAAAACTGCTAAATTTTAGATATTAATTCATAATTCACAAAACAATCTATCTTATCAATTATGTGTATCCTTCAAGTGTTTACAAAAACTAAAAGAATTGGAGCTTTATTTTAAATAGATAAAAAAATAATAAACAAATAAAAAAATAAATGAAAAATCTTAATGAGAAACACATGTTTAAGTATACTTCATTCCTCACAAATTATGCTTTATCAATAATATAACTTGGGTTACGCATTTTATACCTTTTTTCTAATTAACCAGCTGAATATGAATAATTTTATTCCTTAAAATTATTCTTTTCTTTCATCAAATTTACGCCATGCTTCTTATTTAACTACTTCCTTTAATAATAAGCATAAATACTATATTTAAGATGGGGGGATAATCAGAAAAATATGATCAAGGAGGTAAGTAAAAATGAAAAAAGAAATAACCATTGATATACATAATTAAATACTTTGAAAACCCATGTCTACAATTAGAAATTTTTTCCACATAGAGAGGAAATCAACACACCATTTTGCTAGAAAAAATTTAATGCTTCTATCCCTTCTTTCAACAATGCACGTTTCAATATTTTATCGCGGTAAAGGTGTCGAAAGGAAAACCGTTAATTGACAGTGCATTTTTTCTTACTCCTAACTAATGCTTTTCCGATTAGAGTGGAAAGTAAATTTCGATCTTCAATGTTAATTAAAAGTCACTTGGTGCATCATTGGTCTCTAAGTGACCTTAAAAAGTTAATCTGAAAATTATACATTATTAAACATTTGTTAGTGTGTTAACGGTTAAACATCTTAATTAATCCACGTATCTATTTTTTCTTTACTTTTAATACTTAAATAATATAATACTTTGATAAATATTTATTTTAACTCTCATGAATCTTATATCAAGGTTTATATATACATATATATATATATATACATATATACATATATATACATATATATATATATACACATATATATATATATACATATACCGGGTGGGCAAAAAGTCCGTAAAAACTTTAAAAATTCATAAAATCTGGAGAAATGAACGAAAAAAAAAACTGTTTGCAGGATCAGCATTAGTATGTCACGGGATTTTTTTAAGCTAGAAAAAAAATAATTCGAAAATAATCCTTTAGGTGGCGCGGTTACAAGCGTCTGTGGTGGAAATATGCAAATTAGACGGCTATAAAAACCTTTGCTCTCAATGAATCCACATTCATTTCACCATTACAAACAGTGAATGTGAAAAAGTATGCTCAGTGCGCCGGATAAAACTTTGATGGTGAAGTTATTTTACATGAAAGAGGAATCAACGACCATTGCCTTGCGTAAATTCCGAGTTCAGAAAAATGTGGAGAGTAGAAAAGGCCCTTTAACACCTGCTGGTCTCTGCTTTTTAAACGTTTTGAGGAAACTGGAAAGTTGGAAGTTCGAGCACGAGCCGGACGACCATGCTTGAAAGAAGAACTTGCACCCTGCATTGCTGTCGAAATGGAAGCGATTGCGTCGGAAGCAGCTTCAGGAACCAGCAGTGCTTGTGAAGCTGCCAGACGATTGGGCTTAAAACCATCATCTGTCCGCAATATTCTTCGCCGAATCCTCCAGCTGTACCCGTACAAATTGCAATCGTGCCATGAACTTTTGCCAGCAGATACCGCACAGAGGGAAGCATTTGCGAAGTGGGCCTTCTCTAAAATGGAACAGGATCCCACCTGGGTTTTTAACATCTTGTGGACAGATGAAGCTCATTTCTCGCTTCATGGTGACGTTAGCAACCATAACTGTCGCATTTGTGTGACCTCTGATCCAAGTGAGTACACACAGAAGCCATTGCATTCCCCAAAAGTGACAACATGGTGTGGTTTCACGGGTTCATTTATCATAGGACCCTTCTTCTTTGAAACGCAATGCCCAGTAAATGGATGGATAACGGAAACGTTAAATGCTCAGCTTTATCTAACGCTTCTGCGGGAGACTGTCGTGCCATGTTTAATTCAACGAGGTCAGATTTCGAATGTCACGTTCATGCAGGATGGAGCAACCAGTCTCATTGCTAACCCGGTTAAGGCATTCCTGATACAGACGTTCGGGGAAGACAGAATCGTTAGCAGGTGCTGCAGGTAACCAAGCCTCCTCGGTCTCCAGATTTAACACCGGCAGACTTCTGGTTGTGGGGATATTTGAACTCTCGCGTGTATCTATCCGGTCCGTCAAGTCTGTCGGAACTGAAAGATGCGATCCGCAGAGAAGTATCCTCCATACATCCGGACATGTTGCACTCTGCCGTTGCTGAATTTGTCACTCGTCTGGAATGTCTTCTCCCCTGTGGTGGTGGTCATGTGGAACATATTCTGGGGTAATAAAGTTGTAAAAGTTTTCTTTTCATTATTTATGCATTCTTTCTTTGATTTGCGTACATCAGCACCACCTACCGGATGATTTTCAAATTATTTTTTTTCTAACTTAAAAAAAATCCCGTGACATACTAAGGCTGATCCTGCAAACAGTTTATTTTTCGTTCATTTCTCCGGATTTTATGAATTTTTAAAATGTTTATGGACTTTTTGCCCACCCTGTATATATATACATATATATATACATATATATATATATATATATACATATATATATATATACATATATATATATATATATATATATATATATATATATATATATATATATATATATATACATATATATATATATATATATATATATATATATATATATATATATATATATATATATATATATATATATATATATATATATATATATATATATATATATATATATATAATGCGTGTCAATTTATTTAATTCTTTATCTAATAACGGTACTTATAAGTACCTCTCACTTTAAAATCACATAGAATAACCATTTTTGCGAATACTATGACGAGACTTATTCTTTGAATTCAATTCTTCCAAGATATATGGCAGTACGGGTTCTATGATGAGTATTTTAGCCGGGAAAGCAAATAGATTTATAGCAGAAATTGCTTTTTTAGCTGATGGCGTTTTCAGCGGATTGGGAAGATTATCACTTTTTCCCCCAAAAATAGTTTAATGTCAAAATTTAAGTGTCTTACTTTTGTATGTTAATGAAGACATTAGAAAACAATTTGACTATTTAAGTTAAGGGAATTCTGTATATAATTAATTTTACTGGTGAACATTTTTAATTGGTTAATTAACTCTAACGGATTAAATTTCCCGAAGTTGAGTATTTTGTTTATGTATTTCCTTTTATATATATATTCCATTCAGTGACTCAAAAAGAAATATTGCATGAAAAAATCTGCAGTAAATCATAATGTGGTAGATAAAGGGTTAAAAAGCCATTATTTGTATGCATACAATTTTGGGATATGCATGAGTTTCATGAATTAATGTGATAATACCGATATATCTTTAATAAGTAACCATGTTTTATACTTTATTTTTTTATTTGTAATTTTTAAAGAATGATTGCTTGGGTTTTTTTAAATTTTAGAAGTAGCTAAATAAAAATATATATTAACCCTTACGCTCTTTAGACTTTTTGCTGTTACGAACTGTTAACAGTCTTTTTTCCTACAAGGAGCATGTTTTATATTTCTTCAGAAACGTGAGTTTAGTGTAGTTGTTGTTGTTATGTACCCAAGTTAAATAATAAAATATAAGGTAAATCGGGGAAGATGCCACATTTAAGGAAATTCCGATTAGTACATCGAAAATTGAAATAATGAGACCAAGAAAAATTTACTTTTATTTTCCAATATATAATTGTTTATGCATACAAGTTAATTCTCCTAGTATGAAAATAAATAAGAAATTTAATGCTAAAGAAACCAATTAATTGTAGACTCTTCCCCCATATATTGGAGAAGACGCCACCAGTCACGGAGTAAGATGCAGCATCACCACGGTAAATGGGAAAATAAGAAAATAAATGTGAAATAACAGTAACTATAGAAAAACAAAAACAAAAAAATTAAGTTCTTTCATAATTAATTTGCTAAAAATAATAACAGTACAAGTTCAAATGATAGCTTACACTACTTTTCATTCAGTGCAAACGATTGTCATTACAATGTTCTTGCAACTATTCTTTGTATTCGATGCTATGAATCCAGTCCCCCTTGGGTCCTTTTTAGCATAAAAGTATCCTTAACATACAGCACAAAAGTCGTCATTTTTATCCTCATCAAAACTGTTACCACTGATATCTAAGGAAATTCCATTTACCTTTAAAAATACAATATGCAGAAAGAAAATTACCTTCCGCTTTGCAGGATGCCACTACAGCAGCGTTTCTCAAATTGTGGGCCGCGACTCCCTTGGTGGACGTGATAAATCATCAAGGAGGGCGCGAGCATATCGAGATGTTGAAAATAAAATATTATTTAAAAATATTAATTTATTGAAAGGAAGCAAACACTATACATTATGACATAATAAATAAAATACGCATTTACACGGATATAATATATTTATAAATGCATCAGTGTTGCACACTGTGTTGGATAATTAATTTAACAATACCAAGCTAAGGACAAATTTAAGAATAACCAGTGACTCTATGCGCTTGTCATACATAAAATTATACAAAAAATGTAAAAATAATCTTGATATTTTGTACAGTTTGTTATTAAATTCTAATTGAAGATTTAGGTCGAAGTACATTATTATTATTAGTGAATTCAATACATTATTATTTTTTGGATGGGGGAGGAGGGGCGAAGAAATTATGACTGAAATTTTTGCGTCACATCTATTGAAACTTTGAGAAGCATTGTACTACAGTTTTGGTCTCTCACATCTTCCCTGATGTGACGTGGTGGATATTACACGATACTTTCTTCGCAATAACTTTCCCATCTTCATTATTCATTTGAAGATCACACTCTTTTAAGTTATAGATCTCCTTTGGATTTTTTTAAATACGAATTTTCCCGTAGAATGCTCTACAACAGGTCAAAGTAGTAGTCAACTTCAGCCCTGTGAAGTCCTCACAGCTTAATTATTAATTGTAGTTATATTTTATTCGACGATATGCAGTGTTATAAAATGAAAAAAAAGTAAAGTTCATTTCATTTATTTCTCATCCATGTGGCGTCTTTACTCAAGTATAGGGGGCAGATGTCACACACACGTATTTCCTTATTGCTGCAGTTTTATGGCCGCTTCTTCATGCATCGTATGTGTGTTATTATGCATAACTCATTTACATTGCTAATATTCTTTTTAATATAGCAAGCACGTTTATGAAGTTTAAATATGACGATTGTCGCCCAACGGTATAGTGGTTAGCGACGCTGACTGCAATGCCGTAGGGACTGGGTTCGAATCCCGGAGAAGCCATGGATGTTTGTAAATGTATAGTGCCTTTGCGGCATGGGAGTACTCTAAATAGCCGTCGAGCGGCAAGTCCTCTCTTATGGTAGGTAGAGGGGAAGAGAAGTGGGAGGCCCTGACGACCCCAGGGTTTTTTCCCTCTAAATTGGGGTGAGACCGATCACACACGTACTGTCACCTGCATGTTGCTAAGGCTAATGACAGGCGTAAATTCTAGCACTTAGCCGCAATGAATTTCGCGGGCCTCGACCTGACTTCGTCAGGAAGGTGGCATCAGTCACAACAAATATGAGGAACACAATATTATAAAAGTTGTGCTCACCACTGTAAATGCTCACATGATCGAAAAGTAAGGCCGATTAAAGACGATTAATTCAGAAAAATTCATAAGGCACACTCAATTTTGAGCCAATTGTGTGTGGTGTGTGCAACTACACACACACAAGTGGCTCAAAATTGTCATCTATCGACGCATAGAAGTACTATTAACACAGGCTGGTATCTTTCCTTAAATTACCTTAATAAATTATTAGATGATAAAAAATTTTTAGCTTTAAAGATAAATTATTTTTTAGGAATGCATATATATATATTTATTTATATAATAAATAAATTGATGTGTAGCTTGACATCTCCCTCACATTTATCTTTCCAAACCTGAAACTGATGCCATTTCACACTACGAAAAATGAAATATTAATTAACGTGGAATATTGTATTCTGAATATCTACCATTTATAGTCTTGCGCTAACATCTAGTAATAAAAGAAACAACTACTTTAGAACATGATAGACGTGTTTGCAACTCCTGAAACAGTGCAAAATCCATCGGCGTGGAGCAGGTCCGTTACGCTGAGAGATAGTAGAGATGAACCAAAATGCGTTCGTAACGACTTAAGGCTTTATAAATAACGTAATTTAGGTGTACCAATGGCTTCACATATTCAAAGGATCACTTTAAAGTAGCTGAATTAATAGAAAAATGTGTTAGAGTTAATTTAGAATGGGAAAATAATTTCCGATCCACTTCTGGTTTTGCTTTGCATGTAAAATAAATTCCGTATGCTTGGGACACCTAGTTTTAATATTTAATTATATTTTATAAATATATTATAAAAACAGTGTATTATTTGTATACCAATCATAATGTTTGTATTGCTGAAGTCATAACTTGATGTATTAATAGCTAAATTCTTTTCTCATTTTATTATGGTAATATATTTCGTATGAATAGGAAATATAATTATGAATTTCTTTCTTAAAAAAAACAAGAATACTTCCCCCCTCCTTGGATTTTCTCTTATAATACAAATATAGTTTTTTTATATAAATACATTTTGTTCATTTTTCCCTCTTTTAGAGAGTTAAATGATATTTTTTTTAAAATAATTAATTATTTGATAAATTATTTGAATCTTCTTATTATTTAACACAATTTCTCTAAGTATAAAAGAAAGCTTCGACTTTTAGAATAAGTATCTTACGAATTTACTAATGAACAAATATTTGCTACCATAGAATAGTATTTTTCAAGCTTAATATTGATACTGTACTGGAAGCAAATACTAGCGAAAGAAAGCTAAATATACTGCCTTATCCTCTTATGCAGTTAAAATATAAAAATACGTAATACATATTTTTATAAGAAAAAAAGATGTCAGGAGTTGATAGTTTGTAAAATGATTAGTTATTTAAGAAACCAATAACATTTAATAACAGAGAAAAACAATGTTACGGTACAATACGCTTACTTTGGCATAGGGCTACTCGATCTCGTCATGCCAGATTGCATTACATATAATATGATAAAAACTGTAGCCAGAAATACTAACAAATGGGAATATATATTACATGTTATTCTTAACAATTTAACGTCAAAAACTATAATTACAGATTTTCACTAGGGGTCATTATGGATTGAAATATATATGGGTGCAAGAAAGTAAAGATTATTATTTATAATTATGAATTTGTACCAAACATAATTAATTAAACATTGTTCTAATACATTTCAAAGCCTATGACGCTTTGTTATAATCATACATTGTTTTATTTTAGGTTACATATAGTCATAAAATTCATTATATATCAAGCTTTATATCCTACCGTTCATTTCATGTGATTTTTATGAGTTTCATCTGATTGTAACACAATAGGTTTTTCTGATAAATTATTGTTCAGATGTTTGTGATAATTTTCTTCGAGATACTTCCATCTGTATTATATGTGTGTAACAACGATTTCATTAAAGAGATAAACTAATTTAAATAAAATACGAATTATATGTATTTTAAATGAAACTCAAATCATCACGATTAGATTAATTTCTGCAAACGTTTCTTTGAGAAAAAAGATTCCTGAAGAGTTGCTTTATTTTTGAAAGTTTTTTATATACTCAGGAATACATTACAAGCGCACAATTGCCTTGTTTACGGCATTAAATGGGGGGGGGGAATCAAAAACACAAGTATAACATTCAATGCTAATGTAATTACATATATGTATAACGACAAACTAGATTAATTTCCATTAATTGTGCATTCATGTCACCAACCATTTCTTAAAAAAATATTCCTCAGTGTATCATAGCATCTATGTAATTCTTATTCAAAAGGAAATCCGATGATATGAGGAATAAATACATTTAATAATTCTTACATATTAATTTTTAAGTACTATGTGTTGTCAGAATAACTATAACATCCTTCAAGAACATAATGACTTTATTCCGATTTATTGTTGTATCTTTAACACTGCGCTAAAGAAATTAGAGCAAAGCCGTTTAAGTGCTACCCGTATCATCTTTGGTCTGAAGCACAGTTGCTCTTCAAGCCTTGTTATTTTTCGAGGCAGATTTATACAACATCATCTATTTCATAGACAGACTGGATTGGTCAAATACTATAATAAACTTTCTAGATTCAACCGACAACAAAAACGTCTACGCACCTGAAATAGTAGGTAAACAGGTGAAGGTGAAAGAAAAACAGACCCTCTTTAGTTGAGTCCCAGAACTTTCTTACTGCCGATGTAGAATCCCCTTCACTACAATGTAGTATTACTCCTTCAGAGGGAATCTCCAAGGTCCATTTCCAGTTGAAACTAATTTTCTCCGTCCTTAAGAAAATGTTTGTCTGTTTGTTTCTCAGACACTTAGCATTGAAAATCAACAGCACCATTCTCAATGATGCAATCAAGATTTGTACTGATGGTAGAGAAAAGTCTGACCAAACCGGTAGCGCTATATTTATTTATACGCTCCAGGAAAAATTGTCTGAAAAAATGCAACTCTCAGTTTTCACAAGTGAACTAATAGTCATTGATGCAGGATTGAAGATATTCTATTTAAGAAGAATTACGGTGATCTTTGCATTCTCTCTGACAGCTGTAGTTCTCCTCAACAGCTTTACAAACGGTTTATTGTTGACGACAAAACCAGTGCCTCCAGCCTACACAAACTGAAATATATTTCGCTGCCACATAATATTCTTCAGTGGATCCTAACTCTGGATGAATTTTACCGGAATAAAATGACAAATGAAATAGGAAGGAAATTCTTCCAACTCCCTTAATATCCACTCTTACCTATCTGGAATTATACTCTTTAAAAACATTTCAAAATTTGGTTTAGATGAAGGTGCTTAATTGTATGCAGGCAATAGACTTGCCCTAGTCCTAGCCCTCAAGTGAGGCAGATGTTCCCAGTTTACACTCTTTCAACTTGCCAGTAGTCACATCAAGTGCCTCTCATTCTCAGTGAAAAAAAAAGTTCTGCGACATATGTGCAAAGTCTCAAGATCAATAGGTTTCTCCCGAACACATAAAGCGTTGCATGGATTTTATAAGCAATTAACACCAATTGCCTTCTTGTGCTCGACTTATTAAGAATCAACGACTCCATTGGTGTTGTCTGACCTCGTCAAACCCTAAAGGGTTATCATCAACTAAAACATTATGGCTTTTTTGTTTAGCTAGTTTCTTATAATATATTACTGTTTTTCTTGCGTAAATGTTAATGTATTATTAATATGATGTTTATAATTGGAAATCAAATTTATTTATTATAATAGAGCCTACAATAGAGAATTTAAAAATGACTATTCTAGTTAGATATTCATAAAAATGTATATCATTTTGTGATATTTTGTCATAAATATTATTTCATTCTATATCTATAATTAGAAAAAAATTTTAAGACACAAATAAAAATGAAAGAACTATTCAAACTTCATCAATATTATGGATACAAAAATTACCTATGTGCGCATCAGAAAAGTTAATTTCATCATCAATTTTATAAAAAAAACTCTTTTTGTAATACATTTCGGAATGTGAAGTTCTGGTCCCAATATCTCAAATTCACGGCTATGTTTACTGGAATTAATAAATTAAAATTCATTAATAAAAATGAAAAATTTAATTTCAATGTTATATGATTTTTAATTCTATAGGTATCAATTTGAAAAGTTCAAAAGTGTTGATTAAATTTTTATTTTTAGCATTTATTAGAAAAGAAATAACAATTGTTAACGATAAGATTTAGACACTAATTAGAATAATTTTATTGACAGGAAAGCTAATACAACAAGAAAAATGCAATACGCAAACTTAAAAGCACTATTTATTGTGCCAAACTAAAAAGTTTTACATTTTATAAATGTAAAAGCTATGTGAAAACCAATGCAAAATATTGAATATATTACAAGAATAATTTAAAATGAAAATGTAGTTGCAAATGCTTTTTTGTTACCTAACTTCCTATTAGAGAATTAGTAATTCTGCTTTGAATAAATGCTCGTATGTCCCATTATTTGACAAAATAAACATATGATAGCATTGTTTACATGTTCAAATTTTTCTCAACAGTTTTAATTTTCTAAGCATAATTAATAATATTATCATAAGATCATAATTTTTTTTCATAGCATGTCTTACAGTGTAATTTATATCCATCTTATTTAATTAAGAATCATCTTAAGGTGATAAAGATTAATACTTCTAAAACAGAATTTATTTAATGAACTATTGATTCCATTTTATATTTATTTCCCCGAATTAAATTTATTTGCCTAGTGACAAGTAAATTTATTTCTCGCTTCCCATTATCATATTAATATTTTAAACTTATAATTATTCACGGATTTTTCAACGGCATAATCCGTAATATATATGATTTTTACTCCTTATATTTTTTCATTTTACTTCTAGAAAATAAATAAAAAAAAATTACGCCAAAAAGAATTAGCAATCCAGAATACAGAAAATGCTTCACAATGAAAGGCTTTGAAAGTTATTAATTTATCTAAAATGAATGTAAAAAACTAAACATTAATGGAAAAAATATTTCTTCACATCCTTATTTAATTTAGAGTAATATCCGGCATTTAATTTATGTTCCGCTTTTTCAGAATGAATTAATATCTGTAATGCCTTCATTCAAATTTCTAGCCGAAGTTAAATACAATTGCACGAAGAGAAGCTGGAAAATATATCTATTAAAACATTATTGAAGTATCAAGTTATTTCTATTTGTTAAAAACCTTAATATGCTTAACAATTTTATAGAAATTAATTGACTGAGAATTCAAAGAAAGGATGTAAAATAAAAATTACAGTATTCATCAAATTAGTAATAGTAGTATTTTTTATCTGGTAAAATTTTTATACATATTTTCAATATTTATTTATATTTGAATTCTGATAATGTATTTAAATGAATAATAATTATTTTGCCTTTAAAAATATATAACAACTATGAAAAACTGAATTCACTTTTAGAAATCAACACAAGATTATTCTAAATTATTATGTCAAACAAGTAAGTGTTAAAATTTAATTTGGAAATTATTATTTATTTTATCGTTAAAATGTTTTATAACTTGTGTTAAACGTGCCGATAAAATCCTGTTAAATATTTGGTTTTAAAAAATAATAATTTTTAATTCATTTAGAACTGAATGAGGAAAATAAAAAAGGTTATTTCATAAATTGAAGCATTTAAAATATTTCGTAAACTATTCGCAAATACTGGAAAATGTATGAAAAAATACAATATGAAGTGAACTTTTAGAATTGTCGTTGCTTGATTATATATATATTAAGGTAAGATGTGACTTTGTCAATCTTATAAAAACTCTCATCTGAACAATTTGTAAATTTTATTAAAAAAAATGCTATAATAACTTAAATGCAAATGAAAAAAATAACTGGATTTGGGTATGCCCTTTACAGGATGATAATTTATATATTTCAAGAGAATTTAGAAATAATAATTAGGAAAAATTTTATTTTAAAATGGAAATATGAAAACAATCAAACTAATTTGAAGGAGAAAATAATCATTTACGTTGCTGGTAACAATTTCTATCATTTTGTTTTTAATACTTAGCCTATTGCTTGAATGTCCGTTAGTTTCCTGGAAAAAATGCATAATTTCCCCCAAAATATGATAATTGGACACCTAAATAAAATAATCGGGATATCTTTACTGTAATCTATAATTAAAATAACATGTTTAACTCCCACCGAGTAAAATTATTATAAAACATAAATAGAAAAAACGAGGAAATGATATAAGATTGACATCGCAGTTGATATAAAAAAAAGGCTTCAGGAACATCCTTTTTATGGTAATCCTTTTTATTTTTTGTAGATAAGAAAAAAAATTGTCATGTTTTATATATATAAGGATAGTTTAGACGTTTTTAATAACCTGTAACTATATATAATTTTTGTATGTGTAATAAGGTTTTGTTCAATATCGTTTTTGTCCTTCATCTCTTTATTTTTGACTTTATTCCGATACTTTTTTCTCTCTGTATTACATCTCATGAGGTTTACTCATAAAAAATTTATTTTTACTGATGTTTCTGAATAATATTTACTTAAATATTACTTGAATTTACTTAAATACTACTTGAATTTACTTAAATGCTACTTGAATTTACTTAAATACTACTTGAATTTACTTAAATACTACTTGAATTTACTTAAATGCTACTTGAATTTACTTAAATGCTACTTGAATTTACTTAAATACTACTTGAATTTACTCAAATATATGCTTGAAAATATCTTCCTGAATGCGTAGTTTTTGTGACATTTAATATAACGACAAATAATCACTTTTTAAATAATATTTCTATACATAAAAATGTTGGTTTCAACGAACCTCAGAAAAACAGCCGTAACAAGAGCACTGTAAATAGGTCAGAAAAATTTTAAATGATGATCAAATAATTTCTTAGATACTTAATCTAATGTGACCTCATCCTTATTTACGTTCACGGAGTGACTAGTGGTTATAGTCTGAAGCTCATGATCACACAGTGTGTTGTACGTTTGATTTCGCAGGTGCTGCTGAAGATTCCCCGTGTAGTGGGCCCGATGCACATTAACCTTTTAACTGCCGATTAAAAGTTCGTGATTCGCTTCCCACTGCAACCGGTTTTCACATGCGCATGCGTATGCAGAGTGTAGAAGGGAAGAAGAAAATACAATAAGTAAATGTTCCGGTTAAAAAATCACATTATTTTCTGAGTTACAATCATTTGATATAATTATCGCGCGGCGTTCTTCTCTTAAAATGTATCCCCTCTGTTGTTGTAAAACATGGATAAACCCACTTCTAAGTTATATATTTCAAAAATTCTAGTTCAGCCTCTGTAGAGAGGTCTGCGCTATATACAAGAAACATATTATTATGATAGAAGCACTTTTCACAAAAGGAGAACATTTGGAAAAAAATATTATTCTAAGTTAATTTTTTGCTAAAATATTCTATTTAAATAAAATTTTTTGTCACAATGTCCTTAAAACAATTTTGTGCATATATTCTAATCGAAGTTGCACTGAATATCATGGAAATAATCCATTTATGTGCTTTTGAAAATCACGGTTCCGAACGTAGTCGGATACCTTAACTAATTAAATCCCTTACAAACACCGTTAAGGTCATTTTGTTACATTCCAAACCCTTCGGAATAGTTTTACTGATAGCTACTCTAATAAAAGATTTGTATTATGGAAGGACGAACATATACGTCCAGTGCAAATGAGGCACCTGCTGAGAGAGACAGATATATTTACTGGTGGCACATAAGGGTTTCAATCTGTCGAGATGTCAAATTCTTCCATGTTGTAGTAATTTCGAAAGTTTGACGTTAACTTACACTTCGTCCTCGTCATTTTACAGAAGTTCAAATTTACGAAATCTATCACCAGTAGCCATCGTATTGCTCTGTAGAGCGACGTTAATTTAACTCTTAGTCAACCTACACCTTACTTATACATTTCGTAGAGAATTTAAAGCATAATTCCACTCACGGTAAAATCCGGTGTATATCGTGCACCCTCTTTTTCACGAAGAAACTTCACAAATGCAATGCTCGTATATTTTGAAGTCATTTGTTAGAGGTATTGCTGCAGGCTTTTTAAAAATTGTATATTTCTAGAAATACAACCCTTTAAGTTCATAAGAAATGCCATTCCTTTTCAATATAATGTATTTCAATGTATGTAGAAGTATAATTTTTTTAAATGGTTCTTATTTCATTTTTTAAACTCTCATTTTCCCCGGCGTATAACGCGTACCAATATTTTTTTATCTTTTTCAATTCCTACTATTAGGTCACACTTTCTATTTATTTATTTATCTTGGTGGATTTTCAATCGTTAATAAAATATATTTTAAAGCTCTTAAATGAGCTGAAATTTTATGTACCGGCTTATGTTGGATGACAATCGAATAATTTAATTATAATTAATAAAAAATAATTCATTAAAACTAATTACTTAAAAAAACAAATACAGTCACGTTGGCATCATTTTTGGCGACACAGTGACCTTTTTGGCTACTTGTGTTAAAACTTGAAAAGTTTTTCTGCACACGTTTTAAAGCATTTAGTTGAACTGATATTTTATATACACAATCGCTTTGGATGACAATTGAATATTTTAATGATAATTAATAATGATAATTAATAAAAATGAATTACCACTTAATGTTATTATTCTGCTATATATATATACATATTTATATTAACCCTCTAACTGGATACCTTCCTCCTGAAAAGTTATTCCGAAAGCGTTTAACTCTTATTTTGCGATTCCCTTCAAAAATGCAACAGACTTCTTTCCTTTCCCCCTATTAGAACTTGGGAGGTCAAACGGGGACAATTTTACGACCCAGTTCGGTCCCTTTGTAAAGTAAGAACCAAGAGATCAATCGTTTACAGCTAGCTGTTAAGTTGCCTTGGGCAATCTTCTTTGAAAGCGTAGTGGAATTTGGTGTGTCTTTCTCCTATATGTTCAGTCACAGTAAAATTAAAAACGAAATGAAAGGTAAAAAAAGAGGAAAAATGAAATAAATAGTATGTTAGAAGTTGAAAAATAATTATATTTTCTTCAAAGAAAATTTATTTTTCTGTCATTTTTTAAAAATTAAAATATATATATATATATATATATATATATATATATATATATATATTTGGTATTGCGATTTGAACCAGAAAAAAGCATCCTGTATTCATTTTTGAATATGAGAGTAAGAAAACGCGCTCACTTTCCTGTTTTTTAAAAAAGTAATGATGTAGAAAGAGCAAAGGCCCTATCTCATTTTTAAACAATAACACAATAGATATTACATACAATGATTATATTTATGAAATAAAACCGATCTTTCTCTATTCAGTTATATTTTTAATTTAAAATAGCATAAAAAAGGATTTCAATACTTTTAATTTAATTTAATTAAAATCATATAAAGATATTTTTATGTTAACTGAATATTTTTTGGAAAAAAATTTAAATTTTCCTTCCTAGTGTTCTCTTTTTCGAACTTCTTGTAGTAAATAAAAATTCCTTTTCTACATTGGCATTTGCGATGGACATGACACACATTCAGTCAATAATTTTTAATTTTAATGGGCCATTCAGCCATTCTACCATTCTTCTACCATTAATGGTCTTCTAACCATTTTCTACTCAAGTTAAATTTCTTATCTTTCTGTTTCTTTTATTACAAGGAAAAATGTCACACATCGATAACTACATTTTCACACAATTCAGTCATTACAAATTATATTGTGAGAAAAGTTCTCCCTATAATTAATTTTGTCTTTCAATACAGTACACTTAAAACAATTTTGTTCAGTGAAGTTAACCGACAGATCCACAATGTATTCATACCAAATTTAAAAAACAAATTTAACACTTGAAAATGTATCATGTATTATATTTTTCAGTATACACAAATATTTCCTGCTGTAGGAAAGATATAGTATGAGATGTGGTGTGCGGTTGTGAAAGAATGTTTTCGTACGTGTAGACTATATTTGAAAATTTAAATATCACTGAAGCTGATCATATAACTGCAAATGAGCCTTATTTTAGTGTGTGCTGGTATCAATGTAAAACACTTTACAATATTAAACAGCCTATGGGTTTATACCCAACATCAAACTGTTCGCAAAATGTGGCTTACAACTTCTATTCAAATTGTAAAGAAACTGAAATATAAATATATCTTACTGCCGTCAAAAATATTCATAATATGTAAATATCCTATTCCTCCACTTACTTCAGTACATTTTAAAAACTGTAGCTGAATGCAATTTTTATATTTATAAACGAGGCATAAAAGCTCACACAGTCGTAAAAATGTCTTTATCACTTTTAAATACACTACTATAAAACGTATATTGATTGTAAGATCAGTCGTAAAATCCTAAAAACTTTTAGAGGAGCTAAAAACATGTAATTTTGGATTGATAAAATGTTTAATATAATACACAAATATACATGTTATTAAGCAAATACATTTGAAAAATCAAACTTCCTTCTGAAATAAACGTAATTGAAAGAAAAATGTTTAATTGCAAATGAGTGGAAATACATGTTTATCTAAGGGGTATCCCCAAAGTGAGGTAATCCTCAAACTTAAGACTCAAACTCAGAAGCACAACAATCCATGAGGGCCAGGAACTACCGTGCCCATCATAATACACGTGACCATTGGACGCTGAGGTGCATGAACAGATGTCCCGATTTGGTGGTCTGTCTGATTAGAGACCTTCAGTGTTTAAGACCCGAAGCAAGCTTGGTACTCATTTATCGACCCAATGTAGCGGGGATGAAAGGCAGAGTCGACCTTGCGCAGCCCGTTAATATAACCCCAGACCTGTGGTGTGGAAGCACTACACACTACCACTCAATCCTATTCGGTGAAAAATAAAATTTAATGTTAGAATCTTATATAAATCCCTAATGAATGAGGGAGTCTAAACTTTTTTTTTATGTAAACTGTTCAGACGAAAATGGTTCATTATGAACATTTCACAAGTTGCATAAATTAAAATAAACCGTTATATTGTACTTAAATTTTTAAGGGTACAAAAGGTGTATTTCTGGTGCACGAATTAATTTTAAAAGAATACGGTTACGAAAAAGTAGTACAAATCTATGTAAAGTAGGGTTTGTTACCTTAGATATTGTCAAACACAACAATGTATTGGAAGCCAATTCCACAATTCGTTGTTATAAAAATGTATGGAAAATTACAAGATTTATTTTTGCATTTGTAATTTATATATATAAATAATTTTTCCTGGGAGCTTTAAAAGCTAGAGTGGCATCCATCAAAACCACGGTTCTCTCTCTGTTTTTCCAGATCGCCCCTGACTAAGCCGGCTCTGCCATAGTAAGTGAAAATGCCGGATTTTGTTTGTCAAGATTATTTTATAGCAGACTGCATTTTTCATTTATTTTAGATGGTCGTTTTATATTTTCTACATCAATATCTTAATGTCTGAATTTAAAATTACATAAAATTCTTGACATTCGCATCAATGACCATGATAATTTTTATTAGTATATGAATGTGTCATCAAACGATTACATGACTAATATTAGCACATTATTTTAACAATTTAATTAATATTAAGTATACATAACGCACACAAATTTTCTATACTTTAAAATAAATATTTTGAAAACTACTTCAGATATACTCAAATTTTTTTATTCCTACGCTTTAGATTCTCAGTTTTGCTTCTATGTAAGAATTTATTGTAATTGTATATTCATCAATTTTTTAGTATATTTTTTGCTCATAGCATGCGGTTTTCAACTGAATTGTATGAAATCTTCGAAATATATTAAATGAATGATTGAATATTAACACCACACTGTTCAGCTACACGAGGGCTTTTGGCGACGAACCACGTAATTTTGAGCCATGGTCAAGTGACGTGGATGACATCTGAGCTGGCACCCCCTTCTCCTAACTACCACACCACTCCAACGGGAGGACGTTTAAGCTCTCGACAGATTTAACGTGCATCGCTGCCCTACACGGCGGGTTTTTAGTGGTACTGGGCTCGAACTCGTGACAAAGCAAGCCACGTTCCGATACCTATACCACTCGGCTACCGCGGCCGAAATATATTAAAAGATACCAAAGAAGCTATATAATAAAATTTGAAATTTTTATTATACTCAAACAATTGCTAAAACTTATGGTAAATAATTTTGAACTGCGCGATGCATTTTTTTTTTCGAAATTTCAAATGGAATTTCTAACATAAAATTTCTAGCTTTATAAGGTCGAGATTTCAAAAAATATCCAGATTTGAATTACTTATTCAGTTAGCCTGTATAAAAGATAAATGTTGAGGTATTTTGTATAAATAGATATTTTTGAACAATAAATAATTCGAATGTTTTTCAATAGCTCGAATTTAAAATTCATTTTTATGTTTATTTATATGCATAAATGTCTACTGTAAATGTTTCCGTATATTTTTGATTACCATTTATTCAAACATTCAAGTTATAAAAAAAATGTGTGAAAATCTTCATTCATGTTGTCTTTGATGTAAACTGAAGTTCAAGCACTTAAAATTCAAATATAATTCGGTGTATTTTAACAATATATAACCAGGCACACACACACACTGTACTTAAACTTCCCTGAACACTTAGGCTTTGAAATCTAAAAAAAAAAAAAATTAATAAATCTTAATTAGTTTTTTTTCGTTATTATTTTTATCAAAGTGTAAGAAAATGTTTCAAATGATTTGATGAAGTTTAAATTTATTCATTTTTAGTGGTTGGAAAATTGAATAGGTTACAATTTTAAAGAGTTTGGTGTTTTATTAATTTTTTCGGTATCTTATAATAAAATAATCATGTTTCAAAAACTGAAAGCGTTGATTAAAATAAGAAAAATAAAACGAAAGAATATACTTGAAAAAAGATATAATTTGTCTAACTATATAAAATAGCAGATTGCACGGACACGCCCCAACTTGTTACAGTTTCAAATTAATATGAAACCAAAAGGGAATTGTAACATATTTTACTTATGCGTTGGGACTTTACAAAACTTTAAAAAAACGAGGTAAAACAAATTAACACTTCCTGGGGTCTAAAGAAATTTCCCCTCGATTTTTTACGATTTCCCCAGGGTCAAAACACGGGGTTCCCTGCGAGCCATAAAACTCCTGCTGTGTTGCTTCCTCCGTCCCTCATTATCTTTCAAGATGTTAAACCTTAAAAGGGGGAAAGGATATCAAAAAATTGCGGCTAATCCGCTTTTGAAAACGTTACTTGAAGGCAGAAAAATCCGTGCAGTCCATTTTCGAAGCATCTTTACACTGACGGAATTTTCAGTGCTATCCGGATAGAGGGTTAATTGTAACTATTTAATAAAAAGTAGCTAAAATAAAATTTTTCTTTGTTGGAATTTGTTAGGAATTGACATAATTTTTTTATGTTACTTGTTTTTTTGTGGGTTAAAAATGCGCGCTATTCGCCAAATTTACGGTAAATTAAATTTATCTTAAAAAATACATGTTATGTTTCAAGTTGGATCATGTGGCGTGAATTCAGGATTACTGCATGCGATATTTTGACCAAACTCGATTAAAGAGGCCGGACAAAATATTTCATGTTATTCTTCAATTAAAAATAAATTAGCTCCTATTGCACAAATTTATATGAAGGAATTGAATCTTATTTTTCTTAGTGTGAATTAAGTGTAAAAGGCAATAAAGGTAATTTTTTAGACTTAGGTAAAGACTCCTGTGCCAACTAAAGCATAATACGAGACTTATAAACATAAGTCAATACTCAATCAATAGTGGTAAAAAGTTTCAATTTGAAGGATACAGGTGCAAACTAGAATTAAAGGGGGGAGAATGGATGCAAATACAATAAAAACAGAATAAAAATACAAAATTGTTTACATGCAAACGGAGACATTCAGTCATTCAAATTATACAATGGGGAAGGTTAGAAAACATGAACATAATAGGAATTTTAAAGTACCAATACACACATAAATCATACATACACTATACATATACATACACACATATATAAATATGCACATTTAATATTCATATTTCTTGGGATATATTATTAGGGAATTGAGAAATTAAAAAAAATCTCTAATAATGTAATAAAATTTTGAAAAATTAATTATATGAATCTTATTGTAAATGTGTCCTCCATATAATTAACTTTGAACACGAACTTTACTACAAATAAAAACAATCTGTAGCACAAAATACATCATTTCTAACACAATCAGAAAAAATATAATAAGCATTTTTAATGCATCACTTCGGTTTTAAAAATAAGAACTAACAAATGAAAATATTTATTTATTACATATTAATTCAGACATGATGTTTTGTTTATTTTTCATGATTTGTCTTTAGGATATCTAAAAAGTAATTGAAACAAAATATATATATATATATATATATATATATATATATATATATATATATATATATATATATATATATAGTCTAATTCTCTACAGACTAGAGATAAACATTCACCAATCACATTCGAAAAAAAACACAGAGACAGTAAAGAGAACATACAATGAAGAAACAAAAACCTCAAATTCCATTTTGAAATATATATATATATATATATATATATATATATATATATATATATATATATATATATATATATATATATATATATTTCAAAATGGAATTTGAGGTTTTTGTTTCTTCCACAATATTATTTTTCATAATGATATAGGCCTTATACAACCCGAAGCAGTTCAAAGAATACGAAGGCCATGTTTCTTTCTGAATTTAATTTAACACATTTGAAGAATTTCTTCTGGTCCAAAGCATTATTTTACCTAACAAAAACTGAAAAAGAACTATGGCACGATCGTACAAAGGATAAGAGACACATTATTAATCCCAAATGTGCAGTAACAGTTATGCTTTAAATATGCATGAGATGAAATTTCCAAAGACACGCGAAATGTATTATTTGCGCCTAATTTATGTACCACACGAAAGAAAATAAAAATTTAATATAATAAATAGTTGTAAAAAAGTAGAGTTACTTCGTTTCATCTTAATTCACAAAAATCCCTAATGTCGTAATTTAAATGAAATTAATCAAAGTCAGAGAAGGAGCATTTTATTTTTAAATGGAATAATGTTTAAACGTATACGTTTTCAACTTGCATTCGTAAAAACATAGAATGATAAATATTTATTAGTTATGTTTTATTTTTTTAAGAAAAAAAACTGTGTTATATGTATTGAATGTTATTCGTGAACTACATTTTGATATTTATGTTGGAATGTTAGGTTGGTATATTGGTAATGGCTTATGTAGGGAAGGATATAAGAAATTTCATTATATTTATTTATAAAATATATCCAGATATATAAAGAATTAACACTTGAAAAATATTTGTATTTTATTCTTTTTCTTTAAAATAAGTGTCACTTTTTACTAAGGGCTATCCGGAAAGTGTATCTTTTCAAACCTAGGATTAGATTTCATTTCAATCTAATTTAGTTTTCTTGGCTTGGACAAAGCATCAATACTAAAACCGAACTAACGATATAAGTGTCGTTTACCCAATGATTGTCCAAACTATCACACCAGGTGAAAGCCCCCTATGCCGGTATCGAATGCGGACAGATGACGAGTGGTCTACTTGGAGTTTCATAATATGTCACGCAGAACTGAGTCTCGTCTGAAAAGACGACATTATAACACTCCTACATCCATCTTTGTCGTTCGAGGCACCAGAAATAACGTTTATCTCTTTGTTGCATTGTCAAAGAAAGTCGAAATAATGCTCATCTTGCTGACAGTTCACGCTATTGCAGATGTCATAGCACCTTACGAGCAGGTCTTGGACTTGCGGCAAATATGTTCATTTTTTGAACAATGATTCGTGATGTTGTGGGGTTTTGCAGCCCATTCACAATATGTCTGTTCACTATGGCAATGGTTATGAGAGAACAATGTCTTCCTAATATCAAGTATTTATGTCAAATAGCTCAAAAACGGGAATTTTTTTATCCATTACGCACCTTAAGCTCTCAGAACCCCATTTAGGGATACTTTTTTGCAAAATTTGTTCTTAGCGGATCTCTACTCCATTAAAAGAACATGCTTAGCAAATTCCAAGTTTGTAGGTTTAATAGCTCTGGAGATATCATGATGAGTGTTCTGAGTCAGTTTTCTCCTTTATATATACATATAATGTTGACGATATGAGCGGTGGTATTTCAAATTCAATATCGTTAATTACCCCATTTTCCCATAAAATTCATTCATGTTATTTATTTTTTTTTAATTCCGTCGTTAATTAAAAACTTAATATGTTTAAGAACAGAAATAAAACGGGAGTCAAACTAATATGAATATTAACAGGAACTTTAATAAAATTAACAGCATTTTAGAAGTATTAATTAAAAAGATACGTTTGCCCCTGGCATATGATAAAATTATATTCTTTTTAAACTTAAAGGATGTACACATTTCTACTTAGATGAATGAAACTACATTTGGCAACATTTTATATACCAATCTATTTTAATCTTAGTAATAAGGAATTTAATAAGGGGGCATAAAAAATGAAAACACTTAGTAAAGGTGACATTTTTTTATGTTATCTAAATATTTCCATTTACAAGAAAAGGAATAATTTTAATATACCTTTAGTTAATTGAAATTAATTGATGTAGTAATGGAAATCGTAGAATATTAAGTGGATAAATATGAATAATTATATGGTAATTAATTACATCAACGTTAGTAAAAACGTATGCGGTTACGCTGATCTTATTACATTGCATCAAATGTGAATTTTGAATATATATTGATTTACAATATTGCCTTCTTTCAAGTATAGACACATGTACTTTTAACAATTGTTCGTAAAAGACGGAGAAAAACTGGAAAACTTTTAGAAGCCAGTAACAGGATGTTTCGGTGTATTTGCAAAAAACTGGATTTAAAATTCTCTCTCATTTTACATCTTAAAAGAAACAATTATTTCAGAAAAAAAAAATCACCATCGTTTTTTTTTATTATAGAAAGTGTTATTATATCAAGAGATTATGAAATGGATAAAAAATAATATCATAAATTCTTCAAAAATATTAACCCCTTAAATGCCACCGGCGTGGTGTATACACGTCCTGCTCAGCCAGTGCGTTTAGTGACCGAACGTGTATACTCGTCCTTCAAAAGGATGACTTTTTGCATGGTGACACTTTGTTTAAAACTAGTTCCCCCGCTTTGGAATAGATTGAAACTGCATTGATAGTGCTTCTAAGAAATTTATTTGTTTCGGTGAAGATGTGGCAAAGGAATTTGAACGGGTATATTCCAGGAACGATTAAATTCTTAGCTAAACAGTTTTCTTTTCTTTTTTTTTCGTTTGAGTGTTACTTTTTTTATCCTTCATTTGCTCTCATTTGTATAATAGTGTGTTTGTGCAAGGAAAAGTATTAACCATGAATCTTGCTGTCAATGCACTGAATGAGATACTGTTTATGCGTTCAACCGTTTTTCAGAATATATCACACAGCAGATAAATTAAAACTCTTCTTTATTATTGTATTGTAACTCTAAACATTAATTTTTGTATTTTCGCTTCCTTATTTCGTTCTTATATTTTTCTTTTTTAAAGTGAAAGTAAACAATTTTTAAGTTGAAAAAAACACACCTCATCATTTTCCTCAAGAAACCGTGTAAGAACGCAAGTATGAGGGAGAAACGAGGACAACGGGGGATTTAGTAGATTTTCCTTGGTAGTTAGGGGGTTAAATATTTTTCGGATTTTTAAAGTATTTTAATACAGCAGTTGCGAATATTACACAGTTTTTCATATCGCATTCCTACAGGACCTTACCAAATTCTGAAGCAAACCAGCTAATTACTAAAGGGATACTTCTACTAAAAAGTGAAGAAAAACATCTTTGTTATTATTACATTTTGTCACCAGTTTGTAACACACGCGAGATCTTCTTCCAGAGTTTTGCCCAATTACTGATTTTATAATTAGGTTGCGTGAATTAAAATCTAAATAGTTTTAAACTTAAAATTACTGTTTAACTCTTTATATTAATACATATTTATGAATGTTATAATTCCATTTACTTTTATCTTGATTAACATTTTCATTTATAATGATTTTGACCTTCAGAACTCGTGCATAAATAATTATTATTTGCCCTCTTGAAGGGATTTGATCGTAATCACGTCTCTTGGAAAATTAACAGCTTGCAATTTTTCTAAAATAAGGTTACATCATAATTTGTCGAACAAAATATGTCCACTAATAATAGTTTCAGTGCAAGGAAATCCAACGGACTCAAGATTTCCTGTTGCTGCTTCATATAAATAGCCAGGACTCTGAAAACCTTTTTTCGTTGTCTCTTTGTCTTCGCCAAGTTGTACTTAGCTGCAGCCTATTCTTGTCTAAGTGTCTGCTTCATGTGAAGTCAAAATACTGTTATCCAGTTTCTTTCATAAGTGTGTGTGATAATTGGTAAATGTTGGACGCTAATTAAGATGTTCCTTTGCATTAGATGATTCCTCAGCACTACAACAACCGCAACCTTGATAATGGAATAGTGTAAAAATACCTACACACTCGCCATGATTATGCACACACACACGCAAGCAAGCACGCACAGACACGTACACACACAAATATATATATATATATATATATATATATATATATATATATATATATATATATATATATATATAGTTTAGTCTATATTGATTTCTATGATTATTGTATTCGATTTCGTTGAACATGATAAAATAATTTCTACATGTTTAGTTTTATTTAATCTGGAATAGGCTTATTAGCTACTACTGAATTTTTAATTTGTTCCACTTCATTTAAGAATTAGGTACATATCTTTATCAAGCAAGCTTATTAATTGTTACTATTAACTTAAAACTAATATTAAAAGCTTAATCATCATTAGTATTTACTTAAAATTACTCTCGCTTCGTATCCCGCGATTTCCACGGGAATCGTAGATGTAACAAAATTTACTCAACCCCCGATTTCCACGGGAATGCATTTTTCCGGCTATTTAGCTGTGAAGCCTGTGCTGCTTTTGTTTATGCTTTAATTTATGTGTTTATGTTCATATTTTGATTGACTAATTCTATATTTTAAAGTAAGAACTCTTTAACAAAAAGTTTTGAATATTTTAACTCTAAAATGTAGAATTATAATGCAAATTTGAAATACGTCATTAAACAATATGCAATTTTTGAACCTACTTTGATAAAATTATTACGCAGCGAGATGTTTAAATTATTCTGTGTAATCGAAGCATGCATATTTAGAAAACACATTCTCCAAAAAGTATTAATAATGATTATAAGTTGTCCCCGTTTTTGATGAAACAAAAAACATAAGCTGGAATCATGTAAGAAATCCATGTAACTATATACACTACTCAAAATAATTAAAGGATATTGCGGTCTTAGGTGAATCTTGTAGCTGAGAAACTTTTTAGCTGATTGATACATGGTCGACAGACGTAGTAGGTTATATGAGAATAAATTACACATGTTTGGCAAAAAAAAATGCATTTTATTGCGCATTTGTGTACAAAAGGAAAAAAACACAATTTGTGCATATGAGAAAAAAGAATAAGAAAAGGTGTTTTCTTCAAAGGAAATCATTTTCAGTAGGGGGTATGGTTTCCACGGACGGCCAGCAACGTTGAGCACCTTTGAGGCATGGAGTCAATGAGGCTATTAATCACGAGTTGGGGTATTCTTTCCCACTCTTCCAGAAGAGCTCTTTCCAGTTCTTGGAGAGTTTGTGGGGGTGGTAGGCAGCCAGCAACTCGTCTACCTAGAGCGTCCCAAACGTGCTCTATTGGATTCATGTTTGGAGAACACGCTGGCCATTCCATTCGTACGATTCCTTCCTCGAAACGGGAATCCTCCACGAGGTTAGCACGATGTGGTCTGCTGTTATCATCCATTAAAATGAAGTCATCTCCGATTGCTGCCACGTAAGGGACTACAATAGGTTTTAAAATCTCATCTCTATATCGGCGAGCAGTCAGAAATCCATCTCGAATGATGTAGAGGTATGTGCGCCCGTCACTGGAGATGCCACAATACACCAACTCTCCTCTACCGCAAAATCTGACACTTTCGTGCACGAACGAAGGATTATTCCTACTGCCACGGTCCCTCCAGAAGAAAATACGCCTATTATCCGGATGAACAGAAAAATGGGACTCGTCAGAAAAAAGAACATTGCACCATTCATTTCTCCTCCAGTTCACATGCTCTGTTGCTCACTCCCTGCGGTCGCGACGATGCCTTGATGTTAGTTTAACACATACCAGCGGTCGGTGAGCATACATACCTACACCATGGAGCCGGTCTTGGACAGTCTGAGTTGAAACCATGGTGCCAGTAGCCGAGCGAAGGTGTTGTTGGAGAAGAGTAGCGTTCATGTTTCGGTGTCTCCGAGCCGTTAACACTAAATAACGATCTTCATTGGGCGTTGTTGCCCGTCTACGACCTTGTCCTGGTCTTCGGCCTGCACTTTAAGTCTCCAAAAAACGGTTCCACATCCTGGAAATCTCACTTTGTGACATTCCAATGGCTTGCGCTACTTCGGCTTCAGTTTGGCTCCCTTCTAACATACCAACAACTCTCCAAGCTTCTGAATTGGTTAAATGACTTCGCTGAGACATCGTACTCATCGAAACAAAGCAGTCACTGAATGCCGATCATTCTTGTCTTCATTTCAGTTGAAAGTTAAATTTAATTCGCTTCCGCTGAAGCGACGTTTTTGACGTCGAACTCAAAATTAGCGTACTCCACAGCTAGAAAATCAGAAAAATTTACATTTGTGATTCTCTTCTTCCGTTTTCGGCAAAAAAAATTCGTTTATATCTTTATTTTACATAAAACTTACAATATCCTTTAATTGTTTTGAGCAGTGTATATCCGAGGTATATTTTCTAAATAATGCGCTAAATTAATCTATTTTTAACGTAAAAAAATAACCCACATAGATTGGTTTACCTTCAAATATCTTAATGTCGCAGACCTTCAGTTGATATATGATCCTTTTTTTATTGTCTATTCAGAAACGAGTAAGAACACTGACTCAGAACACATTATAAAAATTAGATCTATATATATACATTCACTCTGTTATCATCGAATTAATTTTGAAAAAAAATCTTGCAAGAAAGCTCTGTTTTTTTAGAATTTTGCTTTGATGTAAATACAAAACATTACATTGAAACAAATGTAAAAAAATAACCCAAAATTAAACAATGGATAAATATCGAAAATATAACTTAAATGAAACATCAGTTTATATGAACATAACATTATTATCCAATAATGTATCACAGTTATAACTTTCTATAAAGTTTTAAAAGTGTAATTTAGACCTGGAGCAATTAACATACGTTTTTTTTTATTTTACAATTAACTGGTCTTTATTTATAGTCGTAGGCGAAAATAACTTTTTCCAAATACAGAAATAATTAATGCGATTTAAGGTATCTGAACACGTCAGAGTTATTTTTACAAAGTAGCATATTTAAACATTATAAATGGCTTTTTAAGACTCATTAAAAATGAATACAGATACTTAATTAATTATATTTAAAATAAATTGCCTAAAAATTACTAAATTTACAATCATAATGGAACATTTAGCAGTATTTATGAAAAAGTTCAAAGCAATTAGAGAAAAAAGTAAAAAACATATATTAGTAAAATTATTATTAAAACAAATTAGATGCATTTATCTAGAAAATTTACAAAAAGTTTTACTGTACTAAAATTTGAAAATTTTAGATCTGATCGACTAAACATTATAAGATCTGTGATATTTCTTATAAGACCATTATTTAAATAACAAGCCTTAATTCAAAAAGTGTTTATACAATATAAAAAAATAGTACATTCTCTAGAAAAAAGCATAAATAGCAGGTTCAAAAAGTATTAGAGAAATATATTTGTAACATTTTGAGTTATCAGATTCGTCATGCTAGATTGTGAGCAATTTAAATGCCCATTTCTGATATAAACCAAGGACCCACTTCCGAATTTTCTAACTTTATGAAATTGATTGTAACTTGGTCTCTAGGTAGCTTAGAAACAAAACAAAGTATGTTTTGTAAAGCAAAAAGATAGTTCTTTTCAATTAAATAAAAAGCAAAAATATCTATCATGACCGAATTCAGGAAATTTCAGCGTGTTTGGATACCTTAAACTATAGAGAACAAACCAAAACATGATAACAAAAAGAGTAAACTTTTGTATTTAGTTGGCTTCCAAAATATATTACATGTTATTATAAGGCAATGTATCTACAATAAATGTATCACAGGTTATTTTAATAAAGCTCCTTCTTCAAATTAAAGGGAAAAATGCTAATAAAAGACCAATTTAAAGAAAAATTATCCCCTTAAAAGATTAGAACTTCAGGCAATATTCAAGGTCTCCTGTTATTACTTAAATAGAAAAAAAAATTAATATGGGGCTTGAAAAATTTAACGTAACTCGCAGATCTAATGCTCCTCATAAAATGGAGAAATAATTGCTTATGCTATATACAGAATAATTGTTTATGAAATATACAGAATATTCTACAAACGAACATTTTTTGTCAAACCAGTTGATGTAATATGTATGGACCTTGCCTAATTTCATAAAAATAGTTGAAGTTTAATCTTTTTAATGTAAAAGATAAAAGAGACGAACGAGAATAAAGAAAAATATTATCAGAAGCACAAGATTTGTACGTTTAAATTTAATACTTAAGTAAGTTTTAACAATATATATATATATATATATATATATATGTCCTGGACTAAATAAATTATCACAAAATGCTCACCTAATTTTTGCTATCAGAAAATACAAAATATTATTTTGTGCAAAATGTTTAGATGGCCATGAATATTAACGAATAGTTTCAGAATAATGAAACAGTTAATTTACTAAATGACAGGTATCAAATAATTTACATTAAAATGCGCAGTTAAAAGAAAAATATTAATGATTGGAATAATCAATGTAAACCGAATTTAAAATTATTTCCTATCAATATTGTAGTTAATTAAAAACATAAATCGTAATACTAAGTTGTTGTTTTTTAAATTATTCTAATAAGTTTATTATAACTCTTTTATAGGCGTATTATATACTTTCCACAAAAAGGAAATGACAAAGTTTTAAAAATCAGTTTTAATGCATTTATTTTATCCATTAATCTAGTTTAATTTATTCAACGTAACTTACATTGGATAAACAATACCAATAATTATTTAACGAAGATTGATTGTAGAATTTATTTAATAATGTGAAGTAATAACAAATATTCTTAGATCCTCACAACCACAGTGTTCTAATTTATAAGGACAAGTTAATATCCATTACATTGTTCATAATTTAACGCGTCTAGATATAGGTCAAAAGTGATCAATCATCTTCCAGGACTAGTATTTAACACCGAATTAATTATCTTTTAAATCAATTTACTGTGCATAAACAGGAAATTGTACCAATGCTAATAGTATTGATGCAAAGAACAACGTTTTTTTAAGAGCACCAATAAGTATATATATCGAATATAATATGCGCTAAAAATTGTGTCTAGCTAATAATGCTCAATGTGTCTAATTGCATTTCCAGATTTCTAGATTTATAAAATTTCTGATGAAACTTACATACATTCTTAGTATACAAATTTCAGGAAAAATAAGAACGTATACAGTTGTTTTTGTAAATGATAATTAGCGAGAGATGTAAATATTTTTGTAAATGTTTGAAGATCATTTCTCTTTTATAACTGTTTTCCATTGTATAGGACAACTAGGCTATTTTGTTTGTCCTAATGCATTTGATTTCGTGACTTTCACAAATACAATAACATCCATTCCTGAGTTTTTAAATTTTATTGAATATCCAGCTCAGTGCTAGGCAATTTTTTCTGTTAAGCTTAATTCCATTTAAAATTCAAATAAAGACATTACTGTCATAAAATATGCCAAAATGTATAGTTTATAATATTCTCAAATTCCAGATAATTTACAATAATTCTAAATTTAGACAACACAGATGTGATCACGGACCTCAAAAAGGGTAAAAGGCGATCTCACTTATGAGACCGTGCTCCCAGAATAGAGAAAGAGACACAGACACGCATACATACACACACACACACACACACACACACACACACATATATATATATATATATATATATATATATATATATATATATATATATATATATATATACAGGTGTCCAGCCTTAAAGTGACCCAATAGCTCATTCCCGATTCGTTCGGTTTAGACATGCACTTCA
The DNA here is from genome assembly GCA_019973935.1 of Trichonephila clavipes. Lineage (NCBI taxonomy): Eukaryota > Metazoa > Arthropoda > Arachnida > Araneae > Nephilidae > Trichonephila > Trichonephila clavipes. The sequence continues at coordinate 64,780 of BMAU01017446.1, forward strand.
AATTTGAAAAATGTTTTTAAAAAGGTAAAGAATGTTTTTACGTGCCTTTCGAACCCCAAACCCAATTTATAAAAAAATTACAAAAATTTAAATTTTATACGGTCCCCAGGTCCTATCACGTATATTTAGGAAAAGATGCAGTACACAAAAACAAAAAGTTTCGTTTTATAACGATAAAAACTGATCGAGTTATGCCTACATAAAATTGAAATATCTGAATTGCTCAGAAAAGGGGGTCGTATACAAATTGAGTTTAGCTAACAGTAGTTCACTATCTACAAAAAGATCAAAAGAAAAACCATCAGAGTAATGTTAAAACATCGTAGTAAACAATCATAGATTGATAATTTGTATTGCTATATTGCAAATAATAAAAGTTAAATTAAGGAAATACAACTTGTACCTAGAAGATTTAAACAACTTGTTTAAACAACGGCAACAGGCAAAAAACGGCAAAAACAACAACGGCACATGGCTTGTCGTTCAAATTATAGCATAATGTGGAATGATGCTCTAATCATGAATCAGGGGCTTTATTATATCAGAATGACCAAATAAAAATAATGTTCAAAATGACCGCCTTCCGTATAAATGCAGTACCAAACTCGCGTCAGAAATTCCACCTGTAGCTTCTGCAACTTCTTGACATCCATAGCCGATTATTCGAGTGTAAATGTCAGCCCCAAAAATATACATGGTTGGGCAGATTTGTGTGTGGGGGCTCCATCATGTTGGTACGAGATGCGTAACAAATCCCGTAAGGAAACTTCATCTTCTAAAAAAATCGGCTAACGGTCCAGATAAAATTTCCGTGTATGATTCTGATGTTAAAGGTCCATCGAAAAGTATTGGGCCAATTAAGGTGCTCTTCCATATATATATATATATATATATATATATATATATATATATATATATGCCGCACCACACATTCACCGACCAACGCACTTGGTGGCGATTCGGTCGTATTAGATGTGGGTTTTCGAGAGACCAATAATGCTTATTCTGTGTATTAATAGTACCTAGCCTTCGAGAACAGGCATTCATCCGACCACAAAACTTCATTTAAAAAATCTGGATTTTCATCCAGTGTGTTTAACACGAAATCGCAAAAATCAAAACGACGTTCCTAATTTCCGGGCGTTAGTTCCTGCGCCAGGACTGGACGATAAGGATATTCACCGTACGTATGTAATATGATCCACACCGTCGATTTTGAGTAGGAACAAACCTTGCTAATATTCCAGACACTACTTTCAGGACCAGCCAGGGCATATCCTAGAACTTCCTCAGTGGGTATTCGCTGAAGGTGTGGCGCGAGATAAAGGAATACGTCTATGACAATCACTGGCAATTGTACAGTAAGATAGATGTCTTCAACTGGGAAATTTAGTGGCTTAAAGTCTTGCCGCCTCTCTCTTATTCCAATTACCCTGACCATACAACAGTACCATTTCGCAGTATTCTTCATTTGTATACATCTCGTTCTTCCGTAGTAGAATTCGTAATATTAGAATACACCTGTATGCAATTGCAAATATATACACAAAATTTTCAAGATCGCCATGATCAGTACCGCTTCAAATCAGACTGAAGTCACAGCAAATAAACCTATTTTTCGGAACATCATTTAAAATGTTTTCTTACTCCAACATATTTTATTTTGTCTATGTTTTACATGTCTACATAATAAATTTTATTTCTTAAGTACTCAATTATTGTATATAAAATATTAACTTTAAATTTAAAACGATTTACGTAAGAGTGACGTGCAAAAGTGAAAGTTTCATGGCAAAGTTACAATTAATTTACCTTTGGAAACGGCCCCTTACTACCTACTTGAAAATTGCCAAGAAAATGCATGAAATGTATGTTTTCAAAATTCCATTACTCGGCCGATTATTGTCGTTTTTAAATGAATTTTTGTTGTTGTTTACTATATCTTTTCCTAAATATAAGTGATAAGACCTTGGGACCGTATAAAAATTTAATTTACGTAATTTTTTTCTAAATGGGGTTTTGGGTTCGAAAAGCACATAAAATTCTTTACATTTTTTAAAACATTTTTCAAATTTAAAGTGCATGTCTAAACTGAACGGTTCGGGAATTAACTATTGGGGGGGGTCAGTTTAAGTCTGGACACCCTGTATATATATATATATATATATATATATATATATATATATATATATATATATATATATATATATATATATATATATATATACGTATATATATAGGTGAGGGTGGGCGATGCATTCAACGGGAACAAAATGGGTTTTTTTTTCTAATGGGGCTGCAGATTGGTATTTTTACCTTTGCAGACCTAGTATACTTCCCTGGAGCTAGTATCTATTTTTAGCGCGGCACAATAGAGACAATACCAATTGCCGCAAGTAATATTAAAACCCATTTTCCTCCCCAGAGAGAGGCACCTAAGCTCTCACGATGCGAAATTGTACTTAAAATATTAGTTTTGCCGAGAGCAGCCAAACGAAATGGACACTTAAGTGATTCTTTATATGTCGAAAAATCATACGACATAAACGCTATCCATTTTCTGCATTATGAAAAAATGTGTTGGATCCTAGTAACATGTTGGGAATTTAAGTCACTTGTGGTCCGCCTTCACTAGAACTATCACCACGTAATTATCCATATTCACGGAAAATGTGAGGCAAATTAGCAAACATCCTGCAATCGGTATCTCTCTGAAGGTACCTTTTTTGCTGCCCATGCATTTTCATCTACCAATCCATAAATCAGATGCATATCTGTCAGCTCATGGTTTGTAATTTGTTTTATATACATCTGAAGGGAGATATCAGTCCAAATAATTTCGTGTTTTTTTCTTTAAATGTTCTTGTGAGCAACACTACCTTGCGCCAAACAAAGACATTTCCGACCATGGTTCGCTTGAAAATCTTAATCACCTATATTTAAGACAATACCAATGATCTTAGACAATACCACCCTATATATATAAAAAATATATTTGTATAATATATCAAAAAACAAGAAATAATAGATAATGAACATAACAAGAAATAACGTAATAAAAATATAAAAGCTAAACATGAAGATCGAATTTAGAGAAAAATACAAAAATAGAATTACAAAATAGAACCTAGTGAGTCAGAAAGCAATTTCGGACTTAGGAGCGAATAAGAGGGGTTAAACTAGTTTGAAAGCGCCAATCTCCCCTCTTTGCAACTCGGTAGGAAAAACCAAATAAAATAAACAACAATTCAAAGTAAGTAAAAACTCACAGAGAGCATGATAAAACCAATGACTACTACTCTGCAACAAATTCTCCCAAACTCCTAATGCAGAAAAATCCCAAAACAATTACGTAAGAAAAGTAGACAAATACAAAAATCCTAAAACAATTACGTAAGAAAAGTGTTTTCAAAAAAGAATTGAACAAAATTTCTTTACTCACAGAGCTTTTTCCAAGAGAATCAAGTGTCTTGAAAGTAATGAAAATCAATTATTCACCGAGTTAAGAAATTCGAATATACAAAAACGCATCTTTTGAACTAACTTTTAAACCAGCCAGCAAAGATAGATACCAAAAGAGATAACAATCAAATATGGTTATCTTTTAATTAGTTGATTGCCAAAAATGTAAATTTGCTAGGCTCTAATTTGGTTGGTTGTCAAAAATGTGTAAGATGTTCAAGATGTTTATGGAAAAGATATAAACTGTGATATGATATATATATATATATGATATATATATATATATATATATGTGTGTGTGTGTGTGTGTATGCGTATATGTTCATGGCAAAATCAGGAAATAATCGTATGCACGTTAACGATCGAATTCCACAGGATTTCATTGAAACTACTTCACAGTGTCAGAAAAAGAGAAAATATGTAAATATCTAAATCATGAGAGGTTTTACAGGGTGCAATAGATAATCTTAAATGGACTTCCATTATAAAAATATCCATGGTGGAATTAAATTACTTAAAAGTAAAATGCTTTTGGAATGTAAAATTTTTATTTAGAAGATATTTTTAACTCTATTTGTATAAATACAAAGTGTTTTTTTTCCAGGTATAGAAGTTTAAGTTGGTATTACTATCCAAGATGGCGACCGATTTAACAGCTGTCAAGTGATTTATTCTCAGTTTGGTTTGGCAATTCATCATGAATAAACTCACGCCTGAACAACGCTTTCACAATTGTGCAATTTTATTTCTAAAATAATGGTCGATTTTCATAAGCGAATTTTGTTTAGCGATGAAGCGCACTTCTGGTTGAATGGCTACGTAAACAAACAAAACTGCCGCATTTGGAGTGAAGCTAATCCACAAGTGTATGTCGAAACACCGTTACATCCAGAAAACTGACTGTTTGGTGCGCTTTATGAGCTGGTGGAATCCTTCTTCAAAAACGATGAACGCCACAAATTTACAGTCAATGGTGATGGTATAGAGCCATGATTACTAACTTTTTCATTCCTGAATTGAGTAATCATGATATCCAGGAGCTGTGGTTCCAACAAGACGGCGCAACATGTCACACATCTCGTGCCACAATCGATTTATTGAAAGACACGTTTGGTGACCGCCTAATTTCAGGTTTTGGACCTGTGAATTGGCCTCCAAGATCTTGTGATTTAACATCGCTAGACTATTTTCTGTGGGGCTATGTAAAGTCGTTGGTCTATGCGGATAAGGCACCAACGCTTGACCATTTGGAAGACAACATTCGCCGTGTTATTTTGATATACGGCCACAAATGTTGGAAAAAGTCATTGAAAATTGGACGTCCAGATTGGACTACATCCGAGCTTGCCGTGGCAGTCCTATGCCAGAAATCATATTTAAAATGTAATGCCACAAGATTATCTTTCGAATAAAAGAAATTCATGTTAATCGAATAATACATCGTTGTTTTATTGCAATTTAAAGTTCTATACCTTTAAAAAAAACACCCTTTATATGATTCAGATACTTTCACTTACATTTGAGAAATACGACTTGGTTTATGCTATAAGAGTTTGAGAAACTTTTTGTATTCATTAACTATGTCTTACAAGATAATTTTATATAATGAGATTGATAATTTAATTGAGGATTTGAAACACAGATTACGGATGCTTCAGGATCTTGAAAACAATAGTTGAACTTTCATTTTGACTATTACAAATTGGGTCAAATAAATAATTTTTCAGAATTATAAGCGACTATGAACTTTTCAAATTCTAACTTTAAAATTTTTGAGATTTTAAAACTACACAGTACCCTACAAATTAAAAGTAAAAGATCGATTTTTTTTTAATTTTGCTGTGGTCCATATCATTGGGAGGCTTGTCACCGAATTTCAGATCTGCTAACAAATTTTAGTTTTTAAGATATTTGAAGTTTTCTGACCTCAGGTTTTGGTTTTGGTATCATTTTAAAGCATTTTTTTCCTCTTAAATTGAATTAATTAAAGTTATTTTCTATCACAAGCGACTCTTTCAGTGTGAAATGATTATTAATTTCAGTTTTAATAAATAAAATCATTTTGGTTTGATTATCTTTTAAGTATTTTGAGGTCTCATAATTATTTAATTAAACTTGATTTCTAGGTCAATTTTTGTTTAAAAAATAGTTTATAAATTTTAGATGCTTTTTCACTTATTTTTTTTTCTGTTGAGAAAATGCCACGGACCAAAACGTTCTCAGATTATTATGATAAATAATGTTTGGAAAAGATGGAATACACCTGGAAATGAAATATCGAAAAACCAGTCCTTTTCACTGATACTGCAATATGACTTCCTAATACAAGAATTCTGACTTAAAGTACTGCAGATAAAACTGAATATTTCCTTGATATACCAAACTGCATTGTAGTAAATATATTATAGTACTATGTTATGGTATTTGAGTTCTTGTTGGGGGACTTTAAAATTAGCAAACTTCCCCAATTTCAACGCAAAAAAATAGAATTTTATGTACAAACCAGGTAAATTTTAGCTTAAGATAGCATCATTATTATGTTTCAAAACTTTTATGAAAATATTTCGTTAAGATTAGTCTGAATAACCTGACGTCGAAACAAATAAAATCAATATTATGCAAAAATCTATTTTGATTAAAAAAAATGTTTTCAGTCATTTTTAATTGTATTAGGGTTTTTATATAGAAAATAAGCTGTAATATATAGTATTAAAAAATTAAAGCTTCATTCGAATGTTTAGTTTTTTTTATACCGTTACAAACTTTAAATGCGTTTTTCTTGGACTTATAATTTTGAGGATGTAGGTGTTTTCTAATCCTTAAGGTATTTTTTATCTGCTTCAGATACAGACTTGAAATATTTCGTAGATACACACCCAAACGTATGTTCTATAAAATTTAGTATGGATTTATACATATATAGTCCTGAAATCTCTACTTCTTTTTTTTAAAAAAATGCTAAACTTAATAATTTAAAAATGTTTGTGTTTTCTCCTCCAGGTTAAAATAGAAAAATAATTATTAAAAATAAATAAGAGAACAGTTTTTATTAAATATTTACTAACTTTTGTTTGAAATAATAGAAGAAACATAAATCATTTGAAATAACTAGAAAAAACTTAAAAATTGAGCATTTATAAAAGTTTGAAAAAAACTTAAAAATTTCTTTTTTTTTACAATTTGTGTAAAATAATGGCTGTTCAATCTGTCATTTTGCTTTCAGAAACAATATTAATCATCTAATAAGAATATAAAATATAAATTATTTTTACTGTTATATATATATATATATATATATTGCCTCCAAAGATTTTTTTTTTGAAAAAAGGTAATGTGTAGTCTTAATGCCTTTGGGTGAAAGCTGTTACATGGGAAGGTTTGACCCTATCAAACAACTTCAACTCAACGTTTCAGTGCTATATAAATTGTGAATTGCAGTTGATAAATACCGTATTTCCTCCACACTAAGTTTCACTATTTGTTTAGTTTTAATGGTACTGAAAATGGAGTGAGGCTCAGAATCAAAGGTACAAAAAAAATCGCTGACTCGGTACATTGAGAATCTATTATTTTCAAAAGGAGACTATTAAACACCCATTCTGACCATTAGCATCAAGGACTTATCACATTCCGCAGTTTATATTCTGTATTTATTCTATCATAAATTTTAATGTCTGTTTTTATTCAGGATTTCTTTTTTCATATAAGGCAGCTTTAATCACGTAAACCTGACAGATATTAGTATTGACATCAAAACAAGTGCATCATGAGACAAAAACAAAAAGGGAAGCAATTTGATTCTATATGCATATGAAAAACGGAGACAGATCAGCGGCCTCGAAATTATTGAAACATACTTATCAGCAATACATTTAAAAGCCGTTTGATGGACTCTCTAAAAATGAAACTGAGACAAATGGGGGTATGGTAATACTTTCAGGCGGTATACTCAACACTTTATTTTCTTTTAAAAATGTATTATAACCTTATTACGAATATCCATACCAACATATTTTCTCCGGAAACAGTTAAAGGTTTTTTTTTTTAAATGTAACCAATTTTCGCACTGTCTTTTCACATAGTCCTTCAATGGATTATTAAAGATTGTGTCTATTGGCTGAAGCTGGCTTGATAACAAATATAAGTGGTCCGTCGCCAAAAGCCTGTAGCTGAACAGTGTGTGTGTGTGCGACGTTAACATACACTCACTCACACGATAACAAATATACTGGATGACATGGGAAACGACACCATGTGTGAAAATGGAAATGCCCGTATCAGTTCCTAAGCCAGCTGCGACAGTTAAAGTGACGAATCATTTTCGGAACGTGATACCCACGGTTTCCGCAATTTTAGGCTCACTTTTGTACCTAACAGTTTTTAATGTTGGTAAAATTAATTAATTATTCGTTTCTTATTAGTTCGCATAAAAAATTCAGGTATTGGGTATGGATGAATCTTTCCTACATTTTATTTTTTTTTAATTTTTCGCAAAAACACGTTCATAATTTGGGGTGTGGCTTAGAATCAATGAGAGCATACATTCAAATAAGTACGTTATATACTTTTTGTAACTAAATTTAAACTTTACCAATTTTATTATAATTATCACTAACAATTTTAATTACGATTTTATTTCTTAATGTTTTATATTACATAATCCCTAGTTCTTTATTATGATACGCTAAGATTAGGTTAAAACATGTGAAGACAGTTTACACAAAGTCTGTAATGATCCCCGCTTGGGGAAGCCATCTCTTCATCTACTCGACCAAAATCTGTGTAGGGGGTAAAGATTAATGACCCAAGCTAGCCATGAAAAATCTAAATTATTATTACCGAACATAATAATATTTAAAGATAATCCAACTGTAGAGGGAAACTCTATAGAGTGATAGAACGTAGCTCAAAATCTTATGTGAATAAGCGCATGAAATCCTAATCGTTTAACTTTACTCAAAGTTATCTTAAGAATCCTAACTTCCTTAATTTATTTTAATAACTAAAACCCGTAACGTAAAGCCTTACCATAACAGCACTGTGTTCATTAACTCAGTTTTTTCTTCTCCTTTTCACTCGATTAATAAACTTCCACTATATATATATATATATATATATATATATATATATATATATATACTATCTAATCTTCATATAAAGGTTTCTTCTTAAGAGGGATGTCTGTAAAATAATTTATTTGTTGGCCCCAAAGATTCCCCAAGAGGATTAATAGAAAATTCCGTAAAGATCCCTCACAAGTCAAATAATGCATTTAAATATTTAATTTTACATACAAGAAGACAATTGTAATGATGTGGTGAATCTTCAGGGAAATCAGAAGGTAGTTGGACCACCTGTGGTGTCCACTTTGACGATTGTTGCGTCATTCAGCAATAGTGGTCGAATTTGTTACTTTTCCCGTTGTTTTCAAACCATATCCTAGTGCAGTAATGGTGAATCTATGACCCGTTAGTATGACACTGACCCACGCAAGCTTTTTAACTGACCCATGGTTGCTAGGCAACCACTTGTTTGCTTCCGCGGGTTTATTTAGGTTTTATACTTTGTGTGGATTATTTATATTATATTTGTATTTTTTCAAGCACTGCATTGACAAAAATGTATTTAATGCAGCCTATAACTTTCAGTTTGACCATTACAGTTCCAAAACACAAATGGCAACAAATATATATATGCAAGTATGTAGTATTATTTATATAAATAAAAAGTGTTTATAAAACATCAAATAAAGTGTATAAATTTACTCAGATTTTGTTTGTTGAAAAAAATCTTCAAACTAAAGCAAATAATCATATTTAAAATATTTTCTTGAGATAAAATACACTTTTGTAAGACTATGATCAATAGCGTTTGTAGAAAGACACTTCCATAACACTTGTAAGCCCTCTTTCTGTTTCACCATGAGAGGGGGAATGCGCATGTCTGTTATTCTCCATACTAGCTATTTTTGGCTCGCAATGTAAGGCATGCCTGTATCAAAACGAAAGTTGAAATTAGAGTCATCCATTTCGAACGCATTTAAAAGTAATGTTATGCGTATGTATATTAGGTATGTTAATACAAAATGTCTGCTCAAATTATTGCATTCTAAACATATAAATATCGTATTTACTCGAATCTAAGCACCCCCCATCGATTATAAGCCACTCCCAAAATTTTCAAAATGTTTTTGTGAAAAAATGTTGTCATTGATGTGTGTTGTTGAAAAATATTCATTATAGTGTTATGTAATTATATAGTTGTGGCAATTAAGAAGTTTGGCTTTTTAGTCAAATCTTCGTTTATATTAACGTAAAGAGAGCAGTTGAAGAAAAGAGAAAAAATGACACAAGGGAAAGAATTATTCAAATTCCACTTTTAAATACATTGAGGAGAAACGTACTATACAAATTTAATCAAGGGTTCAACTGAAAGGAAATATAAGTTACTTAACGAAATAACAGCATTGCTTATGGAGTATTTAAAGCCTATTTGTAAGGCACGTAATAGGAATTAATGATATTCTATTACTTAAACTAGCCGAAAAATCTATATCAGTAGTTCAAGGTCTTATATTTTTAACGAGGAATCATTAATAAACACTCGATAATAATTTTTTAATACCTTAGAAAAAGATAAATTGAGAAGCGTTTCGAAGAAGTGTATTCGCATTGATAAATTACTATACTGTTCGAATTAATTGAGACAAATGGTAAAAAAACGATTTTTTTAAAAACCCTAACTTTTAATAATTAAATATCTTAAGTAGACAAAAAATCTCTATATGAGTTCGAATTATGTCTTTTTGTAGCAAAAATGACCTCTTCAACATGTCTTTGACTCCACTAATGCAGCCCACACGTTTAGCTTCATTATCGTGCAACCACACTTGTATAGTACTTCTTATCATTTGTTCTGTTGTCACACAAACTCATCTTACCTAAGAGATTCTTGATAATACGCCATAAATTCTCAATGGATTTAGGTTTGGCGAATTACTAGGCCAATTAAGCACTTTTATTTTATTTTCCCGCATAAAAAAGTCTGGACCAATATCGAATTGGGACAAGAAGCCAAATCATTTTGGAATGTTCCGTCAAATGTTTTCATGGATGAAAAATTTCTACTGCATGATATTTCTATGTTTTTGTCATAATTCATCATGCCTTAAAAGGAACTAAGCTTCTTGCGCCATTTGTTGTGAAAAACACCAAAACATCTGCGTAGAAGGATGTTTTGCAGTCTGTTGGATATGATCTGGGAGTAGAGTATCAACTTCCCTTCTTCTAACTACACTTGATTTATATCCCAGCACAAATAAATGCGTTTCGTCGCTGAAATTCCTCTTATTCTAATCATTAACAGTCCAAGATAGGTATTTTTGGCCCATGATAACAGTGTGTTCATCGTTTTCTGAGTTAGAAAATACTTTTTTCTCGGTCTTGATGCCTTACTGCTAACTTCCGGAACCTTTTTCAGTACGTTTGAGGGACTCACTTCAACACCATAATACAATAAATCTCTTCAAATGACTTGTCTTAATTTGATTTATTTTGGTATTTCTTATAATAATCTTTTCAGTTCTTGGATAGTTTTCCGTCTTAGCTCCCATTTTTCTTTTCTCTTTGGAGACGATATGATCAGAGAACTCCTAAAATATTCTTAATATGATTGTAACATTTGATTTTTGCCACACCAACTACTATAGCTATACCGACATAGTCATAGAAGTGTGTTCCTTAAGAGCGATTATCTTAGACCGCTTCCTCGGAGTTATATCCGTCTCTGAACAAGCAAAATTAACATATTATGTGAAACGCAATTTATATAACCACCAGCTACCATACTGAAAGGCTCACCTCTGAGCCACTAATGTACTAAAACCAATCAAGCGAGTAAATTATATTCAAAGTCAATCCACCACATTACTTCTGAGCAGATATAACCGGTTTGAGGTGGTTTGGGCATAACTGGTAATCACATACCAACTCAGACAAGAAAAAGAAATGTTTGTCTCATTTAATTCGAACAGTATAGAAGATATCTGCATCATAAACTATTTTTAAAAAGCCAAACTAAGCTCACCATTTAATAAAATGGTTTCATAAATGCATTTTTTTAATTTAGAATATTATTTAAGACTGAGAGAGAGAGAGAGAGAATATTAATTAAAATTATTGTGCATTGTTTCTCTTTCAGCATGTTCCATCTTCCATTAGGAATCTGATACATTTTGAGCGCATATGTAAACCAAAAACCTGATAAATATGTTCACTATGTAAACCAAATGAAAGTCAGTTTTCCTGGAGCTTATATTCTTCAATACAATATAATGTTGGATAAATATAGAGAATCATTCTTTATACCATTAGCATTTTATATGTTCTCCTAAAACCTTTGCATTCTTTACCTAACAAAATTTTGATTTCGTTTAATCTTTTTTATGTTCCCTAATTAGATAGTGTTTTATGGTCTTTTATTCTAATAGAGTCTTCTAAATTACGTCATTTGGTTTCATGTTTTGTATATCTTTTAGGCAATCTTCCGAGCGTACTCTTTTTATTCTGTTATCTGGTGATATTGAATGCAGTAAAAGACTAAAATGGAAGAATATTCTGCAGAAATTACCGACTCTGAGAAACCTATTGATTACTTTTCGTGGGTTATTGGACTACTTGGTTACTAAAATAATAATAATAAAGAAACTTATATACTATTTGTACCATGCGTTCAGATAGATACATATTTTCACGAGAGATATCACTTTACAATAGAATTTTTCTTTTTAACTACATGGAACAATACATTCTTAGGGAACCATTTTATTAACTGTGTTTACTTATTTGAAATATTCGCCAAAGCTTTTAATGAACAATATTAATACTGAGCGGGTATTTGTGATATTTAGGATTTGACTTAGAAGAACAAGCAAGTCAAGAATTGAAATTTGTGTTTAGGAAAGAATAAGTACCAATTACTTGTACTATGCCGAGTTATTTGTATTTAATGCATTTGTTTTATATTCCCTGGAATTACCCTTCATAATATTTTGGTTTATTCAGCTACGTAATAATCATTTTTAAATTTGCATATATATATATATATATATATATATATATATATATGAGCACTATCAATATTAGAGTAAATCAACATAGGTCTGATACAAGAAAATTTGATTGCAGCAAAAACCAGGCTAAGATTGAGATAGAACACTTTCATAAACATGGATTCCATAACATAACTGTACATATACTTAGAATAGTGCCAAATATTAAACAAAGATTATGGTTCAAAAACTTTTTTATAGGTTTATTTAGATCATATTATCCTTATGGTTTGAATGTTATCTGGAAAGGTGAAAGTGTCTTACTAACTTTTAAACAAAAATCCGAGGATTCATTATATATTCCGAATTTTGATAAATCTATTGATAATAGTAATAATATTGGTTTAGTGAGAATTTCAAGAGCTAAACGTAGAAAAAGAGTTACTAGAGACATGACAATCCTCAAAAATTCTATGTTAGAATTAGCTGTTAATTTTGATGATAACTACAACACAGGCTTAATTAAATCGTTTATGTTTGGCATGAATAAAACTGAAATTAAAATTATGACAGATATTTTAAGCAGATATAAATTTCGGAATTCTCATGGTATGCATATGATTCGAGACCTTAATAACTATTTAGTACAAGAAATGAATATTAAATTAGATACAAGTGAAAATTACTCTATAGAATATTGTACATTATTATTTATGAATAAATCCTTTAACAAAATTAATTTTTCAAGTATATTTCAAAAATATCAATCCTTTTTTCCTATTAAAAATATTATTATTAAAAAGGATTTCAAATACAACAAGAAACTTGGTAGATTTATATTTAATTATAATCAAGTCTCGGAGCTCCTAAGTTCAGATTCATGTAAATGCAATCTATATCGGGACTATATTGATGATTATCATCAGCACGTTGTCACAGGAGACCTTGGTATCGTGAAAGATGATTTGTTAAGAAATTTTATGGAAAAAGGTCCCGGTTTTAGACTGATGGTTACAAAAAATAAATCTTATGTAATGGAACAAATCATAAAAGATTTAGATAAATTCTAATTTAAAATTGCAATTAAATACGGAATGTCGATTGAAGCTTTCAATCAATTTAGATCTTATGTAGCAACAGAAATTCGGGAATTAGATTTCACTGTTGAAAATGAAATTATGTATAAAGATCTTAAATCATCAGTAGAAAATATCCAAAATGACTTCGTGATTACATATGTTGATAAGGTATCTGCTAATTATGCCATAATTTGTAAATACTTTTAAAGTAAAATATTTAGTAACCACATTTTAAATAATAATTCATTTCAAAAATCATTCGACAACAATATAGAAGATTATAATCGTCTTTTAGCTTTGAACAAAAGACTGAATATTCATCTAAATAAAATTAAATTTCCAAGTAGTTTTTTAACACCAAAATTTCATAAAAGCCCTATAAAATTCCGTAGTATCACTAATGGATACAATACATATATCACAAAGTCTGGGAAGATCTTACAATCTCTTCTTCAAAATCTAATTGATAACTTACAAAACACGGCAATAATTAAAAATAGCTTAAAGATTGCTAGAGTTACTAAGGGTATGTCAATTTTTTCCATGCATGGCTTTGATATCGAGGACCTTTTTAATTCTATAGATATTGACGATATGATTAAGGTTCTACAGTTAATTTATGATAAATATGAATTATATACTTCAATGAAAAAGAAAAATTTGATATTCTTGTTAACCTCGTATTAAAAGAAAATTTCACTGCATTTGATCAGAATCTTTATAAACAGATCAAAGGTTTACCTCAGGGTGGTCCAGCTAGTAATATTGTTTAGCAAACCTATAATTACATTTTTTTGAAATTGATCATGTTGTAAATGATTCTTACTTAATTTATCGTTACATAGATGATATAATAATTTTTGGTAAAATTAATGAATACAAACCAAATATTACGTTCTACCCTGATTATCTCAAGCTCCTTAAAACTAACTTCTACTCTAATATGGTGGGATTCTTGGATTTAGACTTGCATCTTATTAGCAATAATGTAGTCAGTAACATTTTTGCAAAAGAGATTCGTTTAAGTTCCATATAATTAAAATTCCTGTATGGAATAGTAACTTGTGCATATATCAATTTACAGAAATATCATTTTGAATTTTTTATTTAGAAATGATAACTTAACTACCCACAAAATAGATAAATACATTAATATCAAACAATTTTTTCAATGTTGTTTAGATCATGTGAATACCCTTTTAATTTCTTAAGAACTTATATTCATCACAAATACATTAACCGTCTTGCTACTTCAAATTCCAAAACCACCACACAACAATAGGATTTCAAAGTCAGCATGTTAGTGGGCTTGCTGTGAAGATTATATCATAACACTCATATCCCAGTTTACATTCTTTCCACACACATCTTGAACATCTTACACATTGTTGACAAGCAACCAAATTAGAGCTAAGCAAATTTACATTTTTAGCAATCAACCAATTCAAATTCTACCATATTTGATTGTCGTCTTTTTTGATATCTGTCTTTGCTGGCTGGTTTAAAAGTTAGCTCAAAAGATGTCTTTATGTATATTCGAATTTTTTAACTTGGTGAATAATTGATTTTCATTGATGTCAAGATGCTTGATTCTCTTCGTAAAAGCTCTGTGAGTAAGGAAATTTTGTTAAATTATTTTTTGAAAAATACTTATCTTATATAATTGTTTTAGGATTTTTCTACTTTTCTTACGTATTTGTTTTGCGATTTTTCTTTATTAAGAGTTTGGAAGAGTTTGTTACATAATAGTAGTGAGTGGTTTTATCATACTCTGAATTTTTGTTTATTTTATTTTATTTGGTTTTTCCTACCGAGTCTCAAAGGCGGAAGGTTGGCGCCTTCAAACTAGTTTAACCCCACTTATTCGGTCCTAAGTCCGAAATTGCTTTCTGACTCGCTAGGTTCTTCTTTTTTGTAGTTACTTTTTTATTTCTCTATAATTTTGTTCTTCATGTTCAGCTTTTATATTTTTATTACGCTATTTCTTGTTATGTTCATTTTCTATTATTTCTTGTTTCTGATATATAATACATATTTCTTTCATATATATATATATATATATATATATATATATATATATATATATATATATATATATTTGAAATAAAAATTAGTTAAATCGTTAATATACATATATTTCTTTAATTCAGACATCTTCATACTCCATTTAAGACTACACGGTACACTTTTCCAAAAAAAAATTTTTGGAGACAGTTACAGTAAAAATAATTAATGTTTTATATTTAAAATATATTATTAAGATGATTATGTAAGCAAAAAGTCAGTTTCACGAACCATTATTTTACAATTATAAAAAATTAGGAATTTTTGAAGTTTATTCAAATTTTTATAAAATACTCAATTTTTAAAATGTTTCAGTAATTTTAAGTTATTTATGATTCTTAGATTATTACAAACAATATTTAGTGTGGATTTGAAAATCTGTTCCCTTGTTGATTTTTAATAATAATTTTTCTAGAAAAACCTGGAAAAAACACGAACATTTTTAAAATATTAATTTTAGCATTTTTTAGAAAAATAACTAGAGTTCTCAGCCCTAAATCCATACTAACCTTTATAGAACATACATTTAGGAGTGTATACAAAAAAATTCAAGGCTCTATCTTGAACAGGAAAAACGCCTTAAGGATTAGAAAACACTTATACCTTCAAAATTAAAAGTCTGAGAAAAACGCTTTTAAAGTTTGTAAAGTCATAAAACAAAAACTTATAATGCCCGTAAAACTCTAATTATTTAATATGTTATTTTCCAATTTATGTCCTGCATTAAAAGACTATTTTTATTAAATATGACTGAAAATTATATTTTTAATTCAAAATATATTTTTTGCATAATATTTATAGCATTTGTTAAGACGTCAGTTTATTCAGCTTTATTTTAACCTAATATTTCACAAAAGTTTTGAAACACGAAGCATTTATGTACAAAATAATAATGATACTACTTTAAGCTAAAAATAGTCAGATTTACTCATAAAATTTAATTTTTTTCAGTTTAAAATTGGGGCAGTTTAGGAAGTTTTAGCTCTTGTCGTACGACATTAAAATACTAAAATATAGTATTACAATATGTTTAGTATAAGGTAGTTTGGTGCATCAAGGAAATATTCAGTTATATCTGCAGCATTTGAATTGAGAATACTTATATTCGGAAGTCTAATTGCAGAATATTCTGAGAACTGATTTTTAGATACATTTTTTTCAGTAGTATTCCATTTCTTCGAAATATTGTTTCTCACTGAAACCCAGAACGCATTTGATACGGTATTTTCTTTACAGGGAAAAATTAATGATAAAGCTTTTAAGTTATATAAACCATTTTTAAAGCAAAAAATGGCCATTAAATTAATATTGATAAATAAATTATGAGAACTTAAAAAACTCAAAACATAATCAAGCAGAAATGATTTTAGTAATGAAAATTTGAATTAATAACCATTTCAAACTAAAAGCTCAAAAATATTTTTAATTAATTCTACTTAAGTGTGAAAAAATGCTTTAAAAGGAAACCGAAACCAAAACTCTAGCTCTTAAAACTTCAAATATCTTAAAAACTAACTTTCTAACATTTCTGAAATTAGGTGGCAAGCATCTCAAGGATATGGGCCACCAAAACATGCAAAAAAATTTTTTTCGGTAAAATTGAAATTTTTTGGGTATTGTGAAGCCTTAAGTTACTGATCTAATTAAACTATTCGCCATTTATTTTACAATATTTATATTTTTATTTTATGAATTATATCACGCGTTTAGATCAACACTCTTAAAACGTTTTTCTTTCAGCTGTAATAATTTTTTTATGATGTATTCGTAAGGCTTTGAAAATAACTATTTAAAAAAATCATTATATTTCCAATGTCAAATGAAATTAAAAGCATGTAACTTATAAATTTAGAACAAATGATTAAAATTAATTCAAGTAATACACACTATCATAAATGGTAAATATAAGCTTAAAATTTACTAATGTTTAAGGAAAATATGTATTGGACGCTCAATTTATTTTTTTTAAAATTATATTTAAACATGAATACATATTCTCATTTAACCCTCTAACCGGATAGCACGGAAAATTCGGTCCGTGTTAAGATGCTTCGAAAATGGACTGCACGGACTTTTCTGCCTTCAAGTAACGTTTTCTAAAGCGGATTAGCCGCATTTTTCTGAAATCCTTTCCCCCTTTTAAGGTTTAACATCTTGAAAGATAATGAAGGACGAAGGAAGCAACACAGCAGGAGTTTTATGGCTCGCAGGGAACCCCGTGTTTTGACCCTGGGGCAATTGTAAAAAATATAGGGGAAATTCTTTAGCCCCCAGGAAGTTTCAATTTGTTTTACCTCGTTTTTTTAAAGTTTTGTAAAGTCCCAACGCATAAGTAAAATATGTTACAATTCCCTTTTGGTTTCATATTAATTTGAAACTGTAACAATTTGGGGCGTGTCAGTGCAATCTGCTATTTTATATAGTTAGACAAATTATCTTTTTTAAGTATATTCTTTCGCTTCATTTTTCTTATTTTAATCAAAGCTTTCAGTTTTGAGACATGATTATTTTATTATAAGATACCGAAAAATTAATAAAACACCAAACTCTTTAAAATTTGGAACCTTTTCAATTTTCCAACCACTAAAAATGAATAAATTTAAACTTCATCAAATCATTTCAAACATTTTCTTACACTTTGATAAAAATAATAACGAAAAAAAAAAAACTAATTAAGATTTATTAGTTTTTTTTTAGATTTCAAAGCCTAAGTGTTCAGGGAAGTTTAAGTACAGTGTGTGTGTGTGTGTGTGTGCCTGGTTATATATTGT
Source organism: Trichonephila clavipes (assembly GCA_019973935.1). Lineage (NCBI taxonomy): Eukaryota > Metazoa > Arthropoda > Arachnida > Araneae > Nephilidae > Trichonephila > Trichonephila clavipes. Next base: position 83,205 of record BMAU01017446.1, read on the forward strand.
TAAAATACAACGAATTATATTTCAATTTTAAGTGCTTGAACTTCAGTTTACATCAAAGATAACATGAATGAAGATTTTTACACATTTTTTTTTTTTATAACTTGAATGTTTGAATAAATGGAAATCAAAAATATACGGAAACATTTACAGTAGACATTTATGCATATATATAAACATAAAAATCAATTTTAAATTCGAGTTATTGAAAAACATTCGAATTATATATTGTTCAAAAATATCTATTTATACAAAATACCTCAAAATTTATCTTTTTTAAAGGCTAACTGAATAAGTAATTAAAATCTGTATATTTTTTGAAATCTCGACCTTATAAAGCTAGACATTTTATGTTAGAAATTTCATTTGAAATTTCGAAAAAAAAATGCATCGCGCAGTTAAAATTATTTACCATAAGTTTTAGCAATTGTTTGAGTATAATAAAAATTTCAAATTTTATTATATAGCTTCTTTGGTATCTTTTAATATATTTCGGCCACGGTAGCCGAGTGGTATAGGTATCGGAACGTGGCTTGCTTTGTCACGAGTTCGAGCCCAGTACCACTAAAGACCCGCCGTGTAGGGCAGCGATGCACGTTAAATCTGTCGAGAGCTGAAACGTCCTCCCGTTGGTGTGGTGTGGTAGTTAGGAGAGGGGGTGCCAGCTCAGGTGTTGTCCATGTCACTTGACCATGGTTGAAAATTACGTGGTCCGTCGCCAAAAGCCCTCGTGTAGCTGAACAGTGCGACGTTAATATTCAATCATTCATTTAATATATTTCGAAGATTCCATACAATTCAGTTGAAAACCACATGCTAAGAGCAAAAAATATACTAAAAAAATTGATGAATATACAATTACAATAAATTCTTACATAGAAGCAAAACTGAGAAGCTAAAGAGTAGGAATAAAAATTTTTAGTATATCTGAAGTAGTTTTCGAAATATTTATTTTAAAGTTTAGGAAATTTGTGTGCGTTATTTTATACTTAATATTAATTAAATGGTTAAAATAATGTGTGTTAATATTAGTCATGTAATCGTTTGATGACACATTCATATACTAATAAAAATTATCATGGTCATTGATGCGAATGTCAAGAATTTTATGTAATTTTAAATTCAGACATTAAGATATTGATGTAGAAAATATAAAACGACCATCTAAAATACATGAAAATGCAGTCTGCTATAAAATGATCTTGACAAACAAAATCCGGCATTTTCACTTACTATGGCAGAGCCGTCTTAGTCAGGGGCGATCTGGAAAAACAGAGAGATAACCGCGGTTTTGATGGATGCCGCTCTAGCTTTTAAAGCTCCCAGGAAAAATTATATATATATAAATTACAAATGCAAAAATAAATCTTGTAATTTTCCATACATTTTTATAACAACGAATTGTGGAATTGGCTTCCAATACATTGTTGTGTTTGACAATATCTAAGATAACCAACCCTACTTTAGATAGATTTGTACTACATTTTCGTAACCGTAATTCTTATAAAATTAATTCGTGCAGCCGAAATACACCTTTTGTACCCTTAAAAATTTATGTAAATTATAACGGTTAATTTTAATTTATGCAACTTGTGAAATGTTCATAATGAACCATTTTCGTCTGAACAGTTTACATAAAAAAAAAAGTTTAGACTCCCTCATTCATTAGGGATTTATATAAGATTCTAACATTAAATTTTATTTTTCACCGAATAGGATTGAGTGGTAGTGTGTAGTGCTTCCACACCACAGGTCTAGAGTTCTATTAATGGGCTGCGCAAGGTCGACTCTGCCTTTCATCCCCGCTACATTGGGTCGATAAATGAGTACCAAGCTTGCTTCGGGTCTTAAACACTGAAGGTCTCTTTTCAGACAGACCACCAAATCGGGACATTTGTTCATTTACCTCAGCGTCCAATGGTCATGTGTATTATGATGGGCACAGTAGTTCCTGGCCCTCATGGATTGTTGTGCTTCTGAGTTTGAGTCTTAAGTTTGAGGATTACCTCACTTTGAGGATACCCCTTAGATAAACATGTATTTCCACTCATTTGCAATTAAACATTTTTCTTTCAATTACGTTTATTTCAGAAGGAAGTTTGATTTTTCAAATGTATTTGCTTAATAACATGTATATTTGTGTATTATATTAAACATTTATCAATCCAAAATTACATGTTTTTAGCTCCTCTAAAAGCTTTTAGGATTTTACGACTGATTTTACAATCCATATACGTTTTATAGTAGTGTATTTAAAAATGATAAAGACATGTTTACGACTGTGTCAGCTTTTATGCCTCATTTATAAATATAAAAAATTGCATTCAGCTACAGTTTTTAAAATGTACTGAAAGTGGAGGAATAGGATATTTCCATATTATGAATATTTTTGACTGCAGTAAGATATATTTATATATTTTAGTTTCTTTACAATTTGAATAGAAGTTGTAAGCCATTTTGAGAATAGTTTGATGTTGAGTATAAACCCATAGACTGTTTAATATTGTAAAGTGTTTTACTTTGATACCAGCACACACTAAAATAAGGCTCATTTGCAGTTATATGATCAGCTTCAGTGATATTTAAATTTTCAAAAATAGTCTACACGTACGAAAACATTCTTTCACAAACGCACACCACATCTCATACTATATCTTTCTTACAGCAGGAAATATTTGTGTATACTGAAAAATGTAATACAGGATACATTTCCAAGTGTTAAATTTGATTTTAAAATTTAGTTTGAATACATTCTGAAACTGTCGGTTAACTTCACTGAACAAAATTGTTTTAAGTGTACTGTTTTGAAAGACAAGATTAATTAGGGAGAACTTTTCTCACAATAGAATTTGTAATGACTGAATTGTGTGAAAATGTATTTATCGATGTGTGACATTTTCCCTTGTAATAAAAGAAACAGAAAGATAAGAAATTTAACTTGAGTAGAAAATGGTTAGAAGTACTGTCATGCGCATTTGAAGAAGTATATCCCCCATTAAAAATTAAAAATTATTGACTGAATGTGTGTTATGTCCATCACAAATGCCGATGTAGAAAAGGAATTTTTATTTAATACAAGAAGTTCGAAAAATAGAACACTAGGAAGGAAAATTTAAATTTTTTCCGAAAAATATTCAGTTGACATAAAAATATCTTTTATATGATTTTAATTAAAATAAATTAAAAGTATTGAAATCCTTTTTTATGCTATTTTAAATTAAAAATATAACTGAATAGAGAAAGATCGGTTTCATTTCATAAATATATTCATTGTATATAATATTTATTGTGTTATTGTTTAAAAATGAGATAGGGCCTTTGCTCTTTAAACCTCATTACTTTTTTAAAAAACAGGAAAGTGAGCGCGTTTTCTTACTTTCATATTCAAAAATGAATACAGGATGCTTTTTTCTGGTTCAAATCGCAATACCAAAAATATATATATATATATATATATATATATATATATATATATATATATATATATGAATTTTTTAAAAATGACAGAAAAATAAATTTTCTTTGAAGAAAATATAATTATTTTTCAACTTCTAACATACTATTTATTTAATTTTTTCCTCTTTTTTTTACCTTTCATTTCGTTTTCATTTTACTGTGACTGAACATATAGGAGAAAGAAACACGGAATTCCACTACGCTTTCAAAGAAGATGGCCCAAGGCAACTTAACAGCTAGCTGTAAAGGATTGATCTCTTGGTTCTTAATTTACAAAGGGACCAAACTGGGTCGTAAAATTGTCCCCGTTCGACCTCCCAAGTTCTAAAAGGGGAAAGGAAAGAAGTATGTTGCATTCTTGAAGGGTATCACAAAATAAGAGTTAAACGCTTTCGGAATAACTTTTCAGGAGGAAGGTATCCAGTTAGAGGGTTAAACACTTTTTTTCAGAAAATTAACTCACAATGAGCAATTTAAACAGGCTTAGAAATCGATAAGCGTTTTTAATAGGTCAAAAAATTCTGGGCAGTTATTTTATTTTCTTAATGATCAGGCATACAATAAAGTTTGTTCAGTAAGCCAATTTGAAATTTATTTTGAAAATATCAGAAATAATATTGTACAGTAGTATCTCTACCTACGTGAATTCAGTGTTAGCCGATGTTCAAATCTCAGATTCATTGTATTGGATGCAAATTCATACAGTGATATGGAATCTTGCAAATTTCTCATACCTTATCAACATGACTCAAAATTGGCTGTTTAGCTATGCAAATTTGAATTCTCCGTCTTCTAGATAGGAACTAAAAGTATGAAAAAAAAACATTTAAAAATACTTTCTCGTTAAAATAGAAAAACATATATACATGTACTTTGTTAAGAAATTACACATGTTTACAGATAAAATTGCTTTCATATAAACTGTGTGATTCATGATGATTTTTTTCACCATTTATATTAAAAAATAATGAATGGAAAAATGAACGAAATTCTAATTGAAAAAAAAATAATGATGATAGAGTAGGTTAAATTAGCGGCTCAAAAAGGTTAAAAATTAAATCTATTTCCCTGGAGTGTTAAATTGAAACAAGCTCATTAAAATTCCTGGATGCATGTTTTTAACATCGATCAGTTAACTGGGAATTTTTAAAAGAATTTTTTTCATTTATTGTTTTAAAGCAAAAACAAATATTAAAAAAACGCATACTTTAAAATTGTATGCATTTTTTTTTGAGAAAGAAAGTTTAATTAACTGTTGTAATTTATTTTCTCAGCAGATTGAGTATTTTTTTCCTTTTCAGTCTATAAAAGTGTTTACTATATGAAAAAAAAATCTTGAAAGAAACATTAATGTTGTGCGTTTTTTTTAAAAAAATGTTTAAACTTGGAATAAATTGGTATTTGTTTTTTTTTAATTTGCTTAATTTTCAGAAGTGTGGTGAAGTAACAGATTTTTTTCCTTGCAAAATACTTATTAAATAATTTATTTTATATCTTCAAAGACGTCAATATTATATGATTAAAATGTATTTCAAGTCACTTGTAAAAGTAATATTAAAAAGAAATACATGTGAGTGAGAGAATTTCTTATTGAAATAAAAGCTTAAATTTCACCCGAAAGTTTTTAATACTTAAAACATAAATTTCGACATTAGAATTACCTAATTTAATTTAGTTCACAACGTCACAATGATTTATGTGTGTGTGTGTGTCAGATTTATTCATTACACACCATCATATATAAACTATACTTTAAAATACTTCTAAATAAAAATAATAAATAGAATTACTGATTTTAATTATAAAACGTTGAACAATGCTTCTAGGTTATTCGGTTAGTTTGTTAAAAGGTAATAAATTCATACTTTAATAATCTGGTATAGAGAATACAAATCTGTTTATACAACATAGGTCGTGTATTTAAAAAAATAAAATTGTTTTAGTAATACCTTACTTTTTTTCTACAGATTATATTTAATGCTCTGTGATAAACTCATTTCCATTGAAAACTGAGATTAAACGCTGATAATGCATACATCAGTTATTTAGTTTTACCTTTAGGGATAATTTAATTGAATTATATATGAATTAATATAAAAAATATTCGCCTGAATAATCAAATGAGGAATCAGGTTTAGAGAATACAAACTCAATTAATGAAATGACGGATAAAAATAGCACCCGTAAAAATTTATGCATCCTATAATTAATTAAATTTACTAAATTTATTAATTTTTTGCTTTATCATACTTCCATATATTAAACTTAATGTTTGTCGAAGTATAATTTTGTTTTATATTCGTCACATTAATTGTAAGCACCAATATATTTTTTTCCTTACAAATATATTGATTTTATAAAAAAAAAAAATACGCATTCAAATTTAAATTATTTTAGATATATTTGTTATTTAAACCGTCTACTTAATAAGGATAATAGTAGAAATGTTAAAGCTGTATTAAAGTAATGAAAAAAACATCTATTGGGTTTTTTAAAGTCACACATTTTTTGCACTTAACGAACATAAGAAATTAAATTTAAATTACATTTTATTATCCATATGTATATCTACTAACACAAACAAAAATAACTGATAATGGTAAGAAAATTTTTACCATGAAAGTATTTATTCATATATGTATCATGTAATTTTTCAACATAGATGGAATATTCAATAAAATTTTCCCTTAAATTATGACAATATTTAATGCATTTCCAGGTTTCAGATGGTCATGAAAAATCTAATGCAACATTATTCAAACAAAAAATAGTGTGTGCTTATGACCACACGATAGAAGTGGTAACTTCAACTTTTGTAATGTTATTTCAGGTATTAGTTTGGTGAATAAAAAACAAGGGGATCTTAGTGTTGCCCTGTAAAATAATTTATTCATATGTCTGTACGCATAAAGTAATATCTTTGAGCGAAATATAGAATCATATTTATTTGAGAATTAATTGTATGCTCAGAAGGAGACAAAAGGTTTATGGTAGCTGAAATAGGTTAAAAATACTTTGCATTCAAAATTTTATTTAAATATCTATAAACAAATTCCATCAAGCGTTGCTCAGTACTTCCTCGTGCTTAATTTGGATCATTTGACGCAATAAAATTGAATTTTGATTTTAAATTATCAACTAAAGGTTTTGATTTGTTTTTTGAAAAATCTACTTTAAATTTTCAATTAAAATCATAGGTAATTTGTTCAAAAGACCCGATTCGGCTTTGTGAATTTTGGTAGAAATTTAGCAATATTCAATTCTATCCATGAATTAATTCAAGCAAAGGGATAGCAAGACAGGTAGTTGATTTGGAAGAGAGGAATCTATGTCAAATCCTTTAAAAAAGGGATTTAATCAGAAGATTTATTTCACCTAATATCTGGCTTATACTAGATCTTTTGTCATTGTACGGCAGTTTTGTACAAATGTATCCGGTGCTGCTGCAAGGAAAGTCTTCTTAAATATATTTTGATTTCTTGTATTTAAACTATTTAATATAAATTTTTCTTAATAACTGTATACTTAATTTTGTTATTTTAAATTTTCTTTTTAGACTCAAAGTATATTTGAATAACGTGATTAATAGATCTATTTGTTCATTTCTATTCCGATTCGTTACAAAAATAGATTTTAATTCTTAAGATCACTGCAATATTGCTAATGATAATTATTCTATTTACTTAGTTCTATAAAAATGTGTCCTTTTTCTACATTTTAAGTTTTATTTTAGTGTAGGATTCCTCTCTCTCTCTAAGCCTATTTTTCAATTCCTACACTACACACTATTAGCTCAAACTCTATATATATTTATCTTCGTGAAATTTTCAATCGTTAATAAACTACATTTTAAAGCGCTTGTTGGCGTATGCGCGCCAACGTCATGCGCACAAATGCAAATATTCTTCCTTGCCGCGCTGTGCCGGCAGTTGAGAACTTTCTGTGGAACGAGATAGACAAGAAAAATTTCTCTTTAATACTCAGACGTGAGCATTAATATAGGACTCTAATACTCGAAGCTCACAATAAAAATTACTTAAAATTTGCTGCGCTTGTAAATAGCATATATATGTTGTGTGATACATGTTGTGTGATTAAATAAAAAAAAGTAAAAAGAAATAAGCGTGGCTGGTTCGTCGATGAAACGAAAACAACAAACTAAAAATAAACATTCTGGTTCCACTCGTGCCAGGAGCGATCAGTGCATTATGGATAAGCAAAACAGATTAAAAAGTACCTTGGAAGGTAAAATTAACAGAATTGAAACGTTCATTTAATGTGCCAATGAAGAAACCGATTCGGTTGAAATAAAAGTAAAGCTAAGAAGTTTGATTCAACTACAAAAAACGCGGAGGACCTTCGCAACAACTAATACGCCATTCCGAATGTGAAAGATGCAGAGTTAACTGCCGTAGACGAAGATCTCCATCTTCTTGAAGTCCGCCTTCAGTCATTAGAGGTAAGAATTGAAACTATATTCTTAATTCCTCTAAGAAATCAAGTTCTGGGGCAGTAATGAAAACAAATGATAATTTCGAAATAAAAACTAAAATACCTCCTTTAGTTTTGCCCGAGTTCTTGGGAAAATACGAATAATTTAGTTCATTTAAAATCCAATTTGACGATCTGATCACAAATAACATCCTACTGAGAGAATCTCAGAAGCTATACTACCTCAGATCTTGTTTAACTCATGAAGTTAATTATTTATGCAGTAATTTTGATAATTTTAATTCCTTATATGAATTTTTAGAAAATAGATACGAAAATGAACGATTAATAATCAATATTCATATTCAAAATAATTTGAAGCTCGAAAAAATACAAAATGAAAATTCCACAGAAATTAGAAATATGATTGATTGCGTTCAAAAAAATTTACGAGCATTAAAAGTACTTAAATATAAGCAAAATAAATTATCCGATGTTTTACTTATTAATATTCTAGTTGAAAAACTTGATAGAGAATCGAGAAAAATTTTTGAATTATCACATAAATCAAAACTGTCCCTACATTTCAAGAATTTATTGAATTCTTAGAACAAAGAGAATCCGTTTTATTGTCTGTGTCTGCTGATAGAAATGCCGAAGTGAACCCAAATAAAACGTGTGCCAACAATTCTAAGCCAAAAGCTTTTATAGTTAACGAAAATAAAAACAAAAATTGTATTGGGCTAATTATGATATTTGTAAGTTCTTGCATGTGAACATGGCAAGGCCAGACGGGATGTTGGCGCATGCGCGCCAACGTCATGCGCACAAATGCAAATATTCTTCCTTGCCGCGCTGTTCCGGCAGTTGAGAACTTTCTGTGGAACGAGATAGACGAGAAAAATTTCTCTTTAATACTCAGACGTGAGCATTAATATAGGACTCTAATACTCGAAGCTCACAATAAATATTACTTAAAATTTGCTGCGCTTGTAAATAGCATATATATGTCGTGTGGTTAAATAAAAAAAAAGTAAAAAAGAAATAAGCGTGGCTGGTCCGTCGGTGAAACAAAAACAACAAACTAAAAATAAACATTCCACCCAGGGATGGAAATTGTGGATTCCGCTAGCAATATTTGTGTGCTTACAGAAAGAATCGAGTAAATTTTGGTGTTAGTACAAGTCCATTTCTTCTGGCAGCCACGATTAGGCATCATATTGAGAAATATAAACAGCGCTCAATTGAGCTGAAATTTTATATACAGGATTATTTTGGATGACAATGCACTAATTTAATTATAATAAATAAAACTTAATTTATTAAAACTAATTATTCAAAGAATTATAAATACAGGCACATTGGCATCTTTTTTAGTGACTTAGCGATCCTTTTGGTGACTTGTGACAAAACTTGAAACGGTTTTTTTTTCTCACATTTTAAACCCCTCATTTGACCTGAAATTTTCTATTGTTTTGGGTAAAAATACGATAGTTTATTTATAATTAATTAAAAATTGAGTGAAACTAATTATTTAAAAAAATACAGATACAGCCACGTTGATTTCTTTTTTAGCATCTTGTATCAAAACTTTAAGAGATTGTTTTTCTCTTACGTTTTAAAGCATTCAGTTGAACTGAAATTTTATCTACACGATTGTTTTGAATAATAATATGATACTTTAATGATCCTTAATAAAAATGAACTGCCACTTAATGTTGTGATTCTGCTATATGCACATATGTATATTAATTGTAACTATTTAACAAAAAGTAGCTAAAATAATTTTTTTAAATTTAACTTTTTTAAATATATATTACTTGCTTAAAAATATGATGTTTCATTTTCATGCTTCAACTAGGTTTAAGGGAACCAGGACATGCTCAAAAGAGTAAAAAGCCACAAATAAGACCCTTTGTTTATGATACATATATCATTTACAACTTCCAATAGAGATTAGATTTTTTACGTTCTTAATAAAGATAATTTAATTATTCTGTAGAACTACAAAAACTATTTTTTTACTACAAAAGTTTTTTTTTACTACTTAATTTAAGTAATACATAATTTTTGAGAATTCGTAATATATACTTGTGTTTATAGGTACCATTTTTTAAAAAAAGTATCCCTTTTTTATGCAAAATATTTTTTACACATATATAAAACAATACATAAAATACAGTTAACCCATTTTTTTAGTAAAATGTTAGTATAGTTTCTTTAAAAAAATATAAAACTTTGAAATTTGAATTTTTTTTATTTTTCTGCTTTTTTTATGCATAAAACTATTTTTAAAAAATTAGGCACTACCTTAATAGAAAAAAAATATGTTCACTATATGCATAAGCATCTTGTATAGAAGTATAAAAAAATCTAGAATCATATAGTGCAATAGTTTTTTTAAAAAAATTTACCTAAATGCAAAAAAATATGTTTTTGAGAAAAAGTGAAAGAACTAAAAAAAAAAAAACAATATTTTCACATATTATACACTTGATTAGTATTTCCTTGCCTATTTTTAAATGACTTATAATAATCCTTAATCATTTTCTAGAGTTACAAAAGTAATTTTAAATTCATATGTTTTTTTTTCCCTTTGTTTATGTTAACATGAACATAATTTTCGAGATTTTGTAATACGTATTTTCATGTATAGGTACCATTTCTTACAAAAATATTCTTTGAATATACAAAAAAATTTACACATATGTATGCAGCAACATATCAAACATATTGAACCAGTTTTTTAACGAATTAATTGCATAATTTCTTTAAAATAATCATAAAACCTTAAAATTATGAAAATCTTAATTTTCTATTTGCACGTATAAATTTATTTTTTTAAAAAATTGACATTACATACCAAAAAATAATTTGTTCACTGTATAGAACGTTTATATAGATCAAAAATAGGGGAAACTACATGTTTAAAGTTCAAAGGGGTATATCAAAAAGGGCGTGGTCATTTGTTTACATTTCTATTTTTCATATTTTAGAGCTATTTTATCAACAAACATATAAGTATTATACATTTTTTTGATAAATAAGCACTATTTTTTAACTAAAATTGAAAAATCAATTATTTTTTCAAAGCATACGATGTCCCTGTTCCCTTAAAAAGAATCCAGCATTAATTTCAGTAGAAACAGTTGACGGGGGGAGGGAGCTCCACTTAGATCGAAGCGCTAGGAACTTTAATTTTACGACGTATCGGCCTGGTGGTGTGAGGGGGGGACTACAGCGTGTCAAAGTGGCAGGGGGGGAGGTGTCTCCTTTCTTTTTATGGGGTGTGTACGTCTAAATAAAGGCAAAAAAGGTGAATGAGCGTGACGTTCATTCAATTCCACTAACCTGCAAATCGCGCCAATAGAAGTCATCACTTCAAAAAGCAGACATTGTATCTGTCCTGTAAAGTAAAATAACTACTATCTCAAATGATCAGGTATGTGTGTAATATACACATATTACGAGAAATGTCGCTGAGAGAGCTTTAACAAAGTAATATTCTGATGAAAGTCTGTACATGCGCTAGTTCCTAACATCGACGTGGGACCGCTTTAACTGAGTGGTCAGGGTCTCGGATCATGGATGGCCTTTTTACGAGTTCGAGGCCATCACCACTAAAGACCCACCATGTAGGGGAACAATGCACTGTCGATAGCTCAAACATCCTCCCATGGTATGGTATGGTAGTTAGGAGAGGAGAGTGCCAGCTCATGTGTTGTCTACGTCACTTGACCATGGTTCAAAATTACGTGGTCCGTTGCCAAAAGCCCTCGTGTAGCTGAAAAGTCCGACGTTAATATTCACTAATTCACTCATTCATCCCGACATTGAATCTTAGAATTCATCTTCAGTATTGTATTAAATAACATTACTTGATCGAACATAAGCTTAAAAACGAATGAAATATTAAATATAGTAGTTAGGTACAGTAAGATATTGAGAAATTATAATATAAAGATATTTAAAAATCACACACATTCTTAAATCCGTATTGTTATTTTTTAAAAAAAATGAAAACAATGTCTTTCGCGAGTTAGGTTTGGCAATATATAAGTTTAAAACTCTGATTAATAAAAAAGCAAATTAAAAGACAAATAGAATCCGTTCTGGTCTGTGTACACCATACAAAAAAAATTGGAGATAAACTACTACAATTGGGTAGTACAAATGAATTATTAATGATTAGTTCAAATGTTTAAATGTTGAAAGGAAATAATTACAAATAAGCTTAAGAAAAAAACTTATTTTAGAATAATTATTATTATATTTTTTGGAAAGTATTATTAATTAAATAGAGCAATTTTTTTATTTCTGAATTAATACAATGAGTTATGTATATTTTCAATACAACATAGCATTGGTTTGAATCAAATTTTTGTGATCTGAAAAATCATGTGTTGCTATGAATAGTTTTCCTTAAAAATATACGAAAAAAAAAATGTTTTAAATTTTAATAAGTTTGGATAGTCTTGAGTTATTCTTGGATTAATAATCAGTGTTATTTAATCTTAGCTATCAGAATACAAAATGAGATGAAATGTCTATAAAACTAACAGGAAACTTTACACATTTTAACGACAAGGTATTTCCGTGTGGCTTTCCTTTCCTTACACAGTGTTGTTAGATATCTAAGAGTGTTTTTGTTGGTTGAATTGTCACCTTCCATGATCCACTACCTTTTAAAACAACGGACATAGATAAGCCCTGGAAGTGACACATGCGGCAGGTCTCATCCATAAAACACTTCTTTCCAAAGTCGAAATGGAAAATCTTTTTTCTAAGCATCACTCTGCTGTTTTCTTACCTTTATTTCTTTCCTTCACACTTTAGTCGTTGCTACAGAAATATAGAAAAGGCCCCTAGCTGTAATCTATTACTAAACAATTAATTAATCCATTGAAAAAAAATAGATTACATTAGCAATATCTCATTAATTGTAATGCTTAATACCGTAAATCATCATACAAACTTGAGTAATGATTTTATTTTGATTTTCTTTTTAAACTTATTTTACAAAAATGCAAAATATGTATGCATGGAATTTGTCAATTTTTTCTTTCTTTATTTGACTTTATTATTATATACATTCTTCATTAAAATATTTATTTTTTACTATGATCTGTAATACTAGGATATGTATAAGAATATTCATATTGATTAATACTGCAAATGCATCTTCAAAAATGAAATTCTGAAACATCTTTGTTCCTTTATTGACTTAATTCTAAATTACAAAAGTTCCAATTTAGATAAACGTGGTTTCGATTCTCCTCACAAACAAATTTTAGGAAATCTTTCACAAGAGTAGAAAGCCACAAGTATCAAAGGGACTTGGTACCGCAGTGTTTCTAAAACTGTGGGTCGCGCCCCCAGGGGGCGTAATAACCCTACCAGGAGGACGCGAGTGTATCGAAAAGTTGAAAAATAAAGATAATTTTTTTAAAAAAAATTAATAATTTACTAAAAGGAAGCAAAACAAAATACATTCTGACATCATAAAATGCAGTTTTACACTGATATAATGCACTTATAAATGTATGAGTATTGCACAATGTGTTTCATAATTAACTTGACAGTGTTAAGTTAAAAACAAGTTTAATAATTACCAGTGACGCTATGGAAATGTGATAAAAGTAAATGCAAAATTAAATACTTATCTTGATAGAGTTTATAAGGTTTATAATTAAAGACTTTAACACGACATAAAACAATGTCAACAAATCTTGCCACATACAACTCAAGACTTTATTTTTCAAACTCAATATTCCATCTCCTTATCTATTGCCCTCGAAAGTTCCAGAACTTTCCATAATTAAAATTACAATTAATTTTTATAAATAAAAGCACGCGCGTGCGCGCGCGCGAGCATTAATATAAAGCACAAGAGAAATAAAGAATTACCATTTGTTACGTCCTCCCCCTCTGGTTTCGAAGGCGTCCCGACGAGGAACCAGGAGGCTGTGGGACCTTTGGTGGACGGCCACGTTTACGAAGAGCAAAAAAGGGGTTTTACTTTATCATTATTACAAGGAGTTAAAACAGAGGTGTGGTAAACACGAAGTGGTTCCCCCGGATTTTCAAGACTAGCAATCTTGTAAGATGATGGTGGTCTTTGTGTTAAAATCGCGTAGGGACCGTCTCTGAGTGGCATTAGTTTCGCTCTTCTTCCTTGCGCAGCGTTGCTCAGTGGATGTGATGCTACAAAGACATATTCTCCAGGTTGATATGTTGGAGCAGCTTTTCTCTCTTTATCAGCGTGAATCTTCCTACTATCCTGTTGCTCTTCAACCACCTCTCTAATCTGAGTGGAAAACTTAGTGAATTTCTTGAGATAGGGAGTTATTTCTGGCACAAAATTATGTTCTGGATGACGACTCGGATATCATTAACAACTTCACTGGGAGTGCATAATTCTGTACCAAAATTCAGAAAGGCTGCCGTCTGTCTTGTCGTTTCGCATTTGGCTGTGTTGAGAGCAAAGCGGATGAAGGGTAGCTTCTCTGACCAACAGTCATGCTTGTCTTGGACGAGAATTTCCAGCCGTGGTTTTAGATCCCTATTCTTTCGTTCAACTGAGTTCGCTTGTGGGTGGTATACAGGGATCAGGGATCGATGGATGTTTAAGAAGTAGCATATTTGTTGCTTCACTGCTGACACAAACTGGGTTCCATTGTCACTGATAAGGCAGCAAGGAATGCCATACTTCAGTAGAACCTCATCAATCAAGGTAATGGCACATTCTTTAGCTGTGACATTGGGTAGTGCAAACAGTTCGCCCCACTTGGTGGTACAATTCTCAATGATGAGGATCCCTCTTTTACCATCTTTACTCTCAAGTAGAGACCCGAAGAGATCAATGACCAAGGTTTCAAAACGTTGGGCTGGCACTGGTGTCTGTAATAGCCGGGAAGGCTTCTGATTCGAAGCTTTGTATTTAATGCAGTCACGACAGTTCTTTACAGGAGACATTCTGTATGGGGGTACAGAGATAGTAGGACTATTTCCCGTGTTAATGTGGTGCTCGAAGATATGTGTTGCTTCTCCCCCTGGTTTGAAGACATTTTGGAAGGATTCCAACGGGAGGTTAAGTTTCTCCTTCTGGGCACACACACACACAGAGATCAAACTTTCACCTTCCCCTTCTCTTAATTCGCAGGTGTGGCTGGTCATCTTCTCAACTATGGATGGGGTGTCCAATTCTTCACCAAATGGATACTTGTGGGTAGGATTGTCCCAAAAGTACCAACAAGTATTCTTCACATCTAGAACCAAACCAGCAGAACTAAGGAAATCTGTTGCTAGAAGTGTTCTATTTCCCTTTGCCTTTGGGAGAATTATGAATTTGGTCAAGACTGATCTTCCCTCAATTTCTACCATTACTTGCGTTGTGAGGCCCTCACCTGTGGTATGTTGACCATCTGCTAAGCTCATTGTTAGTGTGGTTTCCTGGAAAAGGAGTCCCTTATCCTTAAATATCTGGAACATCCTTTCCCTATATATATATTCATATACATATATTCATATATATATATATATATATATATATATATATATATATATATATATATATATATATATATATATATATATATATATATATATATATATATATATATATAAATGAAATAAGTAAAACTTGATTAAAAATATTTACAAGTGCAGGAAGAGTTAAAATTTAAAATATTTTGCAATACATTTGGTAGTTATCAATCAATAATAGAGGGGAAATATTACACACTAGTAACTCTTAAATGAGATACCCGCAAAATATAGGATTTCTCTAACATATTTACCAATTTTAAAAGAAATAACTCTTTTGTTTTTGAAAGTAAAAATGCCAATAATTTGCATGACATAAATGCATTTAGCCTTTTAATTTTTGTAATATTTACTTCGTCAAAAGCATTATAAAGTTGTATAAAAGTGAATAATATATTTTATCAATCATCTAATTTGATTAGTGACCTATTGGAGCACTCTATATTTAAATGTGACATTTCTGGATACATATAAAAGTTGGATAGGATATTTGTCATTACATGAAATACAATATTGCCATCTTCAGACATTATATGTGCTATGTTTTGTGTCAATTGTCATTTTATGTACAATTATTGGTTTAAGTCGTACACTCATGAAATGTTTTGATTTGTAAATATTTGACATGGGCAAGAAGGAAGATTATCACGATTTACGGCTTTTTAAACCCGTGAGGTTTGATGTTCTCGATTTGTTTGAGAAACATGATTAGAAAGCACTAACCTTTGACATTGTTCTGAACACAATTGCTACGCAATCGTAGAATAAGCACAAGGTGGTTGAATTTAAGAAAATTCTCACTGAATCGAAAAGAAATGTTAATTATGTGTCGCTGACAAGAGACATTTCCTGAGCATTAGATTCTTGGCTATTATAAGCTCCCAGTCGTTTTTGTAGAAATTTCAGAAGTTACTTCTAAAATTCAATAACTTCCCAAACATCAAAAAACTAATAATATAAATTTGGAAGTTTTTCATGCTGAAAGCAGGCTACAAGATGCACTCCCAAAAAGTTGTCCTGTGAACCATACCGAAATCAGGGAAATTTTAGACGTTGTTTGAGAGTCAGGTCCAATTGTAAAAGGAAGGAATACATTTATTTCATTTTTTTTACTGAACATGAATTAGATATTTTGAAGATAACACATTACGCCAATTACACCAAAGCATAACAGCAATAAGTATGCGCGGGAAAAGTTTAAGGTGATAGAAAAAAAAAGCACACATTCTCTCTTTAATCCTAAAACCCATAACTGTTCAAACACAAAGACTTTCTGATTATTCAACAGAATGATTTGATTTATATAATCTTTGAAAGACACTCTGTTGGTTTCATTGAATGGCATGTCTTTGCGTCAGCTAACTATGAAAATAAAGAACGCGAATCCTTTCAAAAATTTGAGTTGCAGTAAATGTACTATTTCCGTCAAGTTGATAATTAAAGGAAATTATAGGTATTCATGATGAAACCAAAAATAAGAGGAAAGCTTTCTGAGAATATGAAAAAGAAACACGTTCTTTTTACACCCCTATTTCCGAATCAATACACTAATATAATTGTTTTATGTTTTAGTTCGTTTATACACAGTCCTTACTATAATGCTTTATGTTTATTACTTTTCTTAAATATTGTAAATTAAATTAGAATAATAAGTAATATAATGGAACAATTGTTAAATTTTTTACTCACTAAATGAAAAACTATTCTTTTTTGGTTTAGATGATATATCAATTATTTATAATAAATGAGAATGATAAGCCTTCTGGAAGCTAAAAATTACAATAAAGATATCATTTTGGTAAAGGGGTAAAGGGTATTTTTAGTAGATAAGTATGCTAAATCCTCGAAATTAATTTTATGCTCCAATTATAATGAAACATTTATATATAATGTATAACAAAATTAAAATTTTTATTAGTTACAATAAATACATATCTACCTAAAAAGAGTTACATAGATAAAACTAATCATTCTTTCATTTTTAAGCATTGTTTTTCTTTTTATCTCTGTGTATAAGAAATTTTTAGCATAATAATTTTTTTTTTATCATTGCTATTATTTTTATGTATTATTTTTATCCCTAATTGCAATTCTAACAAGAAAACTTAAGATCTGAAATTAATGAAAGTAAACAATCTGATTTGAATTTGAATGGGTAAAATAAAATTAAAATCAGTGCTTAGATAATTAAATAAACAGCGATAACCAAATGCCTCGGAGTACTTAATGGAGCATGTTTCCTGTTACATTTAAGTGAAACAACTTGTTTCTGGAATGGTTCTGCATGCTTTCTGTTTTTTGAGAGTCAATATTTCATCCTAGATAAAAGATCTTTCGAGGAAAGAGCTGTCAAATAAGAATACGTGTATTTTGGTTATTGCATACTATATACTCAAGTAGAAGGAAATACAATTTTAAAAACATTGTTAACTATATATTTTGCTCCACAAAAGGTTAGTTACAGTAATTGATATCAAAAGATTCACCTGATAATGCTTCATTCATTTGTAATCTCATATTAATTCCCAAATGGGAATTCAAAAATAGCTTTTATTTTGTATTTAGCGTTAAACACAATACACACACACACACACACACACACACACACACATATATATATATATATATATATATATATATATATATATATATATATATATATATATACTAGCTGGTATACCCGTTTTTCACACGGGTGAACTGAAAAATTAAACAATACAGATTGAAGGATAAAGGAGTTTTTAATGAGTTAACTTTACGTGAGTTGCAAATTAAACAAAAAAAAGCTATTTGCATATCTCAGCTAAACAAAAGAAAAAAGAACACCTTTGTTAAATTTTAAGTATGTAGATCGAATAGCTGATAAAAATGATTTTTTTTTTATTTATAACTCTCCGTAACACTCTTGAGGGTCGATTTTTGAAAATACTTCCCTAATATGATCTCTGCTCAGCAAAAGTAACACATTGTTAAAAATTTTGTGTAATGAACGCTTAAAATAGTGTAAATAATTTACATCTGAAACTGTAATACATTAATATTACTTTCTGTTGTATTTATTTTATGTTAAAATTGTAATATTCGCAAGCAACGCCGTTTCTTTAATTATAATGGCGATTCAATGAAAAACATAGCGAAATGTTTACGATAGAGTCAAGTTGGCTACTGTCTAGCTACTTTCATAGCTCAAACTTTATTAGAGCTTTGTAAGACCCGCCGTGTAGGAGAGGAATGCACGTTAATGCTTTATCTACCGCATTATGATTAAATGCAATTTTTTTCATGCAATATTTTTTAGGTCACTACATTGAAAATTAAGGGATATACATAAACAAAATACTCCACTTTGGGAAATTTAATTCGTTAGAGCCAATACATTAATTAAAGATACTCCACTGTAAAAGTAATTAAATACACCGTTCACTTAAAACAAATAGCCAAATCGTTTTCCAAGGTCTTCATTAACATACAAAAACAAAAGACACTTACATTTTGACATAACCTGTTTTTTCGGGACAAAAAATAATAATCTTTGCAATCCGCTGAAAACTCAATTTCTTCTACAAAACTATTCGCCTTCCCGCTAAAATACTCATCATAGAACCCGTGCTTTCATATGTCTTGGAAAAGTGGATTTCAAAGAATATTTCTGCTAAGTATTGGTAGAATTTTCCTTCTCTAAGTTGGTGCGGTAGTTAGGAGAAGGGGGTGGCAACTCAGGTGTCGTCCACGTCCCTTGACCATAATTCAAAATTACGTGGTCCGTTGCCAAAAGCCCTCGTGCAGCTGAACAGTGCGACGTTAATATTCACTCACTCCAAAAAAGAGAGTACAGTAATTATAATTATTTTTATACTTAAAACTGCAATATCCGCCTATTCAATTAAAATTATAGCGTTATAATTAACTACTAACCCCAAACAAATTTAAAAAATTGTCCAAATGATTAAGTGTGAAAGGGAAAGTTTATTTACTTTAAGTACCAGAACCGATAAAAGCATTTATTTTGAAAAAAAGATCAATTTCTTACTACCAGATATTTATAATAAAATCATAAAAGAACAAAACATTCATATAAAATGATAATTATGACAACCTTTCCTTTCAAAACTTAGTTTTATTCTGAAATAAAAAATAGGGATTATGCTGGTCACAGGAAATAATTAGAAGCGAACGCCTTGCGTATCTAAAATAATAAAAGTTTCTTCACAAACAAAAGCTAGATATATGCTGTCGGTGGGCTTTTTTTGCAGCGCATACCAGAATTGCTTGTATATGGCAGATTTTTTTCCTACTTACTTGACAAATATCGTTATATTTTGGACACTTCACACAATATCTTTATAAATTATAGCATATGCGTTATTCTGATGTATAAGCTATAATACTGTAAAGTTCTATTAAAATCCATTCAGTTGTTTTTGCGTAAAATACGGCCAAACATCCTCACAAACTTTCGCATTTTTATAATATATATCTAGACGAATAAAGTTTCATCCATGTGAAAAAAGATTTGTAAAAGTTATCTTCTCGAATATATCTAAATATACTCATAAATGATTACCTTCTCTCAATTAGGAAAAGTATGATTTATCAACATTTTTAAAACTTTTTTTCAAACTCTTCAAAGTAATATGTGTAATTATATAATTATTCAAAAGTAAGTTTACGTATTATACAACTAGTTAATATTTCATATTGAGATATAAGTGTCTTGTTTTTTTCCAATTCCAAATTATTTCCTCAAGCTGTGAAAAGAGAGAAAATTTAAATAAGTGATCCCTGAAGCATTATCTGTTCACATTCATACCAAGCTGAGAAATGCAGATGAGTCTAGGGGTAAGAATTTAATTATTTTTCATATTGAAACTGATTTCCCTGAACTGGTCATTCCCACACTAACTAAGTCTCTTTCTTCTTTTTCAAATTACATTAAATCCGGACCATAACGCGCACTGCCAAATAAAGCGCATCTATACTTTTAAGCAGCATTTTTTAAGTTGTAAGTATTAAAGCGCACCCTCTTTTCTTTGAAGGAACGCGAAATGTACATACACAGTACTCTAATGTTTTGAAGTCATTTATTGGAAGCCTTATATAGAAAAAATAGTAAACTTCTCCAACTGCAATCTTTTTAGTTCACAAGGAATGTCATTTATTTTAAATAAACACTATTTAGATGTATGTAAAAGTTTCATTTTTTATATGTTCAACTTTTTTTTAAAAGCTGTCTTTTTTCATATTCTGTGTGAAACACGCACTGGTAAAATTTCCACCTTATTTTTGTTAAAAGTGCGTGTTATACGCCAGATTGTATGGCAGTTTTTTACGATTTGAAATTTATAAAAAAAGGATATCATTCACCCTATAGAGTTGCACTTTAAAATTAAGGAATAAGTTTCAGTCCTAAAGTTCTGTAAAAATAATGTAGAAAAAGAACACTATTGCAGGCAAAAAATATAAGCTGCAAAAACTATAGCATTTTACAGACAATGGAATAGTAATCATTCCACCGAAATTTAAAAATATTTTTTTTTGAATAGTTGTTCTAAATAAACATTTTTAAAAATTTAAGCATGTTTAACTAATTAAATCATTAAAGTTTGTAATATATTTACCAGTAAAAAAATTGAAAAAAAAACATTACCATTTTGTAACCGATTTCTGCATCCAAACGGAATTGAAAGCCTACTTATTCCTACCTATTTTATACTTTAATTTGCATCATCGCTTGTATAATAGTGAACTAATCTAAAATGTAGTTAGATATTAAGAATTTAAACATTTTTTTTATAAAATGTATCTCGAGCCTTTATTTCCCCCCAAAAAACTTTTTGATTATCCGCATGGGTTTCAGGGCTTATAAGATCAATCCCTTGGAAGATGTTATGATGGTTTGTCATGTAGCGTGTTGATGCACCTTAAACCTTTTGGTGATCACAATCCTCTCGGGAGCATCAGGTGCTAGCTGAAATTTTCTCCTTAGCATCTGACTATAATCTAATATTATATAAGAGGGATTCATAATTTTTGATCAGCACGGTTGCCTAGTATTCAAATACCACATTAATGCGTGACACAATTTTCTTTATAGCATCATAGAGAAGGGAATGCAAAAATAAATAAATGTTTGAGGCATTACGTCATTTTTAAATAAATTTCAGTAGAGAAATACGTGTTTTGTGGTCATCACACACACACACACACACACACAATAACTATGTATCACAAAAAAATTCAGGAGATTTATGAAACGTTAAAAGACATTTCAAAATATGACATTAAGGGTTTGATTTTTACAATCATAAAAAATAATATGATTTCAAAACCAAGGGTATATTGGCAATTATTGCAATTCAATACTATTTGGTACTCGGTGAATTTGAAAGAAAATATGACGATAATGATAATTGATTATGTAAGGTAACAGATTTAAAAAAACAAAAACAAAAACTGATATGAAATCAAGGGGTTAAATTTTAATTCAATCCCTTAATCTTCTAAAAGTCACATAAAAATTAAACCAAAAACTGTATGGAATGTTTCTGATAACATTAATTTTTAAACTCAACACAAAATTCAGCTGCATATTTTTCGTTTTATCAACGTTTTAAAATTAAATTATTTGTTCCTACATAAAGAAGGTTAGAGCTCGTTTGAGACGTGCAATTTTACGTAGCTCATTTATACATACATTTGTTTTTTCACAAAAGAATGTAATAGTTATCGAAATGAAAAAAAAATTTATTTTTATCTTAAATTTTTAGTGAAAAATAAATGAAATTAGCTTATATTATAAATTTTCAGATTGTAAATTTTGTAAAAATTTTCAGAATACTTAACAAACTCATTAATTATTAACAATGCCAAGTCATAAACGTTATTTTAAGGAGACACAGTACGATTCAATTAACCAAATTCGGTCAAAAAATCAAATTTCATTTTTTTAGCCTAAATTTTTCTTTATATACTTTTCTATATCCTCACAAAATTTGAATGCTCTAAACTAAAAAACTGCAGAATTATGATAGCTTTTACGTTCGTTTTTATTCACATCCCTATGGCAAATCAAAACTTTAAACTGACGTATCTCAGAAAGATAAAATAACTAGTTTGTCTTCATTTAAAATACTAAGGCTTTTTTTCTATTGCGCCTAACGCTTTGAATTTTTTTTTACCTATTGCCAATAGTACATGTAACAAAAGTTGGTATGCATTTTTGAATCAAAGCAATATTTATTTTTTTTAAAATAATTAAACTCCGAATTTATACATTTTTTAAGGAGTTTTCAATAAACATTCATAAAAAGAAGTATTGTATGAAAGCCAATCACGTTAACGCAAAACCCATACCAACTTTTTTATACATAGTTTGATGTACTTGTAAAACAAATTTCATGCATGTACGTCAATTTTTGTAGGAGGAGTAGCACTTTAAAATCACTTCAAAAATTTCAAGTTTTTCCTTAAAAAATTACATGGCTAGCTTTTTATGAAATTTTGAGCGCAAAATCTGTTTAACATAGTATGCATACATAGGAGTCAACCAAAAAAATTTTAAAATCCTTAAATTAAAAATTTTTGCCTAAATCGTACCACATGTCCCCTTAAAATTCCAATTCAATAATACCTACATCATTCATATTAGAATTAAATTCCATCTCTAAATGACAATAGAAGACTTAGAGTTTTACTTAACACAATTATAATTTTAAAAAGAGCATTTATCGAAATAATCCAATCAAAATGTTGTTTATTACATGCCCTTTGTTTTCTTATACCATGCATGTATCGAAAAATGAATTGGAATATTCCAAATGTACTATTTTATGCATTTACACATTAAAAATAATATGCAATGATAATTAAAAATTGAGTTTGTGAATCTTAGAAAACGTGTATTAACGTGTATTACAGTGCAGATGTGATTAATTAAAAGACAATCCATGCGTACATCGTACAATTTCAGATTTTATTTTAAGAATAACAATTTTACAATATGATATTACAATGAATGGACATATTATGTTTCGTACATATGTTATATTCCTAGCTATGCAAGCATTCTTAAACCGGTTTCAAGTAATCACTTCATTACCAAATATTGTTTCATTTCAAAAGTCATATAACAGATCCTCTTAAGGCTTTCAAAACTACCTACAATGAAGCAAAACTTAAGTAATCATAAACATTATTTAAACAGAATTGTATTTGCAATCTAAAATGCATTTAAGTACATTTATATCATTAGAAATAATTTTTATCCTTATTAGTACTTCCAAATTGCTTCAAATCAGTCATCCTTTCACAAAAGACAAATTTGGCTACATAATTAACTCATTATCCCTTGTGGGTATTGTGTTCAACGTGTTGTGAAAGCATCATCAGTACTCTTTGTTTTGCTACCTGGTAAGAGGGATCACAATAAAACACTTAATGGAAGTCTTTGTCCCCCCAGAAATTGAAAAATCTAAGACACCCATTAGATATCCTTCAGTTATTTTGTAGATACTTCAATGAACAAAAGAAGACTGCTAGAAGAAATTTCATCTAATGAGACTCCCATGAAAATGTTTTATACATAAAATGCATATATATATATATATATATATATATATATATATATATATATATATATATATATATATATATATATATATATATATATATTTAAATTAAAGTTGATTTAAGAAGCTATGTTTTAGATTAATTATTTTGCAAAATTCTGATTCTGATTAAAGCAGTGACTCTACACAACAATTTAACCAATGATAATTACATCATAAATACCAGTCTCAAGTCTCTACAAGGGCATTCATATTGTAATAAAAATTTATTTACCTGCAGGAATTAAGTGGATTTTTTTATTGCAGGTATGATATGATTCAAAATAAAAATCAAAACATATCAGTTATTCAAAATCTGAATCAAAACATATCAATTATTCAAAATTTGAATCAAAACATATCAATTATTCAAAATATGAATCAAAACATATAAATTATACAAATTATGATGTGTTACATTTCTAATTTGTTTTTGTTCATGTAAGTTGTATGCAATATATCACAATGGAACAAGCAATATTTCTAAAATAACTTTAATGTAGTTAATATTTTTTGTTCCTTTTTCTAGCTGCAAATACAGTAGAAACGATGGATTCTTATTTTCACATTTTGATGATAACAGAAATATTCCTTTAAATGTTCACATAACCATTTATTTGCTTGGAACTCACTCATTATTCATATGCCTAATATACATATGTTTTCCCCCTGAAGAATACAGTATATCAGTGTTTCTCAAACTGTGTTGCGTGCCCCCTAGGGGAGGGCTAGTTATTCTATGTGGGTGGCACGAGCATATATGAAAGTCCAAAGTAAAAGATTATTTGGAGAAAAAAAATCATAAATTTACTTAAAGGAAGCAAAACAAAATACATTCTAACATAATAAAAATACAGTTGAACCAGTGTTTGTGCGGTAGATAGAGACCGCATAAAAATAAACGCACAAAAATGTTTAAAAAATTCATAAATTCTTACATAAAACAAAGTAATTGCGGAAATACTACATATTTTGTGGGGGATATGGGCCGCATAAAAAAAAGTTGCATTTATAAAATATGCGAATTATTTACGAAATTTATGTAAGAGTACGTCCATAGCAAAATAAATAAGTAAACATTACACATGGAAACGTTTTAAAAACATAGTTTCTCATTGTATACACGAAAAAGTTTTCAAAATACACTTACATATTTCATTGCTACTCATCGTTATTCAAAGCCCTGTAATGATTAAGTTCAAAATAATTTTCGTCACTTGAAGGTGTACAACTGCAATTGATTTTTTTTGGCAACATAAAGTAAGAGAAGTTTTTGTAAAGAAGGTCGGGTGGTCAGTTGCATGTAAATGTTACGATAACCAGATACACATAATTGGAGCTCTTTTTGGTACTTTATAATCCTTTCTTAATTGGTGTCTGTTTTAAGAAAATGATTTTCCAATTTGTTGGAAAGCTTAATCCCTGCATATATGTATCCGCTCTCAAGGAATCCGGATCTTGTCCGTCTTTATAATTTATCAAATTATTGATAATGTCACTCTCATTGAACGTTTAGTCTTCAATCGAGCGCGGGCTACTGGAGTGTTGAGAGAAAGCTACTGAATGTGCATTGCCGGGAGACTTTTTATAACAAATGAACAAAACGTCTTGAAATGTCTACCTTTCAGTGGCGTAACGTACACCCCCGCATCAAAGAGGGGGCAGGACTCCAGGGACCCAAGGCCTTGCTTACGCTAAAATACGTATTTATCCAATTTATAAAATATTAAAGGCAAAACCTCACTTTCAGGGGCAAGGCTGGTCCTAACATTATCTGCTACACCACTGGTTAATCGATAGAAACATTACAGTGTCATCAAATTCATTTAAATTCATGTACTGCATAAAAAAAGGTCACACATAAAAAATCGCACAGAAAGAAATTCACACAAAAAGAAAATCGCATAAAAAATACCGCACAACAGAACAGGTTCTAGTGTATTTTAATCCAAAATATATAACTATTGTCTTAAAGTGGTATTTTAAGTTCATTTAAGATTATTATAATTATTTTTTTAGAATGATAAACTTTAAAATAGTTTTTTCTCAGCTTGTGTTTTTCGAAGCATTAGTATATTCAAAATGCTATTCCTTCCACACTTATTTACTAGTCACTTCCATTTTTTCTGCGTGTTACTTATGAAACATTTAAACAACATATAAAAAATCGCAAAAAAAAACACAAACTGCACAAAAATAAAATCGAATAAAAAGACCGCACAAAAACAGGTGCTACTGTTCACGTTTTACTTTTATTTTTATGTGTTGCAAGTTAAAAATTAGGAAAGAAAAGTAATATAATACGTTTCTTTTAATACTTAAAAGTAATTTACTTACCGGTACATTTCCTCTGTTCACGACAAATTGTGTGTGTCGCATCACCCTTCATGGTGAAGTTATAACTTACTCATCAATTATCACTCATTTTATTGATGCATCGTTTTGAAAGAATTTATTTTTTGACTCGATATTTCTCGATTATGATAACCTTCCATGTACTTGTTCTTAAAGTTATACGTTTTAACTCTCGTGCAATGTAATAGAATATATTATTTTATATTTAGAATACTTATAAATTGTTTATATATAAATTACTATGCATAAAAACAGCGAATATATATTATTCAAGATATTAGCTCTATAAATGAGAAATATTACAATAGAATTTTTGAAAGAAAAAAAAATTGAATTAACACAATTTCCGTATAAACACATTTATAAACAATTTGCTTGACTATTTCCAAGAGCATTATGATATATCAGTGAGGTAGAAATGAATTTTAGATATTTGTAATTCTAAATCCCGACTGACAATATTAGCATATTCTCCTACGCAAAACGGATACTATTGTAAAGCATTTGCCATTATTAAATTTGCTAGTTTAATTATATATTGACAGGATATGTTGTAAAATTTTAGTGGTATTTCTGTCATTGGCTTAAAATTAACTAGACAGTTTATGGAGATGAAATAGTTTCATACTAATGCAAGCATTATTTACTCTATTTTGTGCTTAAATTTGCACACCATTTACACAATGCTTTTTTATTTATCTATTTCTGTGAATTCTATCACTGAAACCATCTAAAAATGTTGAATAATCGTGACATTTTTTAAAGCTTTATGATGATAAATTGATTGATTGATTATTATAATTTGAAAAAAAAATATACCTAGCATATTTGTAGTAAAATGTTTTAAAATAATAAAGCCGCAATTATATATATATATATATCAATCAGCATTTATTGTGTAGTAATATCCAAATTTAGTAATTTATGAAAACAGATAATTTAATATATCCATATTATATCAATTAATAAAAAAATGAGCTTTTCTAAATCTTTTGAAATATCCACATATTTTCTTAACTTCAAACTTTCATAATTTTTTTTATTAATTTCTGAATAATTTCAAGTGAATTTTAAACATATAGGCTACAGTAAGCATTAGTGAAAAAGACACGGCAAAAATTAAAAATGGCGAAAAAGAAAAATTCATCAACTCAGATATAAATATATATTTTCTACATATTTTTAATTTTTTGAAGATCTGTTCAATCTTACAAAAATATTATATTCCATTTATAATGAAAATTATTATAAATGTCTTCAGGACTCAATCCAAGTTAGACCAGAAAGCACCTTTAAATGTAATATATTTATACACCTTTCATATTAACTAGAATTACTGAACATCGCATTAAACGTATATTAATATATTGATGATTTATCTCTTTTTGTAAAAATATATATAATTCAAACAAAATAAAAGTGCGATTTTTTATTAACAATTCTTGTAATTTATTCCAATGAACAACAATTATACTAAAGCAAGTTTTCTTGATTATAAATTACAAATAATATATCATATATATGACACTAATACTTTTTATAGAAAGGATTGCTTTATTTTCAAAAGTATTAATATTTACGTTGAAACAGCAACAAACACTTCACTATACCTAAAATAACCGTTAGCAATTATATTCAATGCAACATGTGTTTTGTTACAAAATAACGGAATATCTATATATCTATATATATATATATATATATATATATATATATAAGACGCATTTGTTGTCTGTTTGTCTTTTCCCTTATAACTCAAGATCCAGACAGCCAAACAACGTGAAATTCGGTACACGTATACAAGATTACATGGGGAAGGTTCTTAAACAGGTTTCGAGATCGCAATTCTTTCTAAATTTTTTAAAATCTAATTTTTAAGTGGTTTTCCAGTGTTATGACGTCATATGATATCACGTTTCTCACTAAGTGGACAATTCATGCTTTACACGCAGTTTTTCAAGATTATTACATATTTTTACTATATCTATGTTTATCGGTTGGAATATTTATTCAATTTTTCTATTCTTTGATACTTAATTAGGATTATTTTTCGAATATAAATCATTTGTTTAATGATTATTCTTTTAACAACTAAAATTTTGTTTTGTTGTTTGGCAACATTTAGGTATTATAGTGGGATGTTTATGTGTGTGAGTTTGCTTACAAATTACAACTTATTTATTTATTTTTTAGAATGCAAAGATTATAATTTTGACAAACTAAAACTTCTTATTGATAAAGGTTATATATCAGTTCTTACTACTGCAATTTACGTAATTATAGTATTTCCGTTTTCGTTATCTGTTTTAGATGTATGAAATTAATAATATTTTGCAATTTCATGTGTCTTTATTTTAACCTTTAAGGATTATACTATTGGCTTCAGTGCATAAAATTGCCTTGCAGAAAATCAAATTTGGGTAATCATACTGCCCAAGAAAAAGCAGTGTTGGTAGTAATTACATATCAAACTGGAATAGGCATCAGAGAATGAGCAAAACAGACAAATGGCTTAAATACCTGTTGAGGAAGCAGGTAGTCGTAAGATAAATTATTTTTGGAACTTATGTACTAACCTAACAATCGCCAACGTTCAAAATAACTTGCCAATTTGGCAGACCCGATTTCACATGTCATATATATGTCGAATTGTGAGTAATGTGCTTTGTTTCATAAGTCGCCAATAGGTTGCGGTTATATGTAAGTACCTTATTTTTTTCAAATTATGCTTTTGCATTGATAAAGTTAGTTCAGTTCTTTTTATGTCAGTTAATGTTAGTATTGTACTTCATTTTTGAATTCATTTTTATGCTCGGGATATATATACTTTGGATAATTTTTTTAGTACTTGCACATTCGCCAACGTTCAAGACAACTCGCCACTTTGGTAATCCCAACTTTGTATGCGTTGAATTGGCAATCATGTGCTTCATTTTGTATAATGTCACCAATAGGTAGCGATAATAGGTATTTACCTTTAATTCTATACATTAGTATAACATTAGACTGGCCGCAACATACCAATTTAACGTGATTTCAGAATCATGCCAGAAATGAATAGCCATCCAATATGAAATTAATATTATGAGTATTATTTTAGCCTGTTTTATCTTTCCCTCCAGTAATCCTTAATTAATTCAATATATAATTTTTTTTATATTTTAGTACTTACATTTTTTTTGGTTATTATGTACTGCAAATATTTTTTTGCACATTGCGATGTCTTTGGCGAAATTAATCAGTTGTATTTTTCTTAAATATGTTTTGAAATTGACAATTTTGAAAATTTTGTTTGATGTCTGTCTGAAATGCAAATAGCAAAATAAATATTTTACAATATATATATTGGGTTTGTACGAAAATTTTTATACTGATTTATTCAAAATATTGAGCCGTCTATTATTTTTGATATCTATTTAAGATTTAATTTTATGTTATAACTGGCTATACCCGTTTAAATGTTACTGTGGCTCAGTCAGTTTTAAAAGACTGGTACACCATAAAGTAAGTCATGAGGCATACAAAGGAATAATACACAAGAATTCAAACAAATCTATATACATATAAGACGCATTTTTGTCTGTCTGAAAAAACTTTCTCTTTCACACTACATCATTTGGACAAATTTTCACAATTTGTGTGGTTAGTAGTTAATTATAACGCTATAATTTTAATTGAAAAGTCAAATATTGCATTTTTAAGTATAAAAATAATTATAGTTACTGTACTGTGTTTTTTGGAGTGAGTGAATATTAACGTCAATCTGTTCAGCTACACAAGGGCTTTTGGCAGCAGACCAGGTAATTTTGAACCATGCTCATGTGACGTGGACGACACCTGAGCTGGCATCCCCTTCTCCTAACTACCACACCACACCAACTTAGAAGGAATATTCTACCAATACTTTTAACAGGACTATTCTTTGAAATCCACTCTTCCAAGGTATATGACAGCATGGGTTCTACGATGAGTATTTTAGCGGGGAAGGTGAATAGTTTTGTAGCAGATATTGCATTTTCAGCTGACGGCGTTTTCAGTGGATTGCAAAGATTATTATTTTTGCCCCAAAAAATAGTTAATGTCAAAATTTAAGTGTCTTATGTTTTTGTATGTTTATGGAGACATTAGGAAACGGTTTGACTATTTATTTTATGTGAACGGTGTATATACTTAATTTTACAGTGGAATAACTTTAATTAATTTATTAGTTCTAACGGATTACATTTCCCTAAGTGGAGTATTTTGTTTATGTATGTCCCTTAATTTTCAATGTAGTGACCTAAAAAGTATTGCATGAAAAAAATTGCAGTAAATCATAATGCGGTATATAAAGCATTGACGTGCATCTCTCTCCTACACGGCGGGTCTTACAAAGCCCTAATAAAGTTTGAGCTATGAAAGTAGCTATACAGTTACCAACTTGACTCTATCGTCAACATTTTGCTATGTTTTTCATTGAATCGCCATTTTTATTTAGGAAACGGCGATGCTTGCGAGTATTACAATTTTAACATAAAATAAATTCCACAGAAAGTAATATTAATGTATGACACTTTCAGATATAAATTATTTACAATATTTTAAGCATCGCAAAACTTTTAACAATGTGTTACTTTTGCTGAGTAGAGATCAGATTAGGGAGGTATTTTCAAAAATTGACCCTCAAGATTGTTACGGGGAGTTATAAATATAAAAAAAAATTCTTTCTTTTTTTTCTTCAGCTGAGATATGCGAAAAGCTTTTTTTGTTTGATTTGCAATTCACTTAAAATTAACTCATTAAAAACTTCTTTATCCTTCAATCTGTGTTGTTTTATTTTTCAGATCACCCGTGCGAAGAACGGGTATACCAGCTAGTAATATTAAAAAGCTCAGCTATTTTGTTAGATACAGGTAACAGAAACAATACATATTCTTAATTGTATGAGAATTTTATGTATTTATAAATAAATAAAGTATGGAATAATATATTTTCTTTATATTTAAAGTACTACTTTCCCCCTTACAAAATATTTTGTTTTTTTTAGTTTTCTTGGGAATTACTATTCATTGGTAAATTAATAATTTTCCATTATGCAAAATAGTTATACCTTCAACTACTTGAAAATAGAATAAAATATAACTAATTATGTAGATACTCCATATTGAATTTTCACAGTACTTATAAATTTATTTTGTTTTTAATATTATTATTATATTGTCTTAAAACTTTAAAAAATAGAGCTTAAAGTGCCTTGCATAATGAATCCTTTCTGCATTGCAGTTTTGAATTTGTATATTGTTTATTGAATTTGTGTTATGTACTTTACTATATATTGTTGACAATGCATTGCTGAAGGTATTTTAGGTATTCTAGGTATATTGTCCATTTTTGTTGATTTATAATATATACGGTATTTTTATCAGGTATAATCATATGCACATCGCTATTTGAAATAAACAGAAGTTGGATAGTTCTTCAAACTGGTTTAAAATGGCAAACGACAATCTTCGGTGTGTGTGTGTTTATGCATTTATTTATTTCATTTCCTTAGACTTTTTGAGTTGCTTCTGCTTCTTTAATTTAATAATATAATATGTAATTTTAATTAATTCTTTTCTAAGTGATTATTGGTTGTAAAATACTACAAATTTTAAGATAATAATTACGAGGGATATAAAATAAGTTATGGCAACATAGGTATAACAGAAATTTTGTCCAAACTTACAAGTACAATTGCATTGCACACATTATGTGTATTCACCAACAAAGCTTATACTATTTTCCTAAATGTCGGGAAGCCGATAGATACCATCCTCTAAGGTTAATTCCCAGACAGTATATCGATTGTCTGTGGAAAGGAGTCAACTCAGGTTGTCAATATGATCTTGAAACATGGAGAGCCGACCTGTATGTTAGGAATCCGCAGTCTCATTCCGGCCCAAATGAAACGATTCAACCGATCGTGCAACAGTCCTACGGTAATATATTTACGCCGCAGGCTATCGGTATCTCTCGATAACATTCTGTCACATTTTTGCAACGGAAAACCTTGATTTTAAGCCCCGGCCGCTGATCAGATTTTTATAACATGCTTTAGAGGGATAGAAATGAAACTCTTAACTTTAATGCCACACAACAACCACTATTCATTTATACTCTACACTTCAACAACAGTGCGCCTTAACCGCCCCCATGTCATATTTGGGCATGCCGCTCTTATGCGAGTTTCTAGGTTAAATTGCCACTGTTTAAATTACACTACTTAAATATTTGTACTGGATAAAAATCCGCAACCAAAAGAGGGTGCATGGGCATTATAGATAAAGTATCCTGGCTTGAATTATTAGACCGACATATTTAAAAATTAACATACATGATTTTTTTTATTAAATTGATATCCGCTAAGAACAGATTTTGCGGAAATTGACTTTCAAGGAGGATAGGGGAGTTTCTATAGGGGAGTTTTATGTAATACAATATTCCAATTTTTCAGCTATTAGACTTAAGATTCAGAATTTACCACACATGTTTCTCTTGTTGAGTAGAGTTTATCTAAGATAAGCGTTACCGAAATCAACATCATTTGAGAGTTGCACGGAGTTTAGAAGGCGTTATAGATAAAAATTATCGTTTTGGAGCTACTAAAACTACCGAATGGAAATTTGACAAACGTGTTTATTTTGTAGAACAGAGATCTGCTAAAAATTGGTCTTTCAAAAATATACTCTAGTGCTAGGGAGAAGTGAAAAATAATTATACTTCTATTTTATAAATTAAAGTCTGACATTTTTTCACCATGAAAAGAGTACAAAATTATTTTTTGATCAAATCAAAAGTATAATTCTACAACTAGCATATCATTAACTGAAATACAATTTTATAAACATACACCGTTATAAAATACTCTGGATAAAGGGCAGGTAATGGTTAAATTATTGAACACACAAGCATATATACGAGGCATATCCAGAAACTAAATTCCGTTTCTATTTATATCCGCTCCAGCGCAGCGATCGCAGTTCCGCGCATGCCCGACAGACGCTCGGTATCAAGGAGAAGAAGCACATGCGTCATTTTTAGATCACTGTCAGCCACGTACGCTTTGTTGTGCTTGTTTACAATGTCGGTGTTGATTGAAAATCCCGCTGCGTGCGAAATCAGATATGTAATTCGTTTTCTGAATGCTAAGAAAGTGAAACCAGTGTAATTCGTTTTCTGAATGCTAAGAAAATGAAACCAATCGAAATTTATCAGCAAATTTGTGAATTTACGGACACACCCTCCTACGAGGATTTGGCTGGGACGTGTTTGGTCATCCTTCGTACAGCCCTGACCTCACTCCTAGCGATTTTCATCTTTTCTTACATCTCAAGTCTTTCCTTGCCGGTAAACACTTCAACAATGACAAGGAGCTGAAAGAAAATGTTTCCAACTGGTTGAAGACACAGGCGGCAACCTTCTATGAAGAAGGCATAGAAAAACTTGTGCCACGATATGACACATGCCTGCAAAATTTCGGCAGTTATGTGGAAAGGTAGTTTAAGAGTTTTACATTTTTGTCCAATAAATGTTTTTTCTGTATCTGTATACAATTTATTTTTATTACCAAATGGAACTTAGTTTCTGGATATACCTCGTATTGACATATATCAAGTTTTTGTATAAAGATAGATTCAGATCACGGAGTTCAACCAAGTTTCGAATAAATCCAATACACGTTTTATCCTGACATGTATGTCAGAAGTATAAAAACACTACATAAAATATTTTTTTCTTTTATTTTTGAAAATGTATTTCTTTTGGGATGCCCTCTGACGCTAAAAAGTCTCATTATGTGTAGAATCACAAATATCTCTTTCAAGATCTCAAACTTCATGGAAATTACTTTCCAACATTCACAATCGATTTACGAAATGGAAGTTTGGTATGTGATTTAAACATGACATCTATTAAATGAGATTAATTGAAATAAGTATGTATATATGTGCATATTATTTTTTTAAAAAAATAGGACTTACTTTATTGCTGATTGCCATTGAAATAAATCAGTTAGTCATGATTTTATTCTTTTATAATAATACTTCATACAATCCAAAAATAAAAGTTCTTCTGTTGTAGGTTTCATGCCTATTTCTAAAAGGGAGATTGAATTCAGAATCACTGATATTTAATTAAGTACCAAATACTTATAAACTATGCATACATGAGAATCATTCAATTTATTTCACACTCTTTTTATGTGTATTTTTGTGTTTTTCTCGATGTAATACATACTTGAATAATAACTTTATCTTTAAGACAAATTACGAAGAATTTCTGTTAAATATTTAAATATAACGTACGCTAAGACGTTTTACCTTTGTGTGAAAAAAAATAGTAACAATGAGTATTCTCTGTAAGAAAATGGAGCATACATTTAAAAATAGAAATATATCTTATAAGATATGGATTACCAGCCCGTGTTAACATCTTTATAACTGTTTAATACTTTAACACGATATTACTGTTATATATATTTAAGAAGGTTTATGAGTGATGGATTATTTCCATTGATAAACAATATAGGATATTTTATTTACTTATGAATAAAGAAGAAGTTCTAAAAGACAAAACTAAATAACATGTGATTATATTGTATATTATAATCTTATAAAAACAATAATCTAATACGCGATTTTAGTATCAAGTGTATTACGACATTTTTCTTTTCTTAAATTCGCAACTACTGCGTTCTTAAATACACAAGTAGCATAATATTTCCAAATGAACATAACAAAAATATTACTTTAATTTCTTGCATATATATGTTAAATATATGGCACATGAAGTAATACATTATTAATGTGTTGCTTGAATATATTTGAATTCATAAGGGAAAGCCTATTTACATTTAAGAGAAAAACAGGTTTTCTGTAAGATAAATGTTATGTATAGTAGAGGTTAGAAAAAACATTGATATACTAAAAATAACTGCTTGATATTTCCATTCTCCGTTGTTCAAAAGTGAATTTGTCTTTTAATGGAATAATATTACCTATTTATTGCCTTTGCTTTTAATATTGTTTAACTACTTAATTCACATATTATCCAAATATAAATGAAGAATAAATTTTGCACTGAAATTCCTTCTCCCTTGTATAGCTAAACTCCAAAAAGATTTTAGTCTAAAAGTAGGAGTAAGTTTATCCTGTTCGAAATATTTTTAGCAGTCTCTAAAGGAAAATTTGAAAATAGAATTAGCATAAACTTAATTAATTTTAATTAAGTTTTCTATTAATGGCCCTTTTGTAAAAGACCTTTGACATCAAACATATTTTTTTTAAATACCAAGCTAGAAGTATGTATGTCAGAGTTAATTTAAACACATCAACTTTCTTTTGAAACAATTCAATGGATCACACGGATCAGAATTTAAAAATATTATTGGTTCAAAACGTGTTAAAGAGATGTATCTATTTTTGTATTGTTTATTATTATTAAAGTTCTGTATTCAAAGTAGTAAAAGCTCGTTTATGGAAAAATTTGAATATTAACTGAAAGATGATTGATTTCTGTATACAGAATCACGTATAAGAAGTATAGGCAGAGAAAATAACATTTATTTGAAATAAATTAAAAGCATCATACAAAGGGAAATATATATGCATAATTTAGGTAATTATATTTGTGAAGTTTACTATAAATTTTAAATATATACACTCTGTCGCAAAAAATATATGCACCCAGAAGAAATTGAGCTACATTCACGAAATTTGGTATGCATGTAGTGTGTATGAAAATAAACAAATGATTAAAATTCAGAACAAAATATCATTTTATTAAGCGGTTACAGCTTGCAAAAGGTTAAAAATCAGTAAGTAGTAAAGCCACCTCTGGCGGCTATACAAGCCGAAATTCGGCGTGGCATCGATTCAATTAGATCACCTATGACCCCCTGTGGAAGATCCTGCCATAGTCTTTGCATCTGCGCAGTTAATTCTCCTGTATCTTGGGACGGCTGCAGTTGCCTTCCCAACGCGTCCAGACATGCTCTATTGGCGAAAGATCTGGTGACCTGGCAGGCCATGGTAGGACGTCATATCCTTGAAGACATTGTTGGGAGAGTCGCACAGTATGTGAACGAGCATTATCCTGTTGATAAATGGCACCTGGGCGACTTGATAGCATGGGTAGCACAATCGGCGTTAAAATATCGTCCACGTATCTGCGAGCTGTCAAAGTGCCTTGAAGGACCACTAAAGATGATCGTGTGTCCCAAGAAATTGCTCCCCACACTGTCACACCTTGTGAAATTGCTGTATGCCGCTCGACAATAAATGCCGGATCGGACCGCTGGCCGGTGCGCCTCCAGACACGTGTGCGGTGGTCATCATCACTGAGACTGAATCGGGATTCATCACTGAAGATGACACGTCTCCAGTCTGTCACACTCCAAGTTGCCCGAGGTCGGCAAAATCCAGTCGACACTGCCTATGATGTGGGGTCAGTGGTAAGCGTCTTAGCGGACGTCGGCTCCTGGCCAACTTCGGTCAGTCGTCTCCCTTATGGTTTCTCTTGATGGCACTGGATGTCTGGAAGGAGGTAAGTGGCGTTGAATCGATGCTAGCGACGTTGTTGGTGCCGAAGTGGCCACTCTTCTGATTGCACGATCCTCGCGATCATTTGTGTTCCTGGGACGTCCTGACCCTCCGCGACGGTACACTCTCTACCTTCTGTGATCCACTGTTGCCAACACCGAGCAACTACCATATCGCTCTGACCGAGGTGGCGGCCGATACGTCTATTCGACCAACCTGCTTCTCTGAGGCCTATTATACGGCCCCTATCGAGTCCGTCAGCTGCTCGTACTGCCGCCGGTTACGTCTTAGAGGCATCCTAAGTCTCAATATCGTCTATCAAAGTCATCAGATTCGTTTGGATAGCCGTACGGCGCTCGTACTCATGCTTTTAAACTCTCCCCAGTTGCGCAACTAATATGCGCATAGCACATAGCCTTGTCTCATTGGCTTCGAAATTTTAATCATTTGCATATCTCTTACCGGACTACATTCTTGCCGAGTTTCGTGATTGTAGCTTGATTTCTTCTGGGTGCATATATTTTTTGCGACAGAGTGTATTAATGCATAGACAGAGTAAAATAATCCCTATTTTATTTCTGAAAATAATCCTCATTATCTGAGTGGATAATTCTTTTTTTTTTCTTTTTTGATAGTTGAAATAATTTGTGAAACAACGTTCAAAATGTATTTAGTAATAGATTACAGCTTTTCTCTAAGGTATATATGAGGCGAAACACATTTATTAATCTATTATTATGCCTCATGAATGTTCTTAAGATATAGTTAAACATCATATAATTGATATAAATAATTAAAAAGTTTAAATTTTATTTCTCTCCCCTCTTAAAATATGGTTTTGTTTGCTTATAAGCGAGTCAGCAGGAAACTTATACATCGATTTATGAAACTTATGAATACACGGTACCCTTTTTTAAAAAAAATGGAGAGAGTAACAATAAAAATAATTTATGCTTTCAATTCAGGTCA
The DNA here is from genome assembly GCA_019973935.1 of Trichonephila clavipes. Classification (NCBI taxonomy): domain Eukaryota; kingdom Metazoa; phylum Arthropoda; class Arachnida; order Araneae; family Nephilidae; genus Trichonephila; species Trichonephila clavipes. The sequence goes on from BMAU01017446.1 coordinate 121,123, forward strand.
CATTATTGAGATGATCCTGAAAGTAAAAAGTCAGTTAGACCAGCCATTGCTTTAAAATTTTAAAAATGGAATGTTTGAAGTTTTTTTAAACTTTTATAAATTCCTCAATTTTTTTAAAAAAAATTCGTCATTTTAAGTTATATTTATGCCCTTATGTTATTGTAAACAAAAGTTAGTATGGATTGAAAAATCAATTTATTCCTTCTTATATTTTAATAATTTTTTTTTATAAAAACCTGGAAAAATACGAAAATTTTTAAAATAGTAATGCATTTTTAAATAAATAACTAGAGCTCTCAGCCCTTAATCCAGACTTACTTTTATAAAACGTACACTTGGGAGTATATACTAAAAATTTCAAGTGTCTATGATGAACAGGAAAAAGGCCTTAGAGGCACTTATACTTAGTCTTAGAAAACACTTATACATTCAAAATAGAAAGTCTCAGAAAATCGCATTTAAAGTTTGTAAAGGTGTGAATCAAACACTTATAATGCCCGTAAGGCACTAATTTTTTAATATGTTATTTTCCAATGTATGTTCAATCTATGTATGAAAACATTATATTAATTAAATATAATTGCAGCTAAAATTTTTAATTCAAACAATATTTTTGCATAATATTGATAGTATTTGTTACGACTACAGTTTATTCAGCTTAATATTAACCTAATATTTTCACAAAAGCTTTGAAACATAAAGCATGTATGTACAAAATAATAATGATACTAACTTAAGGTAAAAATAACCAAGTTTGATCATAATTTTTTTCAGTTTTAATTCGGACAGTTTTAGCCCTTCAACAATTTTAAAATACTAAAATATAGTAGAGCAATCTGTTGAGTGTAATGTAGTTTGGTACTTTTCAAGGAAATATTCAGTTTTATCTGCAATACTTGAATACAGAATACTTTTATGTGGGCTTATAATTACAGTATCATTTGAGGACTGATTTTCAAATATATCATTTTCAGTAGTATTCCACTTCTTCGAAATATTGTTTCTCATAGCAAACTGAGAATATTTTAGCGTTTTTCTAAGCAGAAAAAATTAATAATAAAGCATCTAAGTTATATAAAATGTTTTTTAAATCGAAAGTTGGCCTTGTAACCAATTTTAATTAATTAATTATGAGAAAAAAAAACTGAAAACATATAATCAGGCAGAAAGGATTTTAGAAATGAAAATTGGGATTACTAAACCTTTCACACTAAAAGAGTTGATTGTGTTTAAAAATTTTTTTTAATTAATTCAATAAAAAAGGAAAAATGCTTTAAAATGAAACCGGAACCAAAACTTAAGATTAGAAAACTTCAAATATCTGAAAAACTAATATGTTATCAGATCTGAAATTTGGTGGCAAGTTGAACAATGATATGGGTCAAAAGAAAATGCAAAAGACATTTTATGAAATTTGAAAGGGTATAGTGTCGTCTTGAAGTAGCTTGTATCACTATGAAAAAAAGCGAATATTTTTAGTTCCTCTTTAAATCTTCATCATACAAATTAATTGCAAATTCTGTAGTGCAGTAAATACCTACAGAATACATGTGGATACTTATCTTCTTAGACAGGAAATTGATTACACTTAAAAAAGCTTTTGTACCATCGACTGAAATATACTATTCAGCATTATTGTGATGGTTTCCACTGCATGTGCATTTCCTCTTAAGTAACTAATTATTTCCTGTTATTTAATTTTTCCTGGTAAAGTATCAGATGAGGACAATACTGACACATAAATTCTGAAGTATATTAATCTTTGAATATACTTTGATCAAAAAAGTCTTGTGAGAAACCACTAAATTTCTCACACCAATCTTCGACTAGTTTCTACCCAACAGGAAGTGACAACGAACCAATGGCTAAATAGTAATTTCAACTACTTCCACCAGAAACCAATCTTCATCAAACCTCCTCATTTGAAGGCATGAAATAATCATTTATGGAGACACACACAAAATAACGAAACCAAAACCTTCCTTAGGAACAATAAAAGACTCCAGAATACAGCTTCAATCTCTATCTTAAAATAGTAATCATCTTTGAGATCTGCACCTTGTCGTTTTGAATAATTCAAAGCCAGTTTTACATTAGTGACCAGCACTGTAATAACATCGTCGCTAAACGGCATCGGGAAACAGGGCTGTTTTTAACATCCTCGACACCCTAGACACTTCAAATTGTTACGCCACCCCCTCCCTCCCCTCTTTCTTCCATTCTTACCATGTGAGTTATGATTTAAGAGATATTTTTTTAAAAATTTTTTTGGCCTCCAATTTTTTTCGCCCTTAAATGTTTTACGCACTAGGCATCCTCCCAGCATGCCTAACCAAAAACAACCTTGTCGGCGATCCCAAAATTTATTTTAGTGATTTTTCGACGTTTTTTTAGAAGTTTCCCACAAGTTGCCCTTTTATAGGCCAATTAATTATATATTAAGAAACCTTATTCCCTTTTAAGTCATATAAAATTTCTTCTATCTCAATTTTTTTTACGGTTATTTTTATTTTATTTCCAAACACGTTTATTTCTTGGTACTTGTCTCAATATTGATTCAAGTACGAATAGGACATAAAGTATAAGTAAAATTAATGATAAGACTTAAAAACAAATGGGAATTGGAGATAAGAGAAAATACCCTGTTACACAAACATCATCCTTTACTTTTACACTGCATCGGAATTTAGCGGGAATCAAAAGATAAATATTTTTTTCATTCTTTTTTGGTTGTTCTATGAATCATTTGCGCAATATTTTCTTCCCCTGATAGATATTTATCATCATACAGAAAATGATATTTAAGAGTTTCCATGCTATATATCGTGATAAAGTTAATTTGGAAATGTATCTTCAAATGTGCAATTCTAAAAAACAACACATCCAACAACAAATTATGAATGCGTGTGGCTTTACTTGGATTAATGTAAGTAATCAAAATATGAAATACATTTTTTTTAAAAAAAAACGTTTGCAATGCAGCATTATAGTGACATTATCATCAATACTATTAAAAACTGCATTAATTAGCTTTATATAATCTAAATATATTTTGGATGTTACTATGAAACTTTTTCAGTTCAATCTACTGTCAGAGGGTATTCCTGGTATTCATAGCAGTAGATGTAATAAAGAAATGCCAGTTTAATTTGCATTGTTTTGCAATGAGTTTCATGTTGCCAATTGCTATGATGTTTAGTTGAATATTTAACTTCCAAAGAATGTAAAATTATATAGGATACAATGATTTTTGAGTTCTTTTGTAGTTCTGATACCTATTTTACCTTGAAAACTATATTTTATATATAAAAATCTAGTTTGAAAATACACACACATTCCTTAAAATTGTATTCGGCATTACTACTAGAAAATATATTTAATAATAAAATAATGAATAATTCGAGGCAGTATTTGATACATACTATAATTTAAATAATGCAAAATAAATATTCTATTTCATAGTATAAATTTAAAATTTATATTTTTTACTATATAATAACAGTATAAATGTTTACTTATTTCATTCTCTTTTGATAACCTCCCTCTCGGAGGAAGAATTAACACATTTCAGATCGCAACTGTTATGTTAAATATGGGTATCTGATATTTCATTATAAGTTCTTTCTAGTGTTTCGGTATAAAACTAACTTTTAGGCAACAGAAAAATAATAAACTTTTTTCTAAAACAAATGTTAGTAATTTATACAGAATTTCTGATTATTAACAAAATTAGATTTAAAGACTGTATCGACCAAATACAAAATATGTTCTTTTGGAATTAAGTTTTGCATTTTTATCAGTGTAGGGTTGTGTACAAAAGTTAAATGTATAATTATATAAAGAAAAAGTTATGAATTTTTACAAAACTGTTAGAATTGGACGCATATTAAAAATGATACTCTAGGGTTTTGTACTCAGTTCACATCTGTAAATGGAAAATCTAAACCTCTCATGTGTTGAATCTCCTAATGCTGTAGTAAATGTTCCCGCTGCAAGATAATCACTAGATACGAGAGGACAAGAAAATAATGTAATTTGATACGATGTTTAAGTGGGTGTATTGCTTATAAACATTCAAAACTCAATTTTTTCTAAAATATGCATAAACTAGGTCACCGGAGTTTACTCAAACCATATTCTAAGTGAATAAAACATTTGACTAAAAATACGTTACAAGGGATTAATTTTGAATCATTTTCAAGTTAAATAGGGGTAAGTTGAATTAATGCATCATATTTAATAGTGGAAATTATACATCTATTAAATTCTGCAAGTCCTTGTACAATCCACAAACGATGTATTTTTTTATATATGAATATCTCTGCACAAAAATTACTTAAAAAATGCAAAAAAAAATAAAATTATAGCTATTATAAACGCTTACCCATAATTTTTGTGCTGTGTGATGTATTTTTCGATAATTGCCCTTCAAGAAATTGTAACATATTTTTGATAAACAATACGATATACAAATGACAAAGAAACCATTATTTATACCTAAACTAATATAGATGGATATATTATAATATTATATACTAACTTTAAGAAATTGTAATAATCTTTTTCATTTAATCCGAAATTAATTCTGCTTAAAACAAGATATACAGGATTTTAACACAATTATCACTGATAAAAAAAGTAATTATGCGCATATTCTTTCGAATATATAAGATTTGTTTTTGTTATTTTTAAACAATAATTCTTAATATTACAAAATATATATTTAATATTTTTTTCTCTTTTAAAGCGAGTTAATCTAAAAGATTAGTCACTGGTTTTAAGGAAAAAACATTAAGGTTTTTTAAAACTAACTTAAACACGTGTTTGATAATAGAGGGAAAATGAGAAAATATAAATATATTTTTAAATAACCTCTTATTTATATTTCAAAAGAAATTTTTTTATCTATCTATCTATCTATCTATATATATATATATATATATATCTATATCTATATATATATATATATATATATATATATATATATATATATATATTATGTAATAAACAAGTTAATTTTTTAAATTTTGTATAAAAAAGAACATAACTTGTGTTTAAAATGTAACTTGAATACATAAAAAATAAATCCTTATTTTTTTTTGTTTTCATGATTTGAAAGTATACACTAATTGATATATTACTATTTTTCTTCAAAAATGTCAGAATATTTTATATTTTAATAAATTATGATACATCAAATGAAATATATTTAGTTCTAGTTATATAACATTCTATTATTATATGAAAAAAAAAATTATTTATATAAAATATGAAAATCTAACAAAATATGAAAGAAAAATCATTAAGAAAAAAAAGTCAGGCCTTTTTTGATAAATAAAGGTAAATAATGCGTTGGAATAAAAAGAAAAATAAGTCATAATTCTTTATTAGATTAGGTGAAGGAGCCAAGCATTGTTCATAATACTTAAGCCAAACAGAATTCTAACCTTAATAAGTTAACAAATTCTTTGTTCTATTATTGTGGGAAGAAAATTAATAAGCTAATTGGATAATACATTTCTTTCAAATATCAATGGGATAAAAAAGAGTCTAAGATATTTTTTTAAAAAGGGAATCAAATAAAAAAAAATCTTCTAAACTTATAAAAAAAGAACATTATTTGTATAGTTACATATTGTTTATTCTCTGTACGCTTTGAATTTGTTGTTTCGGCTTTACTTTAATGGAATATCAAATTAATTATTTTTTCAAATATATCAACGGACTTTCAAAAACAAGTGAAACATTAATTTTCTCATTTATTTTCCTAAACCTAGAACATCTTACCCTTTGTTTTTTTAAATTAATTTTATAAGTTAATCAAGAGAACATGAGTACAATACATTTTGATTAGGATAAAATTTGTTTTCCCATAAGGGTCCCTTTTAACAATTTTAGTTATCATGTCGCATAATAACAAATATTAAATATTTAACAATAATAATAAATTAATAATAATAAAATTATTAAATAATAAAACAATTGTAATAAATTAATAATAACAAAATTATTAAATAATAAAACAATTGTAATAAAATTATTACAAATTAAACAATAATAGTAACATTAATTAAATAATTAAATACTAATAATAAGTCAATAATAGTAAAAATTAATTAAACAATTAAACAGTAATAATAAATTAATAGCAATAAAATTAATTAAATATTTAAACACTGATAATAAATTAATAATAATAAAATTAATTAAGTATTTAAATTAAATATTTACTTAATTATAATAAAAATAATTGCATAATTAAATTATTATCTTCTTATAGTCTATGGGTCAGAAATATTTAATTCTGATTGGGAACTGATTACGTAAATATACATTTATGTAAATTTTTTTGAATAAATATGCTAAAAATAAAATTAATTTTGCAACCATTATTTTTCAATAAATTCATCAAAAACAAAACTATAAATAGACGGGCGTTTTATCAGCGTACGTTTTTATACACAATTCTGCTTCATTTATGTACTTAGTGATTTTTCTATATAAAACCAAATCAATAAAATCATGTTTACATTAAAATTATCGGTAATTTATCATCCATTTTTATTATTTTTTTTCAAAAACGTCAGGGTTATTTAATTAAATTTTGCAGAATGTTTTTCATAGCATATAGTTTAGCCATTTATATTTCTAACATATTCAACACTCGAGTGGGTTCCGGCCAACAAAGTCATCGAGGGGAATAGGCAGGTCGGCTATTTTGCAAAACAGGCCTGGATAATCCAGCCTCCACTTCTCTCTACTATGGTTTTTGATGCCAACGCAGTCATAAAAAAGCAGCTCTGCGCAAACGCTAGGAAAAAAATTCACACTGCTAGGAATAATCTACAGCCTTAAGGTATGGATGGCAAATAACCAGACTAAGGATGAAACCTTTCGAAGTTATGAAGATCCTGTCGGACGGATGAAGAACACTGACTGTGTCCGGACGGATCCGGCCACGACTTCATGGTAGTTGACATTAACTGCAACATGTACTCATTATTTACAAGAGAAGACCGAGAACATTGCTAAGTGAGTGTTTCACACTTTTTGCACTAACTAATTTTTATCATCGTCTCTACTGGCGCACTTTGTCATATACGACAACAACATCAAACATATCCAAAATATACGGCATTTTTTTCCCAATTTAAACATATTTTTATCTTTATTTTGTGTGAAACAAAACATAAATTATTCATGAAAATATGGAAAAAATTACTTGTGTTTCCTTTGATTAATTAAAGTAATTACTCGCACATTTGAGATTTGAGACTGTTTTAAAATTAAAACAAAGAATGGAAAACGAGACAATACTTATAAGTCCCCCAGAATTATTTGTGTTTAAATTATGAACAACTATTTTATAAACTAAGAAATATTAATTTTACTTCGCGATAGAAACAGATTATTATAAAAATGATTAATTAAACTTAATATATATAAATTAAAAATGCGGGATGGGCTGAAGAATATGGAAGCATAATGTGTCTTAAAAATCTTATTTTATTTACTGATTTTCAGCAAGCGGGAAAGGAAAAAATTCCAATGTTCTGAAATAGAAAAATTAAGGATTTTATTTGTCAGGTTAATGAGATCAATAAACTGCATTTTGGGTATATTTTCATCTTTAAACTGGGGTTAAAAACAGGAAACGCACATTTAAGAAAAATATTTGTTTACATGAATAACATTTTCATTGAAGAGTTTAATTGTAAGAAATAAAGTACAAATATGGAACTATGTTAATAACAATTTTATGCATCATAAGTATTAGATATAGATTGTTTTTTTAGTAACTTTTATTAAAATTTTACTTCGTTTAATATTTAAAAAGATGAAAAATATCCATCTTCAAATTGTTTCAATGAAAACCATCTTGATTACTTAAATTTTTGAAACTCAAAAAAGACAGAAATCTTTATTAATATTAAATGTTTGAAAGCAATTTGACTTTAAAATTATAAAAGTATGAATAATTGTAAAGTTAATTACATTTCATTTTATTGAAAAAAAATTGCATCAACATCTTGTTATCTATTAAAAAATATGTTTGAACTTAAGTGGCTAGTTAAGTAGCTAGTTGTAAATTCGTTAGAAATAAAGCAGAATAAATTTAAAATTAAAGAAAAATAATTAACTAATTCATTTCTAAAAAACTGTATTAACATCAAGTGTCATCCACTACAAGTTTAAGGAAATGTATGTGAATTTCAGTGGATGAATAATAGGAATTTTACTAAGTATTAAAAATTTGAACAAGATACATATATATATAGGGACAGTGTGAACTAGTAATAGGAATTGAAAAAAAATAATGATTGGAAACATTTGTTTTTGCATTTTTAGAATATGAATGTAGAAAAGTGCTTCTCAAAGTTCTAATATTCGCCACCCAATATTCAATCCTAATTTTCATCGCAACACTACCTCATACAATACCAATGTATTGAATTCAATAACACTATATTTTGATGCTAAAACTAAGGTAAACTTTGACCTTTTATATGATATCAGCGTATATAAATGTATTTCTCATCCAAAGCGTTAATTTCCCTTGACGTATATAAAGAGTGTTTTTTTTCCAGGTATAGAAGTTTAAGTTGGCATTACTTTCCAAGATGGCGACCGATTTAACAGCTGTCAAGTGATTTATCCTCAGTTTCGTTTGGCAATTCATCAAAATGATCATCAAGCAAGGCGTGGTTTCATCGAATGGGCCCAACACGAGATTGCTGTTGTTCCCGAATTTCAAAAGCGAATTTTGTTTAGCCATGAAGAGCACTTCTGGTTGAATGGCTACGTCAACAAACAAAACTGCCCCATTTGGAGTGAAGCTAATCCACAAGTGTATGTCGAAACACCGTTACATCCAGAAAAACTGACTGCTTGGTGCGCTTTATGGGCTGGTGGAATCTTTCTTCAAAAACGATGAAGGCCACAACGTTACAGTCAATGGTGATCGGTATAGAGCCATGATTACTAACGTTTTCATTCCTGAATTGAACAATCATGATGTCCAGGAGCTGTGGTTCCAACAAGACGGCGCAACATGTCACGCAGCTCGTGCCACAATCGATTTATTGAAAGACACGTTTGGTGACCGCCTAATTTCACGTTTTGGACCTGTGAATTGGCTTCCAAGATCATGTGATTTAACGCCGCTAGACTATTTTCTGTTAGGCTATGTTAAGTCATTGGTCCTTGCGGATAAGCCACAAACGCTTGACCATTTAGAAGACAGCATTCGCCGTGTTATTGCCGATATACGGCCACAAATGTTGGAAAAAGTCATCGAAAATTGGACGTCCAGATTGGACTACATCCGAGCCAGCCGTGGGAGTCATATGCCAGAAATCATATTTAAAATGTAATGCCACAAGATTATCTTTCGAATAAAGAACAATTCATGTCAATCGAATAATACATCGTTGTTTTATTGCAATTTAAAGTTCTATACCTCTAAAAAAAACACCCTTTTTATGTCTTTTCTTAGCAGGATCTTTTCCGTGCACTGCTAACCATAACATTTTCCCGAAGAATTTGGATTGCAATAAAAGAACCTTGACAATGTTTGCGTAGACAACCTTACAGAACCTTGACAATGTTTGCTTCTTTATTCCTTCCTGCCCCCTCTTCGAATACATCACATATGCGCGTTTATGACGAAAACGGTTGTCATTGGGATGCAAATCGCGTAACTTTTAATCTGCAGTTAAGGGATTTTTTATTAACCGTACAAATTATCAAGATTAGTGTTAATTTTTGTATGTAATTCTATATATTACAAGCCCATGGGGTCACTAGTAATTACCAAACTTGTTCTTAACTTCATATTGCTAAATTATTTATAAAATACATTGTATACCATTGACACATTTATAAGTGGGATATATCAGTGTAAATGTGTGTTTTATTTTTTATTTTGTCAGAGTGTATTTTTTTTCAGTAAATTAATAGTTTTTTAAGTTTTCTTTTGTTTTCAACTTTTCAATATGCTCGCGCCTATCTTTTAGAGTTGTCATGTCCCTCAAGGGGGCGTGCCCCACAGTTTGAGAAACTCTGATGTAGAACAAAGAAAAACAAAACAATGACATTAATTAATATTTGCAAATCTTATATTAACTGACCAAATAGTATTACTAAAATTTTTAAAAATAATTGAATTATTAAATTCATTTTTAATACTTACGTATGATTAAACGTGATCCATATCCATTTATGAAAACAAATGAAAAATTTCAAATTCTAGAAACAAATATTTGTTGAAAAAGTTTTATAAATGATAAATGCAATTTTTCGTGATAGCACCTCTGTTTGAATTTCATTTCTTTAATTATACTATTTCTAATATGGTTACCTTCTGAAATAAAACGATCATCTTTTGAAAGCTATTTCAATCCAATATTTTTTAGTAATATATATCAGCTTGTGATAAAATAATTCTGCTCTCTACAGTTACAGGTAACTCATAAATATGTATTAAATATGTGTTAACATTATGAAATAAATATAATTAATAATTCAAAGAAAAAATATTTTATCATTTACAATTAAAAATGGTAAATATTTTATTTTGTTTAACATTTTTTTGGGGAGGGTTATATTAATTTTATTTAAATTTGTACGCAACTGGTTCAGAATCTTGAACATTGCATAAATTTAGAATTCTGTAGTCTAGATAAAACCAACGCGAATCAATTTCATAAATTATAACATCTGAAGTTAAATATTTTTACTGTGTGTTAATAGTCAGGAAAAGAAAGAAAAAAATTATAATTCTATTTTAGTACATATTCTAAATTCTCGTATTTCTTTTCTTTTCATTTGTATTTTTTTTTTGTAAAGATTTATCTCAGAAAATTATTTTGCTATTGAATTTCCTACCATTTAAACAATATATGCCCTAAAGGATGGGAATAAAAACAAAATACTTAAAAATAACTAATACTTTGTGAGATATAAATGCCTAAAATCTTATAGGAATAAAAGTGTGTTCTAACAATAATCATAATAATATAATAATGATTATACAAATTGCTGCTCATAAAAATATCGAGAAATTTTATTCTCTTATGGACTTTCTACAAATTTGAACTATAAACATTTGAAGACCATCACTGTAATGCTTTCAAACATAATGATAGGGATAATAATGTCACTAAATTGTTTATCACTTAGAATAACACAATAATATATATATATATATATATATATATATATATATATATATATATATATATATATATATATATAAATACATTAATACATTTTATAAATTCAATATGAACAAAACATATGTATCATTAAATGAATTAGAAGTTAAAAAAAATAAAATCATGTATGTGCTAAAGTTAGTAATTTTAAGTTATAACAGTCCTATACAACGAATAAGTGCCGTGCGTAGCCTAGTGGTTAGAGCACCGAACTCCGAACCGCAAGGCCTGGGTTCAAAGCCGGTGCCACCAAATACTTTCCGAGTAAACACGGAGTACGTGTTCGTTAAATTAGTGGGCCCAAAAGTCTTGTGGGCTGAATCTCAAGTGCATGGAACTGGAGAATATTTCCTTCGGTTCCATGCCTAAATTTTGGAGGTGAAGATAAGAGGTGTCGCAATCTATCGTCCCTTCGGGGACTTTCGCCGAGCTAATTCGTACTGTCCTCTGTATGGGGTTGAAGGTCAACGACAGGCGTACTTATAACACCTTCCAACCATGAATTTTGTGGGTCTCGATCCAACTACGTCAGACAGGTGGCATTAGCTACATAGCAATTAATGATTATTACTATTTGTGATACAGATTTATATGAAAAGTGTCCAAATGAAAGTGATTCTAGGAGTGTATACATGGGATGCACAGTGAAAGAAATGAGACAGATACATCGATGAAAACAACAATACTTAATGAGTAAAATGCGTACAAAGTTTGTTAAAAGAAATTATCCATGGCATTCAGGTAGGCGTCTCATTGCATAGGAAGGTTATGAATTATGTCCACAATGAGCGATATCGGTTGATCATGGAATCATTTCAGAACTGCAGTCTTTATGGCATTGTCGGAGTGAAATCATTGATTCGTTATGTCGTCGACATACCTTTCCAGATTACTGCGGTAATGCAGGTCTGTTTCCTTAAACGCTCTTGGGAACACTGTCATCCAGCGCTGAAAAAAGATGTTTCCGACTATAGGTTGCAATGTAAATTCGAATCCTTGCGATATCCTGTACATCACCTTAAGGTGACTGTCTACCTTGAAAATGTCGTTTTTCGTCTATATGTAAGGTATTTTTTATTTCTATATCTTATAGTTTGAACATTTTCTTTCCAAAACAGTTTTTAGTTTTCATTTACGTGAAATAGAAATAAAGTTATAGTAATTTTAAAAACATCATACTCTATGCAAGAGGGCAGTAAGATAAATCTTTAAATGAGTTTTTTTTTCAAAATTATGTTTTCGAATGAATCTTTTTACCAGATACATGATATTTTAAGAACCAAGCGAAATACCATTTGGAATTTTTTTTGGAATGTTAATTATACTGTTTTTCATAAAGTGAACCATAAGTTTTGTTGTAGGTTAAATAATTTTTTTTTCATTTAGGGTAGTATTTATAAAGAAAAAACAAAATTTTTATATTATTATACATAATTGTCCGTAATTTTTTTGTATTTTAATATTTCTCTTGAATTTTGGCTCATTTTGACGAGCACCATAGTATGTATGTTGTGTATAAAGAAAATTATGATAATTTTATTAGAAATTTTTATACAGTGTTACCCCTTTTAATAAAAAATTAATAAAATTTCCTTGAAAACAACCAATTTTCTGAAAGTACAATATTTATTTAAAAATATTTATGTATTTACATATTTTTTTTCTTATTTTCTTTCCTATAAACACTCAATTTGTTTTAAAATTTTATTTTTATAAAAAAATTGGGTCAGAAGGTTGGCAGTCTCCTTCAAGTTTGCCCCCATGACACTGGGACAACCAAGTCAACGTCCTTGCTTTCATTTTAAAAAGTCTAAAAACTTCACGGCTTCCACGCTAAAATATAGGTAAATATTTTACTGTTAAATAAACAAATTTTAAAGTACGGGAAATAATTAGGAATTACTGCTTATATTTTACATGAGCCTAAATATAAACAGACGCATCATAAAATGTTTATCTATTTTGATATTTATTGCTCTAAAATTATTCAAATATAACAGACAGCAAAGCACAATTAAATATTTATTTTCTATTTGTAAAATACAATCTAAATTACCTAATTCATCATAAATCCAAGTAGAATACTTCAAAATTTCTTTAGCGATTTACCTTCATGAAGTCGTTTAATGGTTTCAGTTTGTTATTCTTCCTAACAATGGACTTGCAAAATAAGCTCATTTTAGTATAACAGTAGCGTTTCCATCTTTTGGGGACGTTTCGTTGACAACAATTTGCTTTGTTATCGTTGGGCTGTACGCGCAGTAGAAGACATAAAGGGGAGGGGAAAAGCCAGTTTCACTGAAAATGTGCCGACTTTGAGAAACCTATTAATTACCCTTCTGATTCTTATTGGACTTCTTCGCAAACAAAATAAAAAAAAAATAGTTAGCTGAAAGTTTCGCAAACTACTCTGGACTTCGAGGTAATAAAGGTTGCCTAAATGTGAAGTCACACTGTGATGAACTGTGTGTTTTGTAAAACACAGACATTGTTTAAAAAGAGAATGTAATCAATTTGAATCATTTATGAAAAATGTATAGGTATAAAGCTTTTCTTTCTAAGTTAAAACTTGAGCATTTGTGTTTTACAATAAAAATTAAAACTGAATTAGAGATTTGTAGCATATTTTTCATACTAAATGCATTGGAACTATACAGACTATTAAGATAATTCATTAAACTATATTTGTTTAAGAAAGTGAACTTATTTTTCTCCTCATTTTTTCTTCATTCAACTTTAAAAAAAATGAACAATTTATTTCAGGTCGTATATGCAATGATAAAGACATGGTAACAATATGCCCGTTTTTTCTATTAAAAAGTACTTTCTTCAGTTAGAAGTTTTTGATTAAGTTTAGATTATTTTTAGTTTATACATTTAACGTAAGTGGGACCTTAAAATGCTTGATACGTTACATTTTTTTTTTCATTTTACTTTTAAAAAATACAGGTGACTTAATTGCATCCATAGATGCAATATTTATTGGAATTGATAAGTAGAATGCCTGAACATATTGAATTTTAAAATAAACAAATGCAATGTAACTATGATTCATGTATACTTGCTTGGAAATCTGTTTTGTATACACACACAAGAGAATGCTTCTCAAACTTTTCAATATTTTCGACCCAATATTCAATCATAATTTCCACCACACACCTCTCCGTACAATGGCGATGCATTTAATTCAATTATACTATACTTGGACGCTAAAGCTACACAATACGACTTTAACCTTTTAAGTGACATGGCGTATATAAATGTCTCGCTCAGCCAAATCATTCACGGATATATACGGACGGATATATACGTCTTTCCGAAGTGCAATCTTTTCTGTGCAACGTATCCGTAAAATTATTCCGAAGGGCTGTGAATACAATAAGATGACCTTGATATTGTTTGCGACGGATTTACTTTTTTCACAGGATTTGCTTCCCCCCCCCTGTTCCACAAAGGACATCACATTCGTACATCTACGTGAAAAGTTCGCGTAACTTTTAATCGGTAGTTAAGGGAATAATTGTAAACCTTACAAATTATCAAGAAAAGTGTTTATACAGGCCCATGGGATAATTATCAAACTTATTGTTAACTTAGTATTGTTAAACTCATTATAAAATACGTTGTGCAGTACTGATACATTTATAAATATTATATTAGCGTAAATATGCATTTTATTTTATATTGTGTCAGAATGTGTTTTGTTAACTTTCATTAAATTAATATTTTTTTAAAAAAATAATCTTTTGTTTTTGACTTTTCAAAAGGCTCGTGCTCTCCTCGTAGAAATAACACTTCCCCCTGGGGGGTGCGTCCCACAGTTTGAGAAACACTGATATAAGATGTGTTATAAAATACGAATTTTTTTGTATGTAAGGATTGTAATTTTTCTGTTTCATATATTCAAATTATATGAGAGTTCTATATTTTGTGTGCAAAAAATAAGAAAAAATTAACAGAACAGTTAAAAAGTTTTAACATAAATTTTGTTTTTTAAATTGTTTTTATGTCTTGTTTTGCATTTATAATTACTCAGTGTAATTCATAAATTGTAAATAAAGAGGACGTAGTTCAAAGTGAATCTTGAGGATTATTCTAAATACGAACATTTCGTTATTCCTAATTGCTTATTGTTCACATTTGAATACTTATGCATAACTCTTTAATGTTAATAACTGTTGTTTGTACTTTAAAATAAATACATATTCATATGTATGAGTACAAAAACAGAGATTATTTGTTATAATTTATAAAACAAAGTTCCATTTAAACAAGACATGAAATTAACTCTTTAAATTTATCAAAGAATGACGTTATAGTTACCTTAAAGCTAGGTGTTAAAGTATTTTATTTAAATATAAAAGAAACGACATATTTATATAATTGACGGTGTATCTGTTTATAATACTGTGCAGTTCGTTTTCTACGCTAATCACAGATTAAGGTTTCAAACTTAACTTAAAATTGAGTTCATTCAAGTATTCTTTTGTTCCAAGGGGGTATTTTTAATAACAATTTAATCATAATACAACCGGTTATTCCAAGAAATCTCACATTTAAATTGACTATATATAAATAACATATTGCGCAAATAGTTGGAACTTATTTTTGAAATATACCCTAAACAAAATGTTGTTTCAACAAACATTTTTTTAAATCTGCACTTTAACCCGACCTTTTACGCGCAGAGTAAATCATACCCAAGGATGTTTACATTCTATTTTTAACGCAAAATTGGCATAAAAAGGTGAAAAATGAAGAAAAGTAGGAAATGCAGTATGTTTATAACACTTTCAGCCATAAATTTAATTGTTCTTTTTATTAGGGCATCCAGTGCATTGTTTATACGCTCCTTTAGTCTTCGTCACGAGTGAGTGCCGAGTTTTCACTAGATCTAATATTTTTGAATTTTGTATAATCATTGATTGCTGATTTCTACATATTTTACATTCTTCTGTAAATCGAAATACAGAACACTTCAGAAATCAGCGTCTGGTTCGATTTTTAGTCGGTGGCTTCTGACTACTTAACAAAATAAATTGAGCCTTTATTGTCGCAACGTTCAACAACAGAAAAAATATCCTCACAGGCTAAAAATTACATTTCCAATCCAAGTATGATGTGGTCATTTTATCAAGGATGATAATTACTCCCTCAGTTAAATTATCTGGATAGATTTCTTTAGAGGAATCATACCTTCTATTATACTCTTCATCATTCTATTCTTCCTCATCATTCCCAAAAAAAACTTTTTCATCCGAAAATATACTGTTGTACTATATCTCTATTAAATAATTTTTCTATTAAATTACTTAAACTTCACAATTCTTAATTATAGCTACAAAAATGCACCATTGCTAAAGAAAGATTTTAAACGTGCTCAGCTCATGTATTTAGAAATGTAACAGTGATTCACGCTCATACCCGAAGAGACGGAATCCAAAAATATACATTCAGAATTCGCATGCAAGCTAAAGCCTCACAAAGAATCTGACCTTGGATTCAGCTACACGAGAAATAGTTCAATTTCTGAAAACGTTTTAGATGGAGTTTTGAAAAAAGTTAGGTGGTGTGTATGATGCACAGTGAGCATGAAGTGCCGGTTTAAGATATATGTTTTATTTATATACAAAAACTTGTATTGTTTATTAAAATTCCAAACTATATTTTATATATCCGTTATACACAGAACTGCAATGTTGCCAAATCCAACCGAAAAAATTCAGATGTGATAGTAAGCAGCACGGGGACGACAGATCACTATAAAACATGGTGTCGCAAACACATTTAGTGTGATAAATTCTCAAAAACAATTATGAAAGGTGTGATGCCGAGTAGAAGGAGAAAGGGTGAATAAGGGAAAATAAATACATTTAATAGATGCAAAGCATGTTTAAAATAAGAGCAATGCATCACATATCGACATCAGAAATGCAACGATAAGTGATTGTCACAAAATTTGTTCGAAGTTGTGACTGAGTAAGTCATAATACAGCCAACGCCAACGGACGAAGGATTGTCAAACAGGTTCAAATTACGTGTGTTGATAATGTCAGCTGAAGTGATGGAAATCCATGGCATGATATCCTCTATTGTAGTCACCTGGATCTCATACACAAGTGATTTCAGAAGACTCAAAAACAAGAAATCCAAGGGATTGAAGTACAAGGAGCGTGGAGGTTCAGCAATAGGTCCAACACATTCAATCCACTTCTTGGGATTATTAGCAAGTGGTCATGCCCCACATATAAAATATAAACTGGTGCAACATCGTGCATGAGCCAGACTACCTGGGACGCAAATATCGGTACTCCCTTCATCAACTCCTAGAGGACGTTCTGTCGGAAAACCAAGCATTTTGCGCTATTGAGGTATACTTTCAGTATATGTATACCCGGACTCCCCTCGTCTGGCCTATCGGCCTCTTCACGTCTACTATTATCGCGATTTTCACCAAAACAATTAAGTTTTCAACCCCATTTTCAATGGTGATTTGAATTCCCTATGCAACATGGTACCAAACTTTGAATTTGTCGTTCTAATTCGGCAACACCCTGTATATTACGGACTGGTTTGGTATTTGTGTTATTTAGTACTGTATATACGAAATATTTCGTATCAGAATAATACATTTATAAGAAAGATTTACATATTATGTATGTATTATATATTTTTAAATCAATACATTTTATGTATTAAATATATATTGTAATAATACTTTTAAATATTATACAGAAGAACTTCCGCCGAGTTTTAACTATGTATGAACCCTCATGATTTATATATTTAAACCAATAACACTTATTGTTATACATTGAAGCAAGGATATAACCGTTTTACGATGTAATGTTCTATTTTTTTAAAGTGGATTACAACTTGAATTCACAATACAAAAATTTAAGTATAATGAAACGTATAACAATGATTATGATTATTTATCCTTATAAATACGTGTGAGTTATTGACAAAATATTTTGTCATAATAATATAGGATCTAGCATCTGCGCACCTGCCGTCATTTAAACGTTTTTGCAAGAAATACACACAATTCTTAGCCAAGATGTTGGGTTACATTGGCTTTCTTACTTTTCACCTCTGACCGTAACATATTTGTAACAATGATTTAGATTCTAAATTTTATAGATTTGTTCCAAATTTTAGAAAATTTGAATACCTAAATTGTATGTCAAAAAAGACTGAGTTACATAAAAAAAAATTGGCCTTCTACTTCAAAATGAGGGATATATTTGTCACATGCACGTGAAATTTTATTTTATAAAAATGAAGGGAAATAAACGTATCTTAAAATCGCATGATTTTTGCTGGCTGTTTAAATCAGCATCTTGTATTATTTTATGGTAATAATGGAAGTTTTATTTTCACTAAATTGTTGCGTTTGGGGTTGCAGTTTATTTTTTTATAAATGGGGTTAAATCTTGCAAGAAAAATTTATTTTTTTTTAAAGTGATAAATTATTTGGACGTGTTTTGCAGAAGAGTGGATTTAAATTAAGTGTTCGTTTAAGTGCGTTTAAAGTGCGTAACGTTTACTCGGCTTTTTTCGCTTTAGTCGGAAATCGTACTCCGGTCAGTGACTCAAATTTGTTTTGAAACTTTTTTAAAAAATTTTCCATATTTAAATATTACTATCTTGCAGCCCACTTTCATTCAACTTCAGCAAATGAACTAGAAAAGAGATTAGGGTACGAAAATAATTTCAGAAGAAAGATTATTTGTATGTCGGAGATCAATGATAATAAAATAAACATATCTGTTTTTTTGATTCAGTAGAGCAAGTATTTAAGCACACAAATATGCCAAATGAACCAAAGTCTAAAATTGTAATGGTTAATAGGCGTGGATGATGCTAATACTTTGATTTACATTAGTGATGACCACTAAGAGATTACGAGAAAATAAAAGTATTAATTGTGAAAAAGTACGAACACTCTTCTTAGGTATGCTTAGGGAATTTTGCAACACTTGAGAGCATTAGAATTTTAACAAAAAGTAAACGGCTGTCAGGGTGTAAATTTTCCTAGTCATAGATTCTTTACGAGATTATATAAGATATATAAACTTATTACCTCAATGGTATTGACGACATTATAAGAAATGAAGCACACTGTTGCCATTTCAGTACATACGACACATGAGAAATAAAGGTTGCAAAATTTGCGATTTATCTTGAACGTTTGCATTGAGACTATAGCCTGTAAATGTCATACAAACGTATACCGTAAAATCTGGCGTATTACGCGCCCTTTTAATGCAAATAATACGATCGAATTTTTCGGGTGTGCGTTATGCGCCGGATATAAAAATGATAGTTTTAAAAATAAAAAAGATGAGTATTAAAAAAAGTTACACTTCTACATATATAGAATTACTGATTACTTAAAAGAAATGAAACATCTAATGAAATCAAAGAGTTGAAAAAATAGTATGTATCTAGATTTACAAGAGCCTGCAATAATACTTCGAATAAATGACCTCAAATAAACGTATGCAATGATCTTATGTTTAAAGTTTTTTTCATAAATAAAGAGGGGTGTGCGTTATACGGCGAATATACCATAAAATTGCAAAATACAGCTTGAAAGTATAGGTGCGCGTTATACGCCGGATTTTACGGTATATTCTATAAATGTAATTTGCATAAGTAATTTACATAAACATATTTTGAAAGAATTAGACTAATTGACATTTATATATAAATCGTATGTACTCATATATAAATTATATACGAATGCAAAATTATTTAAACATTGTTCTTTACAGAAAATGAGTGATATAATTCAATCCATCTATGAATGGGTACGAAAAAAGAGAACTAATTAATGCCCGTATGTGAAAATGTCACAAAAGAAGACTAGTACATCCCAACAATTTAATTATCTTGCCCAGAATAAATCAGAAGTTTGCACTTCTACCGTGTAGCCACAAGAACACTCACGCACATTTTTTTTAGTATTACAATATCGAAGCATTGAAAATGTTTGTGCGAACTTGAAATAGCAAAAATGATGCATAATATTTCAGCTATCGATCATAAAACCGACTCTGAGAGTAGTGATTGTGACAGTATGATATATTCTGATTATATTCTGTTCATAATGAATCTAATGGATCTAATGTTAAGGACATTTTGGATATCTGTATACCTTGTACATCGAAAGAAAATACCTCTTTTGGTATTCCACAGTAAAAAAAAATTGTTTTCGTTTGTTCATATCACCGTAAAAAACTCTTGAAATGGCAAATGAGCTATTGCGAGGGCAGGGATTGTAACATAATACTGTGCGTAGATCCCTGTTTTTCAGTATTTTTTAAACCCAAAAAAAAGTTTTAAGTAACAATTGGCTAACTCTAAAAATCATTGAAATGTGAATAAAACCTAAAAATCTGTATTTAAGCAAATCACAACATAAGTAAGTGAAGTATTAAATACAAAATACATAAATCGCGAGCCGTTTATATACTCTACAAATTGCAAATAAGTAAAGCATTCAATTTTTTGCTATTTTAATGGATTTAGAGTCTTAATTGAAAAAAATCCCTCCTGCCAGTGAGTGACACTCGGAGAAAGAAACTTCCGACTAGTGGTTTGCATGCGCTTGCAACTTTCGTCCCGAAAGACTTTGTACTCGTAAACAAAGATGATATCTAAATTTGTTCACTTATCTCTTACCCTCAACGCATAATCACTGTAAGATTTATATTCCAATACTTTTTAACGATTATAATTTCCTTTATTTTAAACAAAAGTTATTCTGATGAAATCGTTTGCAGAATAGATCATCGAACAGCCTGAAAGCATTTTCATAGTTTACGTAAAATATTATACTTGAGAGAGAAATATTACTGAATTTTTTTTAGCTCAAAAGATTGAGAAATATTTTCTTGTTTTCATTTTGTATTATTTTTAATGCATACTTGGGAAAATATTGAATACATTATCAGTTTTTTAATTTGAAACTTCAGAATGTTTTTTTTTTCAGGTATAGAAGTATAAGTTGGCATTACTTTCCAAGATGGCGACCGATTTAACAGCTGTCAAGTGATTTATTCTCAGTTTGGTTTGGCAATTTAACAAAACGATCATCAAGCAAGGCGTAGATTCGTCGAATGGGTCCAAAACAAGATTGCCGTTGTTCCCGATTTTCATAAGCGAATTTTGTTTAGCCATGAGAGCACTTCTGGTTGAATGGCTACGTCAACAAAAAAAACTGCCGCATTTGGAGTGAAGCTAATCCACAAGTGTATGCCGTAACACCGTTACATCCAGAAACACTGACTGTTTGGTGCGCTTTATGGGCTGGTGGAATCATTGTTCCGTACTTCTTGAAAAAGGATAAAGGCCACAAGGTTACAGTCAATGGTGATCGGTATAGAGCCATGATTACTAATTTTTTCATTCCTGAATTGAACAATCATGATGTCCAGGAGCTGTGGTTCCAACAAGACGGCGCAACATGTCACACAACTCGTGCCACAATCGATTTATTGAAATACACGTTTGGTGACCGCCTAATTTCACGTTTTGGACCTGTGAATTGGCCTCCAAGATCTTGTGATTTAACACCGCTAGACTATTTTCTGTGGGGCTATGTAAAGTCATTGGTCTATGCGGATAAGCCACAAACGCTTGACCATTTGGAAGACAACATTCGCCGTGTTATTGTCGATATACGGCCACAAATGTTGGAAAAAGTCATCGAAAATTGGACATCCAGATTGGACTACATCCGAGCTAGCCGTGGCAGTCGTATGCCAGAAATCATATTTAAAATGTAATGCCACAAGATTATCTTTCGAATAAAAAAATCCATGTCAATCGAATAATACGTCGTTGTTTTATTGCAATTTAAAGTTATATACCTCTAAAAAAAACACCCTATATAAAAAAGAAAAATTACGTCTTTATTTCAATATATCCTGAATTATATATCACCTCAATTTTTTCATTTGATAGGTTGTATTATATGAATTGCAACAACTAAAATTAATGCAAAGTAACGATCATCTTTTACATTACTTTTAAGCATATTGAATTAGATATATAAGTATATAAATATTAGCTTCCTTAAATCATATTTTTAGTCTAAATGAATTTGAAACTGAATTTAGCATTTCAATTTTCTGCGAATTTTTTTCTTTTCAAAAATCAGTGTTTCTAAGGTATTTATTATAATGAAATGCAACTAAGAAAAAACGCATAACTATATTATATTGATATAAAATCCAATAAAAAATGTTAGGAAATAAAACATGAATTTCAATTATAACTAAAAGCTTTCCATTATATTTTAGAGATTAAATACATTATAGCATGCGTAAACATAATTTTCTTAAAACTCATTGTGTTATTTTAATAAACTTTGTAGATGAATCAAATTAAATACTCTATGCATTATGGAACTTTCTTTAGTGTATCTAAGAAAGGCCTTTTTAAAATTAAAGTAATTACATCCACTTTTGATGAAAAACAAAAATGGTACTCTAATAATTAAATACAAATTTTTGATAGAGAAAGTTTTACAAATAAATTAAATAAAATATAATTAGATTCTGTAAATTTAATAAAAATATCAATATAACTATTTCCAACATAAATATATTTTGTGGATTTTTCTCCTCTCTTACCTTATGCTAGTTGCTTCATTTTCCTTATAAAAATTGCAGCATTTACTTTTTTGTAGTTCTAACATGCAAACAATTTTAAATAAATTAAATTATAAAAACATAATTATATAAATGATGTCATTCTATCTATATTTATTGCTATTTTAATAAATAATTTTCTCAATTTTTATGTACAATAAGTTTAAATCATCATGTTTTTATCAGTTGTACAAACTTTCATACGATAACCTTCATTTAAATGACAGAGAGTACATTTAATCGCACATTACATCCATCAGATAAAAGAAACATAAAAACTTAATTTTATTGGCAAAGTAAATATAATCTTGATATATCTTTTTGAAAAGGAGAAATAACTTATTGCTCGTTTCAGAAAACTTTACCAAGTATTTTTTTTATCCTTTTTTTATGATTTACAAACAATTTTGCATTTGAATGTTGTAAAACCACGGAACGAAATTTACAAATGATGGATTATCGATGCTTATGAAGCAATATTTTTCCTTCGCATACATGGTAAATTAATTGTTGAAAATGCAGATGAAAGAAACAATAATCATTAATAATATGGCTCACACAAAAAGTAAATAATTAAAAATATAACATAGCATTCTATTTAAAGGACACGTAATTTGTTATATAACTTACAGAGATTCAAATGTATTATATTTTTGGGAAATAAATGTAGTGATTTATATATATATATATTATATATATTATATTATATATATATATATAATATACATATATATAATATACATATATATAATATGTATATATATATATGTGTGTGTATGCATATGTATATGATTATATATTGAAAAATTCTTTTATATTTGATTTTATATATATATATTTCTCTGTAAACAAATAATTTAGACGATTCCCTTTTTTAACAATATGATGCACTTTGGTATGTCTTAGTTTAAAAAAAATGCATGAGGAATACAGAAATTTAAGCTTTGTTGATCTTAATAGTTTATTTTAATATAATCAATGGAATAATAAACATGAACTTCAGAAATTGGTTTCAATAAAATGTGTCAAATCATATAAAACGAAAGAATTCTGGAGAAAAGAAGTGACTAATCAGTCATTTTAGAATACTGAGAAATGAAAAACTTTGATCGAAGAACCCAGCTCCACATTTAAATACCCAAATCTCTCATATCTTCCCGGGATTTTGTGTGTGTTTTAGACTCCTCATATTTAATTATCTACTTTCTTTCAAATAAAGAACATCATATAGTACTTAACTTATTTGGAAGGTTTCAAAAATTTGGCATCCTATTTCAAAGGTGAAAATATTTTTACTTTGCATCATATTTCCATATGATCGTCACTTTTTGGTATTCATTCCTTATTTTCTTGTCCAGATGCTAACTGTCATAATGATGCGATTCTGCACATGTTAGGTTGGTACATTTTCATTTACAAATTTCTTTTTGATTAATTCGAATACTTAAAATAATAGAATTTGCAGTGTTGAGGATTTAAGGAATATCCGTCGATTATTTCGTTCTCTATATATTTTAATTAATACGTTTTATAAAGTTATAATTCTTTATTTTATTTTATCTTATAAGTTAAATAAAGCTTTTTTTATGTTTAATTTTTCTTGTTCTTGATTGCTAGTGACTATAATTTTTCTTTCTCAACTTTTATATTTGTATATTTTGATGTTTTCATATAAACATTAGATTCTTGAGTTTACGGCTACACATTACCCTAAAAATTTCATTTTTACCGATTTTTTTTGCATGTCTTGGTGGCCCATATGATTGAGATGCTTGCCACGAAATTTCAGATCTGTTAGAAAGTTAGTCTTTAAGATATTTGAAGATTTATGAGCTATGGTTTTGGTTTCGGTTTTCTTTTCAAGCATTTTTTCACACTTAAGTTGATTTAATTAAAAACATTCTTGAGCTTTTAGTTTGAAATGGTTATTAATTCCAATTTTCATTACTAAAATCGTTTCTGCTTGATTATGTTTTGAGTTTTTTTTTAGTTCTCATAATTAATTAATAAAGATTAATTTCATGGCCAATTTTTCTTTAAAAATGGTTTATATAACTTAAAAGCTTTATCATTAATTTTTCTTGTAGAGAAAATGCCATGGCAAATGCGTTCTGGGTTTCTGTGAGAAACAATATTTCGAAGAGATGGAATATTACTGAAAATGATGTATCTAAAAATCAGTTCTCAGAATAT
This sequence comes from Trichonephila clavipes, assembly GCA_019973935.1. Classification (NCBI taxonomy): domain Eukaryota; kingdom Metazoa; phylum Arthropoda; class Arachnida; order Araneae; family Nephilidae; genus Trichonephila; species Trichonephila clavipes. Next base: position 146,195 of record BMAU01017446.1, read on the forward strand.
TATGCAATTAGACTTCCGAAAATATAAGTATTCTCAATTCAAATGCTGCAGATATAACTGAATATTTCAATGATGCACCAAACTACCTTATACTAAACATATTGTAGTACTATATTTTCGTATTTTAAAGTCGTATCAATACTGTGCCAAAATATATTTTGAATTAAAAATATAATTTTCAGTCATATTTAATAAAAATAATGTTTTAATGTAGAACATACATTGGAAAATAACATATTAAAAAATTAGAGTTTTACGGGCATTATAAGTTTTTGTTTTATGACTTTACAAACTTTAAATGCGTTTTTACCAGACTTTTAATTTTGAAGGTATAAGTATTTTCTAAGCCCTAAGGCTTTTTCCTGTTCAAGATATCGTCTTGAATTTTTTTTGTGTATTCTCCCAAATGTATGTTCTATAAAAGTTAGTATGGATTTAGGGCTTAGAACTCTAGCTATTTTTTGTAAAAAAGGCTTAAGTTGATATTTTAAAAAATTTCGTGTTTTTTCCAGGTTTTCTAGAAAAATAATTATTGAAAATCAACAAGGGAATAGATTTTCAAATCCATTTTAAATATTGTTTGTAATAATCTAGGAATCACAAATAACTTAAAACTACTAAAAAATTTTAAAACTTGAGTATTTTATATGAGTTTGAAAAAACTTCAATAATCCCTAATTTTTTAAAGTTGTAAAAGAATGGCTGGTCAAACTGACTTTTTGCTTACAGAATCAGCTTAATAATATAATCTAAATATGAAACATCAATTATTTTTACTGTAACTGTGTCCAATTTTTTTTTCCAAAAAGGGTACCGTGTAACCTTAACTGAAAAAATATAAATGTTGAAAATATGTATACAACCTCTGGCAATAAAGTTGGGAGGACGAAATACGAACACGAAATCTGGCGACTTTGGCGAAATAAAAAACTGCACATGCGTAGCTGCAAGGTGCTGTCTATGTGTCCCTTTGTTCAGCTGAGACTCATTTGCGTTCTATATAAGACTTGTTTCACAAAGTGCTTGTTTAATATGTTGGTTCTTCAGTAAGAACAAAAAAATGGACGGATAAAAAATCAGTTTAAAGTTTTGTTTTAAGCTTGACACCGAAAGAGACTTAAGCGATGTCCCGGTAAGTATCGAACAATCACTGTCTATGAAGTTAGTGCACTAATGGTTCATCCGTTTTTGAAAAGCAGGTAAATTATTTCTGACAAATTCCGTAGTGGAAGACTGGCGTTCTCCATCAAAGACGACAACATTAAAAAAGTGAGGGAATCAATCACTGAAGATAATCAATTAACTGAGCAGTATAGCTAAAGAACTGCAGGTTAACCTTGAACCCGTTCATCAAATCATTACCCAGTATTTAGGGATGAGAAAAACGTATTATCGATATCATTCCTGAGGATATTCCTAAAATCCAACGAAACATGACGATACTTTTGAACTTCATCCCAAAAGAAGATTTCTTGCAAAGTTTCCAGGAAATGTAAAGCAGATCTCAGTGGTGAATTGTTGTGGGGGGTGACTATTTCGAAGGTTAAGGAAATAACTTTTGGTAATAATTAATAGACTTAAATGTTACAGGACTATATGCAGAACTTTATCGTCAGAGGTTGTATTTTTGTAAATTGGGGAAAATTATTACTAATCTGTATTCAAAATATAACTTTAGATGTGATGTTTATAAATGTCTTCGAATATCTCTAAGCAACTAGAAAGTTGTATTAGTATTATTATATGTTTTAGGTTTTGAATTAATTGTGAATAAAAATCTTATGTAAAGCTTTAAGTTTACATTTAACGTCTTCTAAAACTGCAAATAAAAAAATAAGGCAGCATTTGTTAACAGGACTCAAGAAATAAACTAATTCCTTTAACAAATAACAAATAGATTTAGAAGAACATGCGATTCCCTACAGTTAAAATACGTTTATAAATTATGTTTGATATAACTGAGAATTGAAACACACAAAACTTTTTTTTTATCTGGAATCATTTGAGACAGAATTTTTATAAATTTATTCAAAGAAAATATTAATCTCTTATTAAGAACAAAAAAATCAAACGATGCAAAACTTTAATTTTAATCTTTTTTTTAATTTTGTGTATTTCTAGGTAGTTCATGTCAACTGTTACAACTAAAAAATAGTAAAGGGTGTTTTTTGAGAGGTATAGAACTTTAAATTGCAATAAAACAACGATGTATTATTCAATTGACATGATTTTTTTTATTCCATTATTAATCTTGTGGCATTACATTTTAAATATGATTTCTGGCATACGACTGCTACGGCTGGCTCGGATGTAGTCCAATCTGGACGTCCAATTTTCGATGACTTTTTCCAACCTTTTTGACCGTATATCGGCAATAACACGGAGAATGTTGTCTTCCAAATGGTCAAGCGTTTGTGGCTTATCCGCATAGACCAATGACTTTACATAGCCCCACAGAAAATAGTCTAGCGGTGTTAAATCACAAGATCTTGGAGGCCAATTCACAGGTCCAAAACGTGAAATTAGGCGGTCACCAAACGTGTCTTTCAATAAATCGATTGTGGCACGAGCTGTGTGACATGTTGCGCCGTCTTGTTGGAACCACAGCTCCTGGACATCATGATTGTTCAATTCAGGAATGAAAAAGTTAGTAATCATGGTTCTATACCGATCACCATTGACTGTAACGTTGTGGCCTTCATCGTTTTTGAAGAAGTATTCCACCAGCCCATAAAGCGCCCCAAATAGTCAGTTTTTCTGGATGTAACGGTGTTTTGACATACACTTGTGGATTTGCTTCACTCCAAATGCGGCAGTTTTGTTTGTTGACGTAGCCATTCAACCAGAAGTGTGCTTTATCGCTAAACAAAATTCGCTTATGAAAATCGACCATTATTTTCGAAATAAAATTGCACAGTTTGAAAGCGTTGTTCAGGCGTGAGTCTATTCATGATGAATTGCCAAACCAAACTGAAAATAAATCACTTTACTTCTGTTAAATCGGTCGCCATCTTGGAAAGTAATGCCAACTTAAAATTCTATACCTGGAAAAAAAACACTCTGTAGATATAACTGAAATGGCAACAAAAAATTATACTTAGATATTTACAAAAATAATTCCCGAAAGCGTGAAAATAAAAATATTCTCGGAAAAGTATTAATTAAAATTACTTCTCTACGCATTTCAGTACTGAATGATTTAATTAATGAAGTCATTCCATTTTCCAAAGACTTATTGTCATAGCTGCTTCTTTTCTTTAAATAACCCGGCAAAGTTTATTTTTTCATGTTTATTCGTTCCGAATAGAGTTTTTATCAATTTAAATTACTCTGAAAGGAAATGCAACTTAGAGCAGAAAAGCGGGTTTTGTAATTATCATTTCCTTGAATTTACGCTTTTCTTCTTGTGTAAAATCCTGAAAAAATGATAAAAAGATTAAGGTGGTTTAAAAAATGAAAATTTCTAAGAACCAATTAGAAGAAGCAGAGGGGAAAAAGAAAGGCATTAACACGACGGTAAAAAAATGCATTGTAATTTTGGCTCAAAAGAAAAAATTCAGATCGAGTAAAGAGAAAATAATAAAACCAATCTCACAACTCTTTTTTAAGACATAATGCCTTGACAAGAGAAAACAAAATCATCACTGGAATAAAACAAAAATAGCAATTGTATTTAAGACGAAATATAGCAGCATTTCTGTGCAGGTTTAGCACATAAATACGCATGCAACTTATCAATATAAAGTTAAGTAGATGACCTGTTCTAAATAGTAAGAAGAAATAATGTTAATGAAAAAAATTGTAATTTTTTCAAATGGTGCGTATTTTTTTTAAAAATTTAATTTTAAAGTGTAATATTGTTTGTAGAATTTTTTTATATAAAAAAAACAGATTCACAATATTTTCTAAAATAAAATAATATGATAACTTAAAAGATAATGGTGCGAAGATAATTTTTATGACTTTATAATATTAATTTAATTCTGTGTGGGAAGAGCGAATTTTTTTAAAAGTAGGTCTGATGTGTATTCCTATTGTAATGCACATACCTGAGGTATACTTACAGTCTAGTTTGTGCGATGGATATCACTAAGATTCAGTAAAATTACTTTTTTATTTACAATATCTGATCGTAAAATAAAACTTCTAACTGTCATATCTATAGTTAAGTAATTTCACTCACGTAGCTATGGGGATATTTCATAGTAGCTCTTTCCACCGGATCTCGTAACACCCCAAATCCGCCAAAATAATTCAGCAGAGTTTGTATTTTCTTTTCGCACCTTTCTTGCAGGGCTCTGTTGCTGGTTTCGTCGATCCCATTCCAAATTATTTGTTCAAGACATTGGGACGATATATTATTACGCTTCTTCTATTTCTGATTGGAAAAAAAAACATGAACTAGCACACGGTACCCTATGTCGCTAAACTCTGGTACTTTTTCGATTAGGTTCACTTTAGCCCACAACCGTCTGGTCAAATCGGGTCAAAAGACATACGGAAGGGTCATAAATCGGCCTGTCACTGAGAAGTAAAAAAAGAAATGTCTTCGCATTTACTCCTTGACCATGACGGGTCATCATTTCCATGCATATGAAGCCACGTATAAAGTTTAATGAAAAAAACTTCAATTCAGTGCAGGTTTAAAAATTTCGGGCCCTGGGTGCAGATGATCTGCAGCCCTTCTTGACACTACAGGATCGAAATTTATATCCAGAAATTCTGGATAAGGTATCCACGTTCAGAACCGTGATTTTGCAAAAACGTATAAATGGGTAATATTTATGATATTTAGTGTCATTTAGATTAGAAAATATCTATAAAATTTGTGACGGGATCATCGCGAATTTCTATTTATTTTCCTCTTAGGTTCTTTAAAGCCGAAAAATGCAAATCTTTTCCTATCACTCACGGGAGAATGCTTTACAAATTGTTTAAAAAAATATTATTACAGTAAAAATGATTTAAGTATAACATTTTGACAAAAATTAAACAGAATGACCAATTTTCAAAATATTCTCCTTTTGTGAAAAATGCTTCTATTATAATAATATTTTGTCTGTATATAGCTCAGACCTCTGTACTACAGGGGTTCAACTAATATTTTTAAAATATATAACTTAGAAGTGTGTTTATCCATGTTTTACGACAACAGAGGGGTGAAATTTTAAGAAAATATCACCCATAATTATTTCAATTAGCTGTAACTCTAAAATAAATTGAATTTTTCAAAAATCATAGTTGAACCTCTGTACAGAGGTCTGAGCTATATACAGGAAAATAATATTATAATAGAACCATTTTTCACAAAAGGAGAACATTTGGAAAAAAAAGATTATTCTAAGTTAATTTTTTGCCAAAATATTCTATTTAAATATTTTTTTTTTCAAAATGTCCTAAAACAAACTTATGCAAGTATTATAATCTAAATGACACTAAATATCATGAAAATTATCCATTTATGCACTTTTTAAAAATAACGGTTCCGAAATTAGTCGGATACCTTAAGTCCAGCTTATCTGGGCCCCTATTTACCCACCCCTAGCACTCAGTTTGTAAGCCGGGACTGGTTTGACTTAGAGCTGATACAGGTATGACTTATCCATCACTCGCTTTGAAGGCATATGTTATAGTGTGCGTCTTTTCAACAGGGATGCTGGAAAACAAATGAAGGGTTTCAAACATCTAGCTAAGAAGCTGGGTTACATTACTATGTATTTGAAGCAATCATGTGATAATACAAATTTCGTCCCTCAAAATGAAAATGACAATTACCTTTGAATCATATTTTTACTTAAGGAAGTTTTGGACTAACTCATCCATTTTTTCTGGTTATTAATATATTTTCTATTTCTAAATACTGATCAGTATTTTAAAATTTTCAGCTTTACGAATAATTGCGTACACAATACATAAACTTCAGTATTTATTTTAAATTTACAGTTAGGTAAATAACTTCACATTGTAGCTATTAGTAAGCTTGAAATTCATAAGAGTTCAAATGTCTTTCAATAATTGTTCAAGCTTCATAATGGGATTTTAGTCAAAAACTACTCGGCATATTTATTCTGCTTGAGGCACAAATACGTTTCCAAAAACATTAAAAAACAAATGACTATTCTTGAACAAAACAACTATTCAAGAAATTTAAAAAAATCGTACAATCTTAAAAATATTTAAAATAAATCTATAATGTGCACATATAAAGAAAGCTATATATAAACCAAACACGAAAATATTTCATTTATTTAGTAAAAATTTATAGTAAGTACTAATAAAAAGCTTCATAATTCGGTGTAAACTTCAAACATAAAATATTTGTTTGTTTGTTTGTGAGCTTAGTATATTTCGTGGCAACTAATAAAAATTTTATGACATAATTGATTGAGTGATTGTTTGAACATTAAAGTCGCACTGTTCAGCTACACGAGGGCGTTTGGCGACGGACCACGTAATTTTGAACCTTTTTTGACATCAAACACAATTACTTAATATTAATTTTGTTACAGTAGATTTAACTATTAGTTCTTATTTGGCTTGTTATTCAACGAATTCGGGAAAACATCATAAATTTTCCGGGTTATTTTAAGAATTATATTCCTTAAAATAAAACTTCCCTTTCTAGACAATGTTACAAATTTAAACCCATATAAAAATCCGAAGCAGATGTTTTCTAAGAGGAAAAATAAAAAGCTTACTTAATTTAAAAGTTTGTTTCTGTTAAATGTCTAGGGAATACTTGAAACCATACATTTTGTAACCATCTCTGTCTTTTTGAGTAAAAATTCAGTTTCCACCTTTTTGTGGAATGTTTAAATTAAATCCCATGGTTATCCAATTCTTCTAGAGTAAATATTATGGCTGCAGCTGTTTGTCTACTGTCTGGGTTCTTTATATTTACTTTAATTCTTTCATCTTTTTTGAAACTACTATATATTTGTCAACATTTATTTTTATATTTTCATATTTGATATTAGGAATTTGATTTTTGAGCTTGAATATTAAAAAGGGTGATTTTGTTTTTCCTTGAAGATTTTGCCATTATTTTGGAGGTGGGTTTTGACTTGTAATATGCAGTGATATTCGTAAGTTTCTTGTGTTTATAACCCCTTGAAGACGAGCTTGGCTTTTGAGTATCCCCAAAAATTCGAGATATCTGGCTATACTGATCTTGATTTTACGACACACATTTCTTTATTATAATTAATATTTTACAGTGATGAAATATAAATGTTGCTGTTTTCGATGGATAACCTCATAGCTTTTACTCAAAAAGTTAATCATGATTTTTTTTTAATTTTGCATACCTAATATCAAAACATTATCTTGTAAATATAGACTAGAGAAAAGAAGTAATATTAATGATTTTAATGGTCTCTCTCTCCATCAAAAATCAACAACAACTCTTAGTTGATATCGTATACAGAAAATTTGGTTTTAGTCATGTTCATTGACTATTGTCTCATTCAAAATATATAAAATTTCAGTAAAAAAACGTAACGATACATTTTTTGTCAGTGTAAATGTGAGATTACTTTTAATGAGTTTTTAAAATAAGGCAGGGCTTCTCAAACTTTCAATATTCCCCACACAATATTCAAATATAATATTTATCGAGCCACTCATTCCCCATCCATGCAAACACAAAGTATTGAATTCAATAATACTATACTTTATAATTCAGTAATACTATTTTTATTCAATAATACTAATTTATTTTTTAATTCAATAATACTATTTTTTATTAATAATTAATTTATTTTTTAATTCAATAATACTATTAATTATATATACTGCAATGCAACCTAAACCTCTCTCTAAGTGCCACTGGCGTATGTCAACATCTTGCTCAGACAAAACGTTGATTGCCCTGGACGTATACATACGTCTTTCCGAAGTACGATCTTTTCTGTGCACTGATATCCATAAAATTATTCCGAAGGCTTTGCAATACAAACCTAGACAGTGTTTGGGAAGGTTTAACTAATTTCGGATGATTTGCCTTTAATTGTTTCTTTTCTTCCTTTCCCTAATGTATCACATACGCTTGCCTAAATAAACGGGGACATTGTGGACCAAATTGCGTAACTTTTAATCTGCAGATAAGGCATTGATTATAAAAAGTACATTTAATTAAGATAAGTGTTGATGTTTCTATACAATTTTATATATGGCAAGCGCATAGAGTCAATGGTAATTAATTAACTTGTTCTTAACTTAGTATTGTTAAATTAATTATAAAATACTTTGGTCAGAACTGATATATTTATAAGTGTATTATAATAGTGTAAATGTGTATTTTCTTTACATAAAATTTTTTTCTTTGTTTACTTTCAGTAAATTAATAATTTTGTTTAAAATAATCTTTTTTTCAACTTTTCAATATGCTCGCGCCCCCTTTGTAGAGTTATTACTTCCTCCCCTAGAGGGTCATTCCCCACAGTTTGAGAAACGCGAAAATAACGTAAAAATGATATTTGAAAATAAAACCCAATTGTGTCTTACAATATAAGATGATGGTTTATTTGTTGATCTAGTTTCCCTTGAGTACGAAAACACACGAAAAAAAAAAAAAAGTTTATTTCAATAAAAACTTTCTCCAGTAGTTTTAATAGATTTTACATTGAAACCATGTGATTTAAATATAGAACTGGAATTAAAATACAGGGATAAAAATAAATAATAAAATAAAATATTTAAACTGACCAACAACACTTACACATATAAAATTTTAATGCCAAGAAAAATGTCTTCGACAAAAACTCTCGATAACTTTTGAAGTATGTGACCATTTATTTACGAAAGTATAAAGAATGAAATCACAAAATGGAGAAGTTTTAAAACTGATAGCAGATATCAGAAGTTTTAAATTTATATTCATTGTACTGCATCTTAATTTTTTCAATGTAGTTTCGAACGAAACATTTTGACTCAAAAATTGTGATTTACGAAATACTGAAAAAAAAATGCTTTGGAAACTAAATTTATATAATTACACAAATAATCTAACCTCCTAGTGAAAATATTTTGATTTGAAAATTCTTTAATCCGAAAATACATAAAAATATCTCCAAATGGGAATATATCAATTCTTGTTTTGGGTGTATTTATAAATTTGTGAATCAGCTATTCAATATTTAAAGACAAGTTTCAAGTTTCCATGGTAGTGAGGTGGCACCAGGTAATATTTGCATTGAATCATGATGCCATTGAAGATCAAAGAGTTAAAATGTTAAGGAATGCTAAGTCTTTCCAGCAGTGCTTCTCAAACTTTCAATATTCTCGACCCACTACCTCATCATCATTTTCATCACGCACCCCTCCATTCAATAACAATGTATTGAATTCCATAATACTATACTTTAACACTAAGGATACAATACAAAAGTAATCACTTATGTGCCACCAACGTACATAATTCTCTCTCTCAGACAAAGCATTAATTTTCTGGACGTATATATACGTCTTTCAGAGGTGCGACCTTTTCTGTGCACTGCTATCTATACAAATATTCCGAAGGCTTTGGAATGCAATAAAAGGACCTTGACAGTATTTGTAAATTATCTACTTATTTCAGATTGTGAAAAACCTATACGGAACTTTATCACTAATCTTCTGAGACGTCTTTTTTAGGGAAATTTAATTCCCCTACCTATTTCCAATCAGCTCAAAAAAGAGGACATGATTCCTTGTTATATGCAGATTAGATAAAGTATTTAAGTCAAACGGAATAGTAAAGTAAAAAGCAGTAGGAGAGAGAGATTGAAGAAGAAAGGTATAATAGTGAAGTTAGAGATTTATTATTGAAGATTTCCAGGTGGATAAATTAATCTCAGGAAGAGTTGAGATTCAGTGTGGTAAATATTGATTTATATTTAAAGTCTCATTAAAGCTTTATATTAGGAGTGAGATTAAAGTTAAATGTTCAATAGAAATATTATTGAATATAATTCTGGGATCTCTTATTGTGGTAATCTCTGCGTGATCGATATTCTAATTGTTAATTAATTGGATCATTAAATATTTAAGTTAATTTAAAGGAAAATTCCTTTTAAACCTCATATAGCTAATTTGAATTATTTGTTATTAAAAGTCTTTGGTTCTATTTGGGAAAGATAACCAAATAAAGTTATTTATAAAAATGGCTACTGCCTCTTATCTGACTCCAAATTATTCTCGTTCTCAAAATGAGATTCAAGGGGATCTTCACAAGATGATTTGCTTATTTATTCCTCTTTTCTACTTTCCCCTAATAAAAACATCAAATTACGCGCGTCAACGTGGACAAAGGTGGAATTGAACGAATCACGTGACTTTTAATCGGCAGTTAAGGAATTAATAATAAACCGTACGAATTACCAAGATAAGTGTTAATACATTTCCATGGGGTCACTGGTAATTATCCACTAGCTCTTAACTCAGTATTGTTAAGGTATTCGACTTCGTTCGGAACCGTGATTTTCAAAAGTGCATAAATTGATAATGTTTATGATATTTAGTATCACTTAGGTTACAATATATGCATAAAATGGTTTTAAGGACATTTTGGCAAAAAAAAAAATTTAAATACAATATTTTAGCAAAAAATTAACTTAGAATAATCTTGTTTTTTTCCTAATGTTCTCCTTTTGTAAAAAATGCTTCTATTAGAATATATATTGCCTGCATAGCTCAGACAACCTCTGTTCAGATGCTCAACTAGATTTTTGAAATATATAACTTAGAAGTGGGTTTATATTCATATTTTACGACAACAGATGGGAGCAATTTTAAGAAAAAAACGCAAATAATTATTTCAGTTGGTGTTAACTCTTAAAATGTGAATGTTTCAAAAATTCTAGTTGAGTCTCTGTAGAGAGGTTTGAGCTATATACAGGCAAACTCTTATTACAATAGAAACATTTTTCACAAAAGGAGAACATTTGGAATAAATATTATTCTAAGTCATTTTTTTGCCAAAATATTGTATTTAAATATTTTTTTTTGTTAAAATGTCCTTAAAACAATTGTATGCATGAATTCTAATCTGAATGACACTAAATATCATGAAAAGTATCCATTTATGCGTTTTTTTAAAATCACGGTTCCTAAAGTAGTTGGATACCTTAATTTAATAATAAAATGCATTGTACAATACTGATACATTTATAAGTGTATTCCATCCGTGTAAATGTGTATTTTATATTTTATTATATCAGAAAGCATTTTGTTTGTTTACTTTCAGTAAATTAATAGTTTTTTGAATAATCTTTGTTTTCGACTTTTCAATAGGCACGCACCCCCTTGTTTAGTTATCACGCCCCCAATTTGAGAAATGCTGATATTCAGGCTCAAAATCTTCACTTTATCATGGAAATTTGGATAGTGAAATATTAAATCAAGTGACATTCTCGTCACCTGATCGAGATTAAAAATTACGAATTCCTTTGCCCAGTTGTCATCATGAAACTTCTAAGCGACAATAAAAGATCAAACGAAATACACATTTGAAGTGTATGAAGACTAAATAGTGTTCCCTAAGTATTGATTTCCATGCCGCAGGAGAATTGACTATATTTATCTTTATATGGATACACAGCAAATTATAAACTCTTAGTTATATACATGCAGATGAAAACCTCCTTACTGATAAGGTAATGAAACAAAATTTAATCTGCTTCTTTCAGCGGTTTCTTTTCAATTAATAAACATAATTAATATACACCAGTGTTTTATATATCCCTACTTCCTCAGTTCGTCTCGAAATATTACACAACACACAAATTCGTGTTGTTAAAAGTTAAAAATTTAGCAACCTATGTTTAAGAAAGAAGTTCACATTTGTTTTAACCCTTTATCTAACGATGGTACTTATAAGTACCACACACTTTTAAATTACATACAATAACCACTTTCTTGAATAATCTGACGATACTTAGCAATCATATCATTTAAAATCCATTTTTCCAAGATATATGTCAGCACTGGTTCTATGGTGAGTATTTTAGCGGGGAAGGCGAATAACTTTATAGGAGAAATTGCGTTTTCAGCTGACAGCGCTTTCAGCGCATTACGAAGATTGTAATTCTTATTCCAAAAAAACAGTTAATGTCAAAATGTGTCATATTTTTTGTATGTAAATGAAGACCTTAAAAAAAACAATTTGACTGTTTATTTTAATTGAACAGTGTGTATAAATAATTTTAGAGCTAATTATCTTTAATTAATTAACTAGCCCTAACCGATTAAATTTCCTGAAGTTTAGTATTTTATTTATGTATTCCCCTTAATTTTCAATGTAGTGGTTCAAAAAAAATATTACATGAAAAAAGCTGCAGTAAATCATAATGCGGTGGATAAAAGTTTAAAATTATATACAAAACACACATCTTCCCACTTTTTACAAATCTTTTATGATATAACTTAGTTTTAATTTTATAAAGTAAGTAATCAATTATTTAAAACCGAAATTTTAAAGTTAGATCCACCTACTTTTTTGTTTTATCATTTGTTCTTATTAACAAAGGAAACAAAACGCTTTCTTCTCTTTGGTAGAACAGCAGGTATTTAAATATACATTTTATGCCATATGATAGCTATTGAACTTAATTTATTATTAATGAGAAATATTGCTTTAAAGAATACTGCATATTATATATATATATATATATATATATATATATATATATATATATATATATATATATATATATATATATATATATATATATATATATACACTGCTGGACAATTGCTAAGGACGGATCACAAATTGCTATGTAGCATAAAATTAAGCGAGACATGAGGCCTAGTAGGACAAAATATAGTTACCACACTGTTCAGACATTAGAATAAAGAATATTTATTGTTCTGGAAAGTACAAAAGCTGTGAAACATCTGAAAGGAAAAAAAATGTTCATTTGATCTGCGTACGGAGAAATAGAAGAATGCATCTAAAAGTCATCAGGCACCTTAAAGAAAGGTATCAGTACGGGATATGTCCACCGTGGAGTGTGATGCAACATTCCACACGTCGTACCATACTTTGCACAACATTATCCAGCAGCTGTTGAGGCAATTTATCCCATTCCTCTGTGAGTGCCCGGATGAGGGTGTTCTTGTTTGTCGGAGGATAGTTTCGACCAGCAACTTACCTCCCCAAAGCATCCCACATATTTTCAATGGGGTTTAGATCTGGAGAATGCGCTGGCTATACGAGACGTTGAATACCCTCGCTGTCTAGACAATCCTGAACAGCGAGTGTTCGATGACATGTTGCGTTGTCGTCCATAAAAACAAATTTATCACCGACGGCACCACGGAAAAGACGAACATGAAGAAGCTGAACTTCATCAATGTATCGTTGACCCGTCATAGTCCCATTCGCAACCACATGTAGGCGCGTGCGGCCATTGATAATGATGCTGGCCCACACCATGATACTGCATGTCGGATATCGGTCCTTTTCCTGGATATTTTCTGGACGATAAGCAGTACCACTCTCGCGCCAGATCAGTTGGCGTCTACAATCCGATGACAGACTGAACCTACTCTCATCTCAGAATAGTACGCATGCCCAGTCCTGTTCAGTCCAATTGTGATGCTCACGACACCATTGCAAACGGCCAGTACGGTGCTGTCTGGTTAATGGGACACACACAACAGGTCTGCGCGCGTATAGTCCTCCTCCCCTCAAACGTCTGGCAACAGTTTTTCGGGAGATCTGCTTTCCTGAGGCAGCAAGAAACTGATTTGCCGCCTGCTGAGCTGCGGTTCGCCTGTTCCTTTTTGCTGATAGGACAATATATCTGTGTTCTGCAGGCGTCGTACTTCTAACACGACCTCCCCGTGCCGTCTACTACACATTCCAGTAGTTTTAAATGACTTCCACAGCCGTGAAAAAACGCTGTGAGCGATGTCGAACTCCCTGGCAACATCTGTTATTTTTTGCCCTTCTTCGATCTTTCCAATAATTCGGCCACGCATAAAATCATCTATGTGATGTCGGGAAGACATGCCAAAAATTTTAAGTTCGTCTATTAAATCTTTCCTGTAAAACTTTGACTTGAAACAACAACTGTCCACACGCGTCAAAACCTTTAAAGCTCTTATGAACGCTATCACGTGATGAACAGACGTGGGAAAAAATTTGCATACTCATACCTTTTCTTACTAATATCCCGCACTTATTCTAATTTCCCACATTTTGCTTCCTTTCATTTTGTGGTTGCTAAGGATGATAGTGTTATCCGTCCTTAGAAATTGTCCAGAAGTGTATATATATAATTTGTATTTAATATGTATTGCAACCAACAATAATAAAATAATCTTAGTATGATCTCCAATCTCAAGAATGCGCAAAAACTTATATGCGGAACATGAACTTTCCTGATAATATCGTTTGCACAATAAAATTATAGCATTTCTTAGATTTTGAAGCATTTTATGACCTTATATATATTTATCGTACTCAATATTTTGCTATTCAGATATATTTGTTTTCATTGCAATTTCTCAGACACAAAGACAATATCTGTAAGTCTTCGACTATGCTTGGGTATTATCAGGCTAATGAATATTAAGAACATGTATGCCAAAATTATTGCATATTTTCTTTGATATTTATGTAGGGCAGTTTAAGAAAATAATATTTATGGATAATATTTATGATATTTAGTATCACTTAGTTAAGAATATGTGTATAAAACTGTTTTAAGAATATTTATACAGTAAAAAATAGTTTAAATACGATTTTTCGACAAACATGAACATAGAATAACATAGTTTCAAAACATTCTCCTTTTATTGAAAATGCGTCTATAATAATAATATTTTGCGTGAAAATATCTCAGATATCTCTGTACAGATCCTAAACTAAAAGTTTTGAAATATATAACTTAGAAGTGAATTCATCCATATTTTAATACAACAGAAGTGAGAAATTTAAAGAAAAAAAAGTCGATATAATTTTTAATATGTAGTAACTCTGAAAATATAATATGACATTTTCAAAATTCCTTATTCACACCCGGTAGAGAAGTCTTTATTTCAGCAGAATGTTATTATTATCGAAGCATTTTTCATAAAAGAAGAACGTTTTGAAAATAGGACAACTAAGCTAAAATTTTGCCAAAATAATGTATTTAAAAATCTTTTAAAGTAATAATTTTCTCAAAACAATTTTATGCATGTATTTTAATCTAAGTGACACTAAGTATCATGAAAATTATCCGCTTACGTTCTTTTTAAAAATGACGGTTCTGAATGTAGTCAGATACAGCGTTTTCGTGTTAAACATATTTAATTGTACATATATCTGTATGTGTTATGCGTGTTCATGTCGATGCAGGTAAAATTTATGTATACTTATATCAACATGATACAGTTGCATAAATATAAATTACTGTTAAAGTTCTCTATTATTTCAAATTATGTTAATCCAAAATAGAAATTATATAGTATTAGAGTAGGTGTTTATTAAAACCAGAGCATGTCATTCAATCCTCACATTGTGATTGGTAATGCATTTTAATTGTTACATTTAGCTTAACTGTCAAGTTTCTGCTAAGCATAATAATTAGGCAGCCACTGAATGTGGTCCGATATTCCATCCTGCTGCCGATGTAATAGAAGCCTTTCTAACAGAACACAGATGAGAGCATGGATAATTTATCATGCTTAATTTCAGAAGATTATTCCTTGCTCGGTTATTACCTATAGCTTCTTAGACATTACGACTAGCTGAAGCTCGTGTAAATGTTCCTAGAGGACAATATCAAGCTTCATTTATAAAATATTTTAAAAAGAGTTTCACGAATTCAAATGAAAGGAAACAATGTTTGTGTTTTATATTTAAAAACTATTCTTTTTGTTACAAAAAATGTGTAAGCAATTTAATTATTTCATAAGGTTGGTATGAAGTGTGTCTTTTGTTCTATTCGGGTCTCGTACTAATGCTCTTGGGGTAAACATTCTTTTCTTAACTGAGATTTTAGTTTTAAAACCCCTTTCTGTAGAGATGACATGATTTATTTATGTGAATGTAACTACTATTTAAGTGCCAGTCACTGAGTATGTGAATTAATGGTTAGTTGAATTATATAAACAGCGACTGGTGGTCGAACCTATTTTGATTAAAAGTCGAAGGGGCATCCATCAGGGAGGGATTGCGTTAGCAAACTTGGAGCTGACCATAGAATCGAGTATCAAGAAATATCATACAACAAGCTTCAATCAAGATAAGTAGTTTCGATAACTTAGTTACCTTATTACAGGTTAGAATTTCTTATTGATCCTAGAGTTAAATTACAAAATTACAAATTTTTTAAAGTGCTAAAGATTAAATAAAATTAATTATTTTATGATCGTGTGTGCTTCTTTCGCAAACCCTCTCACAAACGCAAACTTAGGACCGCGACAATGTTGCGAGCTTTTGGTTAGAATTGTTGAATCACAATGTAGAGTCTTGGTGGCAATAATAACTGTCATGTTAAAAGGTTAATGAATTTACATTATATTAAGATTCAACGTCTTTTAGTTGACTTGGGGTGGAAGTGTAAGGAAGAAGGTGCCAGCTCAGGCTTCGTCAAAGTCACTTGACTTTGATTAAAAATATGAAATTTGTTGATCTAAGTCAGTGCTTCTCATTCTTTCAATGTTTGCCACCCCATATACAATCATAACTTTCGTCGCGTCCCCCTTACACAAAATCTTCCTCCATACAATAGGAATGTATTGAATTCAATAACAAAATACTTTGACGCTAAACCTACAATACGACTTTAACCCCTTAAGTGCCATGGACGTATATAAACGTCTCCCTCAGCCAGCACGTTAATTGTCCAGGGCGCATTTATATGTATTTTCGAAGCTTTTCTATGCACTGCTACCCATGAAATTATTCCGAAGGCTTCGGAATGCAATAAAAGGACATTGACAGAGTTTGCGACGGATTTAATTATTTGAGAGGATTTGCTTATTTATTACTTTTCTACTACTGCCCCCCAGGACACCACATACGCTCGTCTTCGTGTTAAAAGATGGAATTGGCGAGCGATTCGCCTAATTTTCAATCTGCATTTAAGGGATTAATTACAAACCGTACAAGTTATCAAGAAAAATGTAAATTTATGTACATATTTTAGGTATGACTAGCCCATGGGGCCACTAGCAATTATTAAACCTGTTCTTAACTTAGTATTAATAAATTAATTATAAAATATATTGCACAAAACTAATATATTTAAAAGAGTATTATATCAGTGTGTAAACGTGTATTCTACTTTTATTATATAAAAATATATTATATTTGTTTACTTTCAGTCAGTTAATATTTTTTTGAAAATAACCTTTTGTTTCCGACTTTTCAATATGCTTGTGCCCTCCCCGTAAGGTTATCACGCCCCCTAGGGGGCGCGACCCGCAGTTTCAGGAACACTGATCTAAGTCATTGTGTTGAAATAGAGTACGACCAAATCAAATCAATAAATCAGTGTGTATGGCTTTATGAGATATGTTTCCTTTTTCTTTATAAGGATTTTAGATAACTTGATATTTACATTTTAAATGCATTTCTACTTATATATAATGTTTTAGCAATAAAGAAAAATTGGTATAAAATGTTATTTCTAATTTCAAATGAAATTAATTGATTTTTATGCAAGAATAGTCAAACAAAAATAATTACTGCCCTTACAACAATAAACCTAGCGTATATTAATCCTATAAACAGTGCGTTGTAACAGCTACGTTTCAATAAGATAATATTAAAAAGCCTCTTTTCAACATTTTGCTCCAGTAACAGGAAAAAAAATTGCATTGTTGCATTTAGTGGTTTATTGATCGAAAGAAAAAAAAAATCTCAAATATTTTTCATTCAACATACATCTAGAAACGGCTATAGGTATTATCTAAGTAAAAAAAAAAGCCTGAGCTCCAAATGTAATCTAGGATTGGAGTTTAAGGTCAAATTATTTTCTTGGACGGCATTAAGGAGAGAAAATGAAAATATCACCTTTTTACAAATCTTTAAAATTAAGTATTATAATGTTTAGCTATTAAAGGAAAACTAAATAGCAGTTTAGAATATATGTGCGTTATGAATCATGTTGTTAAACAACAAAAACTGTTAACAAATCATTAAATTGGGCATTCCTATACCGTATTTAATTAAAAAATAAATATGTACTATCTGTATACATACTACATACCTACTCACAGTCAGCTGAGAGGTAGAGTGTCCACGACGCAAGTCTAAAGTTGCGGGTGCGATCCCGGCTAAAGTGGGTAGATTTTTTTAGACGCGAAAATCGCAGGCGCGCATGTTATGTGAATATGTATATATATATATATGTATATATATATATATATGTGTATATATATATATATATATTATATATATATATATATATATATATATATATATATATATATATATATATATATATACATGTATATATATATATATGTGTATATATGTACAGATGGGTGACAAAATAATACGAACACCTGTGAAAGAGTAGAAAAGCTTTATTAATAGGGAGTTGGACCCCCTTTGACTGAATTGCAGACTGTATGCGACGTGGATGGACGTATAGAGGTCATGAACAACTTGTAATGGAGTATGAAGCCATTCTTCGTGGAGAGCGGTCTCTAATGCCGAAATCGTAGAAAGGGAATCGAGCACGTAGTTTTGACTCCAAATATCCCCACAAATGTTCAATAATATTTAAATCAGGTGACTGAGGGGGCCAATCAAGATGACCTACTTCCCCTCATGCTCTACAAACCATTCTTGCGCGATTTTATCAGTGTGGATAGGGAGCGTTGTCGTCTTGATAAAGAGGGCATTCTCCGGGAAATAAAGTCTGACAAATAGATGCACCTGATCCCCCAGGATATTGACATAGTGGGCAGCTTTAACCTTGCCATGTAGAGTAACAAGTGGCCCATTACCACGCCAATATATCGCCCCCCATACCATAAGGGACCCACCTCCAAACAGTCGGCACGACGCATTCAACAAATTCTTCCTTTGGGCGTTCTCCACACATAAACGCGTCCGGTGGTTTGGAATAGGGTGAACGTCGATTCATCCGACCAGATGACTTGTTGCTACTGTTGTGGGGTTCACTGTCCGTGTGTTCTACACCACTGGCGTCGCTGTAAAGCATGACGTGCTGTTACCAATGGTTTACGAATTCCAACTCTTCCATACAAGTTCGAAGCATGGAGTTCCCTTTGACGGTTCTTGCTGAAATAGGGTTATAAAGATGACTATTCATCTCAGACGTTATCTGGGATAGCGATTGCTTGCGCTTTCGGGCCACTATGCGGGTTAAGACTCATTTATATCTGTCGGTAAGCTTTCTTTTCCGTCCACTGCTGTGCTTGCCAGATGTCACATTCCCGCATTTCTTGTATGCTGTCATAACGGCTGATACAGTACTCCTTGCACGCCTCAAATAAATGGCTGTTTCCGTCACCGAGCAACCAGCGCTCCTCATTCCAACAATCATACATTTTTCGAACTCTGACAGGTCCATCATTATTACGTTTTTCAGAAATTATAATTGACGCCTGCAACACCTATCGCAGCTGTTGAGCGACAGATACTTTATCTTTCGACTCCGCTAGGCGACGGACTGCAACGCTAACTGACATGCGCGTTGTGCGTCTTTGAAATGGGCCATGCCTTTTTCACGGGTGTTCGTATTATTTTGTCACCCATCTGTATATATATATATATATATGTGTGTGTGTGTGTGTTTTATGCTAATATTAAGCAAATGTCTTATCAAACTAGTGTTTTATTTAGTATCATAACTTATTTTATTAATCGCTATTGAATAGTTTAGAAGAATAAAAATATTTCATTAACGTTCTTTTTCTAGCAAGGAAATATTTTCATATTTAACACAGACTTTTATGACCAAAATTCGTGCTGAAATGAAGCATGTGCAAAGCAATTTTATACTTACTAAGCAAGCAAAACAATATTATTTTTTTCATTCCGTAAGGGCCTAGGTTATTTTTATTACCTGCATGAAAGACAGAAAATAATTTACAATTCCCGGTATTTCGGATACCCTATTTTTTGGTCTCGGGCGTATTGTTACGTCGAAGCTTGCTTATATGAATATTGTCGTAATAGTTTTGTTTCTAAAATGATGACATATTCTCTATTTTATTGTACATGAAGGAAACCTTTTTTTTCACAACCTATAAATATGTTTAATAAAAGGCGGATAATATTTTCCAAAAGCGTGTATCCCATCTAGTTTGATAAAGTGTAATATTTTTAACAATTTGTGAGAACTTCAATATTTTTCACAAAAGTTATTGAATTAAACTGAAAACTGATGACATACATGAACTCATTATCAGTAGTTTGGTATGCATATGCCTAAATGTTAAAATTTTTTAAAAAGTAATAAATTTAAACTTAAATAAAACAGTATTAAAATTATAAATACACGTTTTTAATTATAAATGAAAGAACAAAACAACAACAAATTTTCGGTTAGTGTAATTTATAAAATTCTTCAACGAAATTGAAAGTAAAAGCGTGTAATGACAGTTAATTATTTCTTTTCTTTCTTACATTTTTCTTGCGAAAAAATTACCTCAATTTGCTAACGAACTACCTAGAATTTTACACATTCTTAGTTAAATATTTTTTCAGTATCTCTTAGCATTTTTAACAGGTTTTTATACGTTTCACTTGCATGTATTGGAATCTTTGAACTCGATTATTACCCATTTTAAAAGGTCTAAGGAATTCGAAATTTTGCTTACTTGTCAAGGACCCATAACAATACAATAATTTCATAACTTTTCTTCATTGTCCAGATCAGGATTCTCAAGAATAAGTATTTTAAGGATTTCGAGATTTGGCGACTAATGCATTATATAGTTTCCAGATTTGACGACTAATTGCATAAACCATTTTCAGATCTGGCGAGTAATTCCATACGCTGTTTCCAGATTTGGCGAATAATTATATACGCTGTTTCCGGATTTGGCGAATAATTATGGATTTAGTAACTAAAAGATTAAGGTGCAACACTAAAACCGCCAATAGGCTTGTAGTTATTACAAATATAAAACACAAAAAACGGTTCTTTATGTTCATTCTTACCATAATATAAGTCTAGTTTTTCTGAAATAGAAATAAAAAAAAACTCATGCATGTGATAAAAAAATTGTTCTAACTGCTAAATTTTTTTTAAATTTTTTATAAAGCAATACGTTTAGAAGTGATTATACGAATTAACATTATAGCATTACATTTAAAAGGTGATAAATTTATGTTCTAACTGCAAAAGATTTCATCATTTTGATAAAGCAATATATTTAGAAGTGATGATGCGAATTAACATTATAGCAATACGTTTAAAAGGTAATAATACGATTGGCATTTAATATTTTTTCCTTAACGCACTTTTATTAGTTAGATCTGTATCTATAGAGAAGGGATCTTTGAAATATAACAATATGGGACTCATCCAAGGCCCCATAAACGGAAAAAAATGCCTTTCAGACCTGTTAATTAATATCAATTGAAAAACAACACTAATTTCAGCAGCCACATAAATTCCTGCTCCAAATTTCAAATTCAAGGACAAATTCAACAAAGAATAAATGATAATTAAAAAAGTTTTTTTTGTTTTCTTTAAACTGTAAATTTTGACGTAAGGATGCTTAATATGTTCTTTACCACAAGTTGGCGCTGTAACGTCATTCCTGTTATGAATTGAAGCTTTAATATTGTACCTATTAGCTCGCGTGCCTTATTTAAAACAATGCATGCCACTGACTTCAATCAAAAGTTTCAAGTCTACAAGTTAAACATGTGGATGATGTAATGATACTTAACACTAGAAGTACTAACACTTAATCATTTTTTTCAATATATGGCGCTTTATTTTAACATACAGGTGAGCATCACAGCTCATATTTTTCGTATTTTTCTGTACTGTTAACAAAATCATGGGTTCAAGCAAAACATTGAAGAAACTGTTGTTCGATATTTCAGCTTGAGTTTATATAAAGCAGAATACAGGTGTAAGAAAACCCAAAACATTAAAAAAAGAAGCAAAAAAAAAATATGTGAACTTTAATTCTTTGGAATGGTATAAAGAACATGAAATGATGTTCCGGGGCAATAATTTCGTTTCATGCAAATGAGAAAAAATTGATTGTTTGGATATGATACAGGATGTTTAGTAGAATTGTGGTCCCTCCGAGCTCTTATGATTGCGTACACCTATTTTGCATGGATGTGAAGTGGTTATCGAAGTACTTTGGGAACTACTGCCAACATGGGTCATTTTGATCCTCATAAGAAAAAAGAATGTTTTTCAAGTGAAAATCTGTTTTCGACAGTACCCAAAATCTCATTTTTTTGGATGGAAAACTGATCTACTTCCTTTAGGAATATTAAGAGGAGAAAAGTAGACTCCATTTTGTCTTGGTTCCAATCACGCATAGTGGTGAAAAAAGCTAGTCTTATCTCCATTGAGTGCACTTTCAGTTAGCAGTATCACTTTCAGCCCTCTAATTCTTCTCTGAAATATGCAAGTTCATCTAATTCATGATAAAGTAAAAAGGAAAAATTCAAATTCAAGTTCGGAATAGCAATTGACCTAAACTCCTTATTTAGGCAAGGATGAAAAGCTGCCTATTGTACATTATTTTTTCAATGTTCTTGATATTTCTGCACTGAATCCTTGTATAAGTGTCAAGAAATTCCTCAGATACCTCACTTTCAAGTCGATAATTTGCGCTTGTAATCGTGAACTAATTACGAATGAGTGTTTTGAGCAGCGGATGGTCTGTACCCCCAAATAAATTGAATATAAGTCTTAAAATGAAAAAAATGTAACTTTTCCTGTTACAAGTGACAAAATAAAACTTCAACAAGCTGTGTGAGTTTCCAGAAACCAATTTTGCGTAAAATTCCTGTGCATACTGTTGTATGTGAGATAATGTCTAACTCTGGAGCATGTTGTGTACACAAATTTCTATTTTTTATATTTGTAATTTTGTTTTCTTATATTATGTGTTGCTACTGAAGAATGATGTCGTTGTTAACGCCACCTGATCGGAAAAGGCCAGATGGAGGCCTACAAAATTCATCATGGCAAAAAACTAAGTGACGCTTGTCATTACCCAAATCTTTGAGAGCCGTAAAGGCTCTACCGCACACCAATTAACTTCGCTGACCACAGCGCAATTGTGTAATTAAATACATTGCATTGTGTATATTGCCAGTTATATAGAATTATTTTTTAAGAAAATAAACTCAGAAAACAAGCAGAAAAAAAAGAAAGTAAAGTACTAAATAAATGAATAAGAAAAAAAATATATAAAACTTTAAAAACTCATAATATATATATATATATATATATATATATATATATATATATATATATATATTATAATTTCAATATTTGTCAAAAAAATATTTTGATTCGGTTTCAATATCTTATATGGATCAAATTGACCTAAAATGGCAGTTTTAAGTAATATGGAACAGATTGTTCTATAGTGTTAATCATATCTGCTATTATTTGGTTTATCTTGACTTACTATAATATATATTTATAATTTTAGATAATAAGATTAATCTATCAATAAGAGTGAAATATGTATTACAAAAAGTTACGCGCTTGTGTAAAATATAACAAAATTTGAAACATTGGTATATTTGTTTCATGCAATTTTAATTCAATACACAAAACGATTACAGAAAACTACTACATTCAGAGCGCATAAGCACTTGTTTTTTAATATGCAGTTATATATAACAAAACATATGTAGTGTAGATGCTCTAAAAAGTTATATATGTTTTGAATATACCAATTACATTTCAATACCTTATGTGTTATTTTTTAATATCCGTAGAATACTGACAATACGTATTTATGTTCCGTTTACAAAACATTTTAATTAATTCGACGTCATTAGACATTTTTAACAGAAAAAATAAATAAAATATCCATTTTTTATCCAAATAAGGAGATTTTGTTTGTTAAAATTTTACCATACTTATTTCAATTGAGTTATCTTAACTAATTAATGGAATAGAAAATTGTGCGATTAAATGTTCATACCATTCTTTTTATTTCTTCTAATAAGGAGCGTAGTGTCTTAATCTGTTCCTAAATTTTAAAATTTTGAAACAGGTTCATTGTTTTAATTGTAAATATCATTTTGATACTAATATACTGATTTTTTCTTTTATATATTTTCTAATACAATTGTATCTCCATTAATTTAATACGAACTACTTTTTTTTAGATTATTTCGAAGTATTTTTACTTGAGTTTTTGAAAGAAAAATACTTTATGATAGTAAAAAAAATATTGTGTTACTAAATTAAATATTTGTTATAAAAACTAAAATAAACCATTAAAAAATATTTTCTTTTGTTCTGATAATGTATTAATTTTTGTTTATTTAAGTCTCCTGACCCTATTATTGTTGAGACTCACTAAAATATTTCTTGTCGAACTACTGTTTTCCTTTATCATTATAGTTAAAAATACTTCTTTGAAACAGTAATTAGAAAGAAATGCTTATCAGGATAGTACAATGCATTTATAACGAAGAGATGTGGAGTAATTGCATATATTTCCATGCCTCTTTTATCTTTTGTGGTATATACGGTTTAGTAAAACATAATAGAATAGATTTAATAACATTAAACTTAAAATCTCTTTTATGAGCACAAATACCCTAGATGTTGTCTGTGTTCACATGCATTTTTTCAGCATAATTGATTTTAATAAATACAATTACCCCTCTCCCCAAATCAATTAAGATACATTAGAAAGTGTATGTTGCATCTGAAATAGCAAGGGCTGAATCGTATTATGAAAATTAGCATTCATTTGTCGAGGAAATGAAGAATTAATAGCAATACTTTTCTTTCATCCTCTCATGTCCTTCTCGGTAATTAGATATTTTCCTCGTTTTCGCTTATATATATTACCTTTAATATTAATAGGGAAATTAATTTTTCATGCACTGTATTTTTGTTTAGTTAAACTCCCACGCATTACGTTCTGTTTTTTTAAATAATATGATATTAGCTATGGCATAAAATGAGA
The DNA here is from genome assembly GCA_019973935.1 of Trichonephila clavipes. Taxonomy (NCBI): domain Eukaryota; kingdom Metazoa; phylum Arthropoda; class Arachnida; order Araneae; family Nephilidae; genus Trichonephila; species Trichonephila clavipes. The sequence continues at coordinate 171,290 of BMAU01017446.1, forward strand.
ATAAGTTAATTCAGTTTGTAAAAAGAAATGTTATTGGTTATAATACTTAATTTAAGTGTGTCAGATAGTGATAATCAAAAAAATTAGCTTATCAATAGATCGTGTTAGAATAATTGTAGTAATCGAGTGGCAAAAATTCTTAATCATGTATTAATAAATGTTATTAAAAATAATTGGCAATAAGAATATCATTATTTCTCTCTGGATTTTATACATTATTGAATCAAGTATTTTGTAATATCAATTTACAATGTTTTCATAAAATAATTAAGGTTAATTTACTATGTTCATCCCAATCAAATTAAATTGGATAGTATAGTTAAAAAGTTATTTCAATTTATTTCATGATTTACTAAATATATAGGTTATATAAAATAAATCATAGAGATAGATTACTCATGCACTATAACAAAAAAATAGTGCTTGGTATGAAATATCTGTATCACATCTTACGTTCCTTATGTACATCCTATCCAAGCCCTGTTTTATTCAAAACAATTTTTCATAGCCCATTTTAATTGAAAACAATATTTAAGCTGTTTAATTTTGTTAATACTTACATTATTCGACTTAATTATTAATTTAGTTAATTACAATTCAGTAATTTAAAAAAATCATAGATATATGATAACAAAGGAAAGAAAGAAATACGCAGTTGAGAAAGATTATAGCAATGTTTAGAAATTGTAACCTCTATATAACTTCTTAAAATTAATTTTTATTTGTAAGAACAGTGAACACTAAAACAAGTAAAAATTTCGCATTTCTCATCAAATCAAAAACCATTTACCAAAATTTTAGCTTATCACAACTATATATATAGACTCACTATAAACAAATAAGTTTCTGCCCTACCTCTTTTGGCTTTCTATATTTAAAGAAAATTCATACAATCGCAGAAGTAATCATTCCCAAAATATGTTAGATTTTTTAATTAAATTTCAAGAGGCGATACCTGTGAATTGGTAGAAATAAAACAACAAGTAGAATAAATCTGAAAAACTATAAAAGATCATTCTTGCAGAAAAATAGTTGAAACATAATTATTTGATGTTTTTGCATTTTTTTCAGGATAACCCTGTTTTATTTCTTTCATTTCAGTCAGTTTTTCTTTTATGTCATGGATAATCCGCACATGTTACATTTGAGTTTAACATGCATAATTTTTAACATTTTAAAGACAACTATACTCTACCCCGACTTACTTGAATCCGGAGGTACGCGTTTTTCAATATATCGTTGGTTCGTCTTTTGTTTGAGAAAAACCTATATATCTTGCGAGGCAAATAAATTCAGAAATGTATAAGGAGGACGTTCAAGGATTGCTGGATTTCCACAATCAGAATATAGTTGATGAACTCATAGAAATGCATGAGCAAGAGCAAGACGTTGAAGAAGTAAGAGCCCTTATAACCCAGTGCTTCTCAAACTTTCAATGCTTGCGACCCAACATTCAATTATAATTTGCATCGAGCCCCCTCCATACAATAATGATGTATTAAATTCAAGAATTCTATACTTTAACGCTAAACTTACAATACGTCTTTTACCTCTTGCCTCCCTGGTGTATATAAGCATTTCGCTCAGCCAGTGTGTTAATTTTACCCCAGACGTATATATACGTCTTTCCGAAGTACTATCTTTTCTGTGAACTGCTATCCATAAAATTATTCCGAAGGCTATGGAAAGCAATAAAATGACTTTGACAGTGTTTACGAAGGATTTACTTATTTCAGAGGATTGAATATTCCTTTTCTACCACCACCAACCACCATCACCACAACTCAATTCACCTCATGCGCTTACTTACGTGTTAAATAAAAGCATGGGGAACAAATCACATAAATTTTTATCGGCACTTAAGGAATTCATTATAAACCGAACAAATTATCAAGGTAAGTGTTAATGTTGCCATATAATTTTATACATGGCAAATCCATGGGGTCACTGGTGATTATTAAACATGTCCTTAAGGGGAGTTGGAAAACGTCTCTGTTTCTCTATATTGACAATGTTAAATTGGCTGTTTTCGATGTACCTTTTCTCAAAATCTGTTTTCTGTACATGCTTGAAATTTCTCATACTATTAAAGTACACCTCTCTCATTATAATAAGATGAGCTTTTAGCTAATTTTGATTTTTTTAATAAATTATGAAATATTTTATCAAACATTGCAAAATTTGACCCATTTTTTACTTAAAAAATTTGTAAAAATTAAATTTTTGAGTTTTTTTACAACAAGTTCATTTTAGTATATATTAGACATCATTATAAATAATTCATAAAAAAATTACATACCTGTGAACAGTAGTTTCTCAGAAAAGGTACATCGCACATTAAATTTACATTTTGAGATAAATTGATTTTAATGTATACAAGTGAGACTTCTAATCGACTAGGAAATAAAAAAAAAAAAAAGGCTCAATTTAAAATAAAAGATACATGTTTTGGTTTATATCAGTCGTTACACTTTTAAGCAAAAACAAAGTGATTTGTTTACAATTTTCGCCATTAAAATGGGCATGACCGAAATTCAATGATTATTTAAAAATACGTTTTAAGGGTTTCTCCATACCCTAGAGGTTAAAGTAAGGTGTTTTTAGAAAGGTTAAAATCTATACAGTTTGAAAATGAAAAAATCTCAAATTGTCAAAAAAATAAGATTTTAGCTTTCCAACACCCTTTAACTTAGTATTGTTAAATTAGTAATAAAATAGATTGAGCAGTACTGATATATTTATAATTGTATTGTAGTGTAAATGATAATAAAATATTATGTCAGAATATATTTGTTTGTTTACTTTCAGTAAGCTAATAATTATTCTAAACAATCTTTTCTTTTAAACTTTCAATATGCTTGCGTCCCCTCGTAGGCTTATCACGCCCCCTAGGGAACGCGACCCACAGTTTGAGAAACACTGTTATAACCAGTTCAATCAGAAGATTGAATGGCGATTTGGAATTAGACAACTCAGTTTAATTGAAAAAAGGGTGACAATTTTAAAAATATATATAAACTCGAGCGATCAGCATGCTTCTTCAACAAAAAAGGAATACAAAATTATTAGTAGACTAGGAGAAATTTTGCGGGAGAAGAATGAAATATTATTTTAACTGGCAGACTACTTTGTTAGAGAATTTCTAATACCTTCTACATCAAAATGTCTTCGGGTTACGATTTTGTATGCGGGTATTATAAGAATTTATTAAAAACATTTTTTTATTCTAAATGATTTTTTTTCGTCTACGGCCCAAAATAAAATTATACATATATATATATATATATATATATATATATATATATATATATATATATATATATATATATATATATAATATATAAAGTATAATAAAATAAAAGTGAAAACGTTCTAAAACCTACAATACCAAAGAAGAAAGAAATTGGAGTTTACGAGACACAACAAATGTTGATCACTAAACCCACAAACACAGTTTATAGAAAAAAGTATTACAAAAGACACATACGAATAAAAAATCAGAACTTAGCTCAATGTAGAGAAAGTATTGAAAAAATAACCAGATACTGTAACAGTAATTGTTTCAACAATAATTATAAGCATATTGCCAGAAAATAATATACAAACATATAGGATCTAAATAATGTATCATTAATTGATACAACACAACCTAAATTAATGCCTGAAAATACGTAGCATATATATATATATATATATATATATATATATATATATATATATATATATATATATATATATATATACTAGTATACACCCCGATTTACGCGGTTTTTACTCGGTTCGGCGTATCGTACAAGTCCGGGTATTACTTAATATGTATATTGTAATGACTTCAAACAGCTCGGGATCAAACTATTTATTAAAGTATGAAAAGCATGAAAAAATATTCCAGTACAATTCAATTGCAAAAAAGGGTTCACAGGTATAGAGTCTCTTTCGCGGCAAAGTCTTTATACCGCTCACATACACATATTAATTTAAGTGATACTTTCGGGAAATGTCTGTACATTTGATATACCAAAGAGTGTACAGTTTGTTAGATTTCGTTACAGATGTCATCGCTATTCGGTAACTTCACACCGAGTTTGTGTGAGATCGCTTGCTCTACCTCCATCAGGCTGTCGCTGACTCGAAGCTTCTCGGTCCTAAGTCTGTTTTCTTTCTCGTTAGTTCACCGACTCCCAGGTAATTTCGAGCTGCCGTATATCACTGCTGGGAGGCATTTTGGGTTATCTCAAGTAAGAATTGTCGTAATCTGCATCGCTCCCTTTTAAACATCCAGAATTCCCATGGTCACTCACCGCCTATTCATTTGATCTCTTGTTTATCTGCCCCTCAGAGAGGGGAGGGGACTTTCTCTGGATATAGTGGGAGCTCTCGTCACCAGACACGATGTCATCTCATATCCGTGGAAAATAGCCCAAGAGCCCATGACTGCCAGACCTTCATTATTTTATAAAAGCTGAAAGTTTCTCTGTGGATGTAACCAACACAGGTAAAAATGATCAGGGAGTATGGAGTTTGGATTGTGGTTACTTGCGCAGGTAACAGGTAGTAAAGGTGCATAAAATAGTACCTCAACTTCCTTAAAGTATAAAGCTCATTTTTTTTTAATATTTTCTTCGGAATAACATTAGAAATCATGTCGTCCACTGCCGGATAATTAGTGTAGTTGCAACCCCTGCCAGACACCCCTTAACTTTTTAAAAAAAATATTATACTTTCGTTATAGTATAAAAGCTGAATTTTATATATGTTACTTGGGGACCTATAAAAAGAATTTAACTCTATAGCCGGACAGTTTGAATTGTTTTTACGTCTTGCCAGACACATTGAAAGTCTGCTGCAGGTGTGAGTTTAAGCCAACTGTTCAAGCGGGTGCGAGTGAGATAGAGCGTTTAGTCTATTGCGATCGCTTAAGAAATCCAATTAAAAATAGTTTTATTACGTTTATAATCATCTTATATAAAGTAAAAAAATATTTTTTTACTATTACTACGTACAAAAAAATATTATTTCATGTAAAAATCATGCATCATTTTCGTTGATATTTTCATCGTTACTACTACTTCCTGTGAAAAACTGAAATATCATCATTACATATTGAAAATGAAGATCTGAAAGAATTGATGAATAATTGCAATATTTTCAAGCAACAATGTCTCAATGGTGAGCTCGGTAAATTTTCACAATTTTACTTGATTTACATCAATCTTATATATCATTACTTGGACCTGTCATGGAGCCTTCTCACTGAGGATTTTGAACTTTTCATATCAACATTGCCTAAAATTACAAATATTATTTTTTTATATGCTGTGATGGAGCTTTTCATGGTATTTATATTAATCCTCTTGGGGAATCTTTAGGACGAGCAATTGAATTATTTCAAAGTGATCCACCTCAAGAAGAAACCTTGATATGCAGATTAGCTAGTATATATAGTGAAAGTTTAGTAATTGTAAAGAGAAGGAAAAGAAGCTGAGTTGTGGAAAGCAGTGCTTTAACGATAAGGATCGGAATTTTTACGTGTGATTATAGGACGAGCTTTAGCTATTAAGATAAATTAAGGAAGTTAGGATTCTTAAGATAATTTTGAATAAAGTTAAGCTATTAGGTTATCAGGCGCTTATTCACATAGGGTTTTAAGCTATCGTTTTATCACTCTAGATTTTTCCTCTATAGTTATCTTGTCTTGTGAAATATTCACCCGTGGGTGATATCTTACTCCTGAGTTATCTTCTTGACCTGGAAATGTGGGAGTGAATGAAGAACCAGGCGTTGCCATGATCTTAAAATGTATTTATTAAGATTTTAACTTAAACACTAACAATGATAATATTTATATTATAACTAAGGGGATCTGAGGTGAGAAAACAAAATACGTATTACCAAATAAGCGCGATCTTAACCACTATATTTAACTTTCCCGTCTATTCCTAATCTATGTTTATATCACAGTTACTAACTAGCATAATCACTTCCCAATATGTCATTCGCTTACGTTAAACTTCTGCTATTTAAAATGTTTCTAATTTGCATATTCACGTTTCGCTTCTGGATTTGTTTGGAAAGAATTTCCCTTTTTCGGCTCCAAAGAACCCAAGAGGAGTTTTTAGTAGAAAACGCGATTAGCCCGTTACAGTCTTAGATTTTTTTTATATTTGATAATAATAAATTGGATTTCTCACGGCTAGTTTGGATCACCAATCTTTATCTCCTACAAATTTAGGTCGAGCAGATTAGGAGATGGCTTCCCCAAGTGGGAGGCCATTACAATACAACCAACAAAATTATTCCCGGTGGACCGTTAAATATTATTATAATTTGCTGAAAGTTGTAGAAACCCATTCTGACTTATACGAATAATTTAAATAAAGTTGCTTTTTTTGGTATCAAACGGGCCACTAAACAATTTTCTAGACAGCCGATTGCCCTCGTATTAGATCAGACTAAAAATGCAGACGCTGCTAGAAATCTCACAGGTGTTATACAGTTAACATATTCACAATTTCGACACGTCATTGGTGGGCTCGAAATCATGATGTTACGACTGCGATTATAAATCATGTTTATCTAGAACTAGGAATGCCAACTCATCAAGATGTTTCAACAGACTTAAATCTTCATATTACCCGGAAAAATACCAAACAATTGAGACAGTTTATCGCTATCTTCGATCGATTTATTAATCCCTTCTGCTCAGAAGTGCCCAAAGATCATCTGATAAATATTTCATCTGGAAAATCCACATCACCCCGGTAGAGGCATTCCTTCTAAATATTGAAAAAATGAGATTATCAACGTAATACATTTTTTCCGAATATTTATCAGATATTAACAGATTTGAAAAAGATATGAAGAAAATATCCATTGACAATTTCTCCATTGATCATGAGAAAAAGAAGAAAGTTCAAGTAGGAGGTAAAATTCAAGAAAATATAAAATCCAAAGGATTTATTTGGACGCATGTGCTGGGTATCTCTATGGATTACAATGTAGACATTTCAAAGATTTTGTCTTACCCAATTACCTCAGGCCAAAAAAACACCTCAAAACCAAAAAAAAAACATTTATTGGAGTGAAAATTTAAAACAAAATGAATTATTATTATTGTTTTCATTATTTTTTATGTATACAGACAGATAATAAAAAATAATAATGTTTATATAATGTAATAATAAATGTTCAAATAATGTTTAAAATATTACAGTCGCCATTTTCTTGAAAATTACAGAGTTCCTTTTGAATTTATCTTTCGTTACTCATTGTTGAAATTTGATTGTGCTGTCATTCTCAAACAATTAAGTATACGTTGCCTTTTACCTTAACCATCCTGAATAACTTTTTTAAACTTTACGAAACATCTCTGACTGCCTCTTGCTTTTTGGGAACTTCAAATAGAAAAGCAGGAGGAGAAATGAAAGTCGCATACACAGAGAATCATGTACCATCCATAGTAAAGCACATGCCTAATGCAACTCGGAGTTTATTAAAAAAGTAATTTATTATAGCAAAATCAAATGTAACTGTTTGATGAATATAAATCTATTTTAATCTAAAGGATGTTTCTATTATCAAAAAGGATTTATTATAAAACAAGAACAGTTAACAGGCAAATACACACATTGCAGATATATATATATATATGTATATATATACATATATATATATATATATATATATATATATATATATATATATTTCCCCTTAAATAAATTTTCAAAATGAAAAACCTTTAAAACCTAATAATTAAAAAAAAAATTCAAAGAGTCGACGGTCCTCAACTTACGTACTGGCGGGCCGCGTGTTGGACATCCCTGCTTTACATAATCGATCAAAGATTACGAGCATTCCTAAGGGTTAGAATCTGCGCAATTAGAGTACACCATAACTGGGCTTGAGCAAATTCGATCAAGTGACTTCGCGAAAGACCTGAAAAATTTAAATTTTAAAGAATATCTGGTTGATTTTTTTATTTCGCATTGGGCTACTGATGAAGTGGTTCCATTTATTGGAAACAAAATTATACACATAAATTTCAGAAAATGTCGTTCCTTCGCTATTAATGAATTCAACAAAGTTGTCTTAAGAGTTGATAAAGAGTTGTTTTGCCCAGCACATGAGGAAGCAGATACAAAGACAGTTACCATGCATGTAACATCAACTATCCAGCAGAAATAGTAATCAGAAATATTGATAATGATATTGCTACTATTTATAATGCTTGATAACATGCACCCTCTTATTCGGTTGCTTAGATGTTTAAGGATACTGGTGATAATTTAAGATATGTGGACCTAACCAAAAGGCATGTGGAGTTAGGACAGTTAATTTGTCAGAGCTAACCTGGATATCATGCCATTACAGGGTGTGATTTTAATCGTGCATTCTTCAGAGAAGGAAATTTAAAATCTTACAAAACACACACACATTAAAAAAAATTCCAGAGTACCAGGAAGCTTTCAAGAAATTCGGTACTAGCGAATTAATTGAAAAAACAGATGAACAACAAAACTTCCTTAATATTATTCGGAGATTTATATGCAATGTATACAATGCCGGTAATGTAATTTATGTTGATGCCGCTCGACTTCAAATGTTCATCGACTTGTATACAATCTCTGATTTAAACGAAGCTTTTGACCGAAAGAAGTTGCGAAATTCTGATGCTAGCAATGTACCACCTTGCAAAAGGAAGCTATTCAGCAGTTTCTGCGAGCAAACTATACATGTACCATTAGGAAAAATGCTTATCTGAAAAATCTAGCCACATATCAACCAGAAAATAATGACTGGGTATTCGAAAATGATAAATACCATTTTAAATGGTGCGAAGGAGATCAACTAACAAGTTATGTCAGTGATTCATTTAAAACTCAATCAGGTATACAATTATTATGTCAAATTATTGTACATAATTTTTAAATTATTCATAATTCTATAAACATGCTTAATTTTTTTTCGGAAACTGATGGAGAAAGCTATATTGATGAAAATCAAGCCACTTGCTGGTGTAGTAATAACGAAGATGAAAATATCGACGACAATGATGAATGATTTTTACATATAATAATAATTTTTGTACTTAGAAATAATAAAATAATATTTTTTTTACTTTATATAAGATGCTTATAAACGTAATAATTTTTTTTAATGGATTTCTTAAGCGATTGCAATAGACTAAACGCTCTATCTCACTCGCACCCGTTTGAACAGTTCGCTTAAACTCACACCTGCAGCAGACTTTCAATGTGTCTGGCAAGATGTAAAAACCATTCAAACTGTCCGCCTATAGAGGTAAAATATTTTCATAGGTCCCCAAGTAACATATATAAAATTCAGCTTTTATACTATAACGAAAGTATAATTTTTTTTAAAGTTAAGGGGTGTCTGGCAGGGGTTGCAACTACACTAATTATCCGGCAATGGACGACGTGATTTCTAATGTTATTCCGAAGAAAATATTAAAAAAATGAGCTTTATACTTTAAGGAAGTTTAGGTACTACTTTATGCACCTTTACGACTTGTTACCTGCGCAAGTAACCACAATCCAAACTCCATACTCCCTGATCATTCTTACCTGTGTTGGTTACATCCACAGAGAAACTTTCAGCTTTTATAAAATAACGAAGGTCTGGCAGTCGTGGGATATTGGGATAAAACCGAAAAGCCCATCTAACGGCGTTCTTTTCCCTCTCTTGGAATCCATGGGAACATGGGTCAGAATTTTTGACTACCCATTTACGTTACTTTTTCCCCTGCAATTGGGGAAACGGGACGATTTTTTAGATAAAAAAGACCGGGTACATCACAATATCATGGGAATAGTCTTTAAGAATCAAGTTCAGTGGTCTGCTAGATCACTGAGCCTATTGCGCTTAGACCAGTGGTTCTCAAACTTTCACTACTGGCATCCCCCTTTTCAATCACAGTTTTTATCGCGCCCCCCTTATACATTAATAATGTACTGAATGCTATAATAAAGCACTTGGACGCTAAAGCTACAATACGATCATAATTATAAACCGTACAAATTAACAATATAAGTATGAAATTTTGTATATCTTAATTTTAAGCAATATATATATATTTTTTTGCTTTTTAGTTCGATTCACTATAAAAGCATGTTTTTTAGTTTGTTTTAAAACTATAATTTATTTTATAGTTATTTTTACTATACACTATAAAAATCACATTTCCAGTGAATAATTTTATTAAAAGAAAATATACTTCCCTACTTTCAAGGACTTTTCAATTTTTCTTAGAAAATTTGAGAAAAAATCCAATAAAACTAAAGAAAATGTTCCAAATGTGCGTGTCCTTATTAAAGGACATAAATCACAGACACTTTTCGCTAACAACACAGGAACGTTATTTTCCAGCTAAACTCAAATCAACTCAAACGTTTCATGTCTCACGAATAGGGATCAGCAAGGGAATTTGCAATTTGTTGCTTGAGAAGAAATGAAAATAGAAAGGTAATCCAAAAAAACACCGATATTATCTCTGTCCCCATTGCAATGTAAAACTTAGAAAAGGGTGTTTTTTTAGAGGTATAGAACTTTAAATTGCAATAAAACAACGACGTATTATTCGAAGGACCTGAATTTTTTTTTATTCGAAAGACAATCTTGTGGCATTACATTTTAAATATGATTTCTGGCATAGGACTGCCATGACTGGCTCGGATGTAGTCCAATCTGGACGTCCAATTTTCGATGACTTTTTCCAACATATGTGGCCGTATATCGGCAATAACACGACGAATGTTGTCTTCCAAATGGTCAAGCGTTTGTGGCTTATCCACATAGACCAATGACTTTACATAGCCCAACAGAAAATGGTCTAGCAGTGTTAAATCACAAGATCTTAGAGGCCAATTCACAGGTCCAAAACGTGAAATTAGGCGGTCACCAAACGTGTCTTTCAATAAATCGATTGTGGCACGAGCTGTGTGACATGTTGCGCAGTCTTGTTGGAACCACAGCTCCTGGACATCATGATTGTTCAAGTCAGGAATGAAAAAGTTAGTAATCATGGCTCTATACCGATCACCATTGACTGTAACTTTGTGGCCTTCATCGTTTTTGAAGAATTACGGACCTATGATTCACCAGCCCATAAAGTGCACCGAACAGTCAGTTTTTCTGGAGGTAACGGTGTTTCGACATACATTTGTGGATTTGTTTCACCCGAAATGCGGCAGTTTGGTTTGTTGACGTAGCCATTCAACCAGAAGTGCGCTTCATTGCTAAACAAAATTCGCTTATGAAAATCGGGAACAACGGCAATCTCGTTTTGGGCCCATTCGACGAATCTGCGCCTTGCTGGATGATCGTGTTGATGAATTGCCAAACCAAACTGAGAATAAATCACTTGACAGCTGTTAAATCGGACGCCATATTGGAAAGTAATGCCAACTTAAACTTCTATACTTGGAAAAAAAACACTATTTATATTACACTTATAAATGTATCAGTGCTACACAATGTATTTTAGAATTAATTTAACAATACTAAATTAAGAATAAGTTTCTTAAATACCACTAATCCCATGAGCATATCATATGTATAATTAAAAACATAAATTAACGCTTATCTTGATAATTTGTACGGTTTATACGTTCTGCTTCCCAATGCCATCAGTTTTCCACGTAGGCGCGCACATGTAATGTGTTGGGGGAGGGGAGGCATAAAGAAACAAATAATCTGAAATAAGTAAATTGTCGGAACCATTGTCAAAGTTATTTTACTGCATTCCAAATCCTTCGGAATAATTGTACGTATAGCAGTGCACAGAAAAGATTGTACTTCGGAAATACATATGTAGTGATAGGAGGCGCGGATTATTCAGGAATATTCAACAGAACTTCAATATTTCGAACTCAGTTTGGTGGAATTCGTTTTCTTTCCCCATCACTGAGGGGTTGAATTCTTCAGCAAGGGAGTGCCAAAACATTCCCACGCCTGGGGGGATCATTACACTTATAAATATTGGGGTGCGTCATCAGATTTTCCCGTGCTTCCAAAATGCAATGAATCTTGTGCGGTAACTCTGCGCTCGTTCTGGACCAATCAGAGGTAATTAAGTGGACAAGGCAAATAGTCCGCTCTAGAATTTTGATGTAAAGAGCCGTAGAATAAAAACGGGATGCACCCCGATTTGGAGACAGAGACACAGACTGAGCAGATCCCAGACCTTGAGATCCGAATCCTCCGCGGGACTCCAGGCGTCAACCATGACCATCCTCTTGCCACACTCCATTTCTCTCTCAAGCTATGTTAAATTTTAATCTCGTTGAGAAGTACATTTATAGTTACTTAAATATGTTATTTAATAAAATTAATTGTTACCACTATACGATCGGACTGTTAATTTAGTGTAATGTTAATTTGTCAATAGAATTTAACTATTTTTAACATAAGTCATGATGCGATGTTAAATTTAGAAACTGGGTTTTCAAGAAATTAGAAGTTTTAGTTAAAGTCATAAGATTTAAATAAGCTATCATTAGCGTCGCATCAGTAGAACCCGGGAAATAAACGATTTGGCTTAACGAGACGTTTATATAAGGGGGGTGCACTTAGGAAGATAAATCGTATCGGAGTTTTAGCATCAAAATATAGTATTGTATTGAATTCAATAATTTTTTATTGTATGAGGGGGGTGCGATGAAAATTATAATTGAATATTGGGTCAAAATATTGGAACTTTGAGAAGCACTTACCTAGTATCTATATATTTGTAGTGGAAATCCAGAAAAAATGCCAAAAAAATGTGACAGAACTTCACGGAATTTGTGGGACACCGAAACACTTGTGGACGATATTTCGTATGATTTTTATGATACGTGTAATTTTAGTGGTGCAAGTCAGATCATCAACACTAACTTGTTTTTATGTTTGTCTTATTTACTGCTTTTGATTCTATCTCGTATAGAAAACGACACTGAATTTTTGGGAGATTTAGAGTCTTTTTGGTACCAAAAGATTTCTATTTTAAGATAAGCTAAAAAAATCAGTGGGGTAACAGTACGTGAGGAGCAATTCCTACTGTGATCATTTCAGTTGTCATGGTGCATGCGTATATGTTCCGGTCAGATGGTCAGTTTGATGATAAGCCTCCAATATTTAGTTCTAAAGCACAAGCTTGGTTCTCATTTATTGACTGGGGATAGAAAACTATAACTGAAAGGGTGAAAAGCGAAATAGTTCTTGTCAAGCTCAAGGTTTGAACCCCAGATCTGTGGCTTGGAAGCGCGGCACACTAACAATCACCCCTGGGCTCCAATGTAAGATAAACATTAATTTTTCTATAGAAGTAAAACTTTTTCTCTGATTTATTTTTAATCTTAAACCTCCTGAAGTTAATGTTGTTTAGCATAAACAAATTCTCATTTCATTAGTTAATTGATAATTCATTACATTTATTTTTTATGGGATTTTATTTTCACGTACAACACATTCGAGTATTTCTTTTTATTTTTGCTGTGCTAAATTGATTCAATTAAAAATAATAATTGCTTTATTTTGAAAAAAAATTATCTGTTTTGTAGAAAGTATTTGCTTAGTTTTGTAATAAAATATTACATTACTTCTAATAATAATACTAATACCTTATAAAAACCATTAAACTTTTTTTTGTATCATGAAAGTTTTTACTTACGTTTCGCTCATATATCATTGGACTGCATAACTTAATAAAAACTCATGTAAATCCAAAACTTAAAAACCTCAGAATACTAATGTAGGGCAATTTAAGAATTCTGAAGAATGAAAGAATTTCACATATTAATCCCTTTCTAAACCTCTCAAAGGTGAGTGAATTAGCCGATCTCTACTGACAAAAACGAAATTTATTTACTACGTTTATGGTCTATAGACCAGTTCTTCTCAAACTTTCAATATTTTCGACTCGATTGTCAATCATTTTTAAACGCCTTCTCCCCGTACAAAAACAATGTATTGAAAGGCATAATAATGTACTTTGACGCTACAACTACGATAAGAAATTTATTATAAACCACACAAAATTATCAAGATAAGTATTAAATTCTGTATAAGAAACTTTTATGTAATATAGAATTTAAGTAAGTTAATTTTAATAAGAAAAATGTTACGTTATATTTCTTTTTTTAATGTTTAAATTCTAACAGATTACAATAAAGGTGCAACGTGTATTTGTGATGTCATAATATATTTGGTATTGCTTCATTTCAGTAAATTAATGTATTTTAAAATATTTTTTTATGTTATTTTCGATATATATTCGCGCCCCCAACTAGGGAGTGTGCTCTACAAATTGAAAAAGGCTCCTGTAGGCATAATAGAATAAATTGGGATTTTATACCTTTGATGCTCTAGTAACCCTGCATATATTCCTGGGAGTCAATTTCTTCAAAATTTAATTTTAACGAATGTCTACTCACCAAAAGAAACATCCTTGGTAGATGGATAGTCTGTAGAACTTAATAGTTCAGAAATGTCCATTCTTGCATTAATGCTCCGTAACACCTCCCCCAGTAGGCAATTTGGGCAATTGTCTACTTCTCAAAAGAAATATCCTTAGTAAATGTGTAGTCTGTAGAATTTAAAAGTTCAGAAATGTCAATTTTTGTATTAATATCTTGTAACCCCTCCCCCTGGTAGGCAATTTGGGAAAAATATATTTTAAGTGAATCACTGTTCAACAAAATTAAAAAAAACGAACTATCAAGTTTGTAGGTTTGATGAACCAAAAACGGTTAGTATTTGTCTAAAACTTCCACTTAACCAATCTCAGAGTGGATATCTACAAAACTCGTTCTAAGCGGATGTGTATTCAGCAAAAAAAAAAAAAAAAAAAAAAAAAAAAAAAAACGTGATTTGTGAATTTTCTAATTTTGAGGCCTAATACATTTTACCTAGAATTTTAAAAAAAATGTTTTTTTTAACTTATAACACCCAATTATCTTCACAGCCTTCCTTGGAAATCAATATCCTCAAATCTCGTTCTTAGCACATCTCTACTCAACAAAGGGAAAATTCTTTCTGAATTTTACGTTGATAGGTTCAATAGGCACTAAGATCTTGTGATGACTGAGTGATTAAGAGTCTGATTTCTTCTTTATCCTTATGGCATTATTCATTTTTGGTGTTGACCACGATGTAAAAAAAAATTCTTTCTTTGTGTTTGTGTGTGTGTGAAAATATAACGTGTTAATTAAATCATGGAAAGTATAAGTGAGAGATCATAAAATTCATCCTAATTATATATGCTAAAAAATAAGTCGGTAATTTTATGATTATAGCGTAATTTTGAAACATTTTTCTTATAATATTTGATTTTGTAGCTTTTGCCATAATAATAGTAGTAGTAATTAACACAAATATTATTTGATATTTTATTTCATGTATGGTTACCCAAACTAAATAAAATATAAAACTATTAATGATATTAAAATTTGAAATGTGTCTCGAAAATGTAAATGTTACTCCCGATTAGAAGAAAATTGCTTAAACTTCTAAATTATTTATGAGATATGTAACTTTGTATGTATATGGCCAGTCCCAAAAAATCCCAAAATGTTTTCTTGGAGCTGACAACACTGGCTGGAGTTGTAGAACTTCTGTCGGAAAAGTTGATGGGTGATCTAAGCTTCGAAATGAGACCATCATCACCCACTACGGGCAGTTTTTCAGGCAGGGTCAAGCTCCTCGCAGAATAATCTACCACATCGTCGTCGAGAAAAAAAGGAACACTTGTACAACCTCCAGCGTCTCATGTTAAGTTCCTGTACTGATCTTTGGGAGCAAAAAAGCCTCCTGGTACCAGATTGGGGCAGCACGGCACAATTGTCACAAGTATTTTGGACAGTAACTTGGAGACAATGAGTGAGGTGTGGCTTGGTGCGTTGTAATTATATAAGATACAATTTTCGAACGAACTTTCATCTTTGAATATCTTTCATTAAACTGCTATGAATGATTGTTTTTAGTTTTCACAATCATCTACAATAATAAAAACACTTAACACTAGAACGTCCATCTGTGTCAATTTTATACCGGAGCCTGTTCAGATTGTTCTCCTTTCCGTATATTTGCAGGAACTTTGAAATTTTTCGGGACTTTTAATTATTTTCCATGGTAATTACATATTAAGTGTTATGCCGTTCTAGGTTAATTAGGGGGAATTTTACAACTAAATATACCTAGAACGTCCACTGGTTTCATTTCCAAGGCAATTTATCATCATAAATAGCTGTCGTTCATCATTAATATTAGTAAACCAAACTTCATAAACTACTATCGTGCATTTATTTGACATTGAATGCAGTGTTATTGGATTAACAGAGGAAACGAATAAATTTTCCTTAAATTGTTGCGTGTAAGTGTTTCGTAACATAGCATTTGATTATCTGCTTGCTCATAAAAAATAATTAAATTTTTGAACTTTGTGCAGAGTAGACACTCTGAAACGATGACTCGTAGAAAATGTCTATGCCCTGATGAAAATACTCTTTTTTGCGAACGATTTCGGAGAATAAATAGGATGATGGTGAGAGTTGTCTTGCTCTAATTTAGATTCCGATGAAGACGTAGAATTTAATGAAAGAGACTGCGAAGAATCTGAATAAAGTGCAGAGATATAACTGATAATATTCCAGTAAATCATGTTATATACATCGCTTGGTTTTGCGACAAAACAGTGGTTCAACACGCTCTGCGAAACATAATGCCAACGTCATTTTTTATGATATAAAGCGATATAAAATATTTTAATAACATGAAATGATATTGAAAAGTCTTAAAACTAAACTCTACT
Organism: Trichonephila clavipes; assembly: GCA_019973935.1. Taxonomy (NCBI): domain Eukaryota; kingdom Metazoa; phylum Arthropoda; class Arachnida; order Araneae; family Nephilidae; genus Trichonephila; species Trichonephila clavipes. The sequence continues at coordinate 188,097 of BMAU01017446.1, forward strand.
GAACAGGAGCCCTGCAAATGTATTGTTTTACAATTATTTTATATATTTTGTAACACGGTGTCAAAATGACTCCGGCAGACTCTTAATTGTAATAGAAATGCCAGAGATTCTAGCTTTAATCGTCTGTCCTTGTCCAAAATTTGACAATCATTTTGCACTTAGTTCTACGTTTGTTTTCTTAAAGGGTGTCTCTTTTAGTCGTCACCGTTAGCGGAATCTCGATTTTCCCGGAAACTCTTGTGCCCCATAAAAGTTTAGTTTTCTTTCATCGATCCGTCCCCTTAGGCTTTTCGAAGCATTTAAAGGATCTTCTTCTCATTTTCACAAAAACTAAATTGCATAATGCTGCTCCAAAAACTAGTCCATTTTTTGCTTGACGATAGAATAGATCCCTCATCATGACTCTGCCTCAATTGCCCGCTGGCGACTGATACCGGTCTAATTTTGAAGCTTAGATCCATCCAACAACTTTTCTGTCTAAGTTTCACTCCTTCCATCTAGCTTTGTCAACTGTAGAAATTCATTTCGGGATCTTTTGAGACAGACCATGTATAATATATGTTTCGTAAATTTAAATGATAAAAAAATTATTTTGTATTTATAAAGGAACATTTTTAATTAATTCTCAATATATTTGAATAAAATATGAAAAGTTTTTTTAGTTGTCTTTGCTGGTATTCACATTAAATTTGGAATGATAGGTATCATTAAAATTTAAGTTGTTTTTAAGAGAAATCATGCAATCAAATTAATTTTGAGTTAGTTGATGGAGTGAAATTCATGTTGCTGTAATTTGCATTAAATGCGTGTGTTATTAAGAAGAAAGGTTATTTTTTCTGATGAAAACACTATTAAATCCTATAAATTTTAAAAGTTTCGGGGGGCGTGACCTTATAAATGGAAGAAAATCGCTAAAATTACATTACTGTTTGTTATAAAAGCACCTCCATACATTGCTTTAAATTAATTCATTTTTCTCCTTAATCATTTTGAATACTTTTCTTCCCTCATTAAATTTGTTTTGAAAGGAATAATTACTGATCAGAAAAAAAAATGCCCCGAAAAAAAATATTTTTACCTTAAATAACTCATTATTGTAAAATTATAATAACTTCATTTTTTTATTTTGTTATTCTTAAAAAAGGTTTATTGAATATATATATATATATATATATATATATATATATATATATATATATATATATATATATATATATATATATATATATATATATATATATATATACATGAAGGAAATGGAAGTAATATTTAAAATGATACTTTAAAATAATACAGAATTGTTATTAAATATTATTAAAAACATGTAGGTTTTATGGTGCATATAGTAATAAGGTAATTCTCTCTCTTTATATATATATATTAATATATATACATATATAAATTATCGTATAATATAAATCAGAAATATATGAATTATTAAACATGTATAATTTTACATTTAATCGTGAATACGTCTTAATAATTGTTTAAAAACCTTATAAATTTTTTATTTGAAATCATGTTTAGTTTAAGAATTTTTTATTGCGGAATGAGGATTAGAAATTTTAGAATTTGCTTCATGTATATGTAAATCAAAATATAAGATTAATCGAAAAAAAGTTATATATATATATATATATATATATATATATATATATATATATATATATATATATATATATATATTCAACAATGAAAGTAAGTGAAATATGTGCATACATCATTTCAATGTAATATATTAAATATGTTTTGGTTTTAAATAATATCATTGGTTTCAATGTTAATACCATGACGCGTTATTAAAACTATACATGATTATGATCATAATATACAACATCCAAGTATATACTTTATATACATAAATAAAAATATTCCAACTACATTCTCTTTACCCACTTGAAAATTTGAAGTATTCACAAATGAGTAAATTATACTCTCGATAATCATTTTTGTAATCTACAAATATATATTTTCATCTATAAATAGTATCATGTATTTCAAATATGTCACTTCCTAGATATATTGAATTTAAAACACTGTGTATTATACACTATTTGTCATTATAAACATTAGTTAGGTTGGTGCCTCTTTAATGCTACATTTTCGTTTCTATAACATTCTAGTTTTGCTGTTTTTCTTATGAAACGTCAAGTATCTCTAAATTCAAAATTCAATGCATTGCTAGTTATCTTAATGAAATGTTAAGCATTAATGCTAATCCAGTCATAATAAATTAACTACTAAACATTAATCAAAGTATAACACTAATTAGTCTAAAAATTAAAATTTAGGACAATTAAATTACAAATTAATCACACAAATGCATTTATTATTGTTAAACTTCTGAATATAATATTACAAATATTAGGAATGAACTAAATGCTAATTAAGGGCATGAAAGCGAAGTTTATGGAGTTTTTCTAAAGCACTGTATTTCTATTAATTTTTTATAATAAATATAAGTGAAATATAATTTAAAAACTTCAGTGTTGGATGTGTTATATGTTGTACTCTTAAGTTGAATTAACCAGTAAGAGGATCTCCCAATACGTTCGTAATCATCATTTTGAAAAAGCATTTTAATCAATTATGTTTTTAATATTTACTATCACTTTAATTATAAAATATACGTAAATGCATTTTAAGGATACTACAACAGAATTTATATAAATTCATTATTTTTGGCAAAAAAAGAAAAAAAAAGAATGTCATATTTTTAAAATATTGTCCTTTATGAAAAATACATCTATCATAATAATATTCTGCATGCATATAGATGTAAACAGCCCAAGCTGCAGTTTTAGAAAAATAGATCTTCGAAGTTGGGTTATTTATATTTTAATATATCCGTATAGAGAAATTTTAACTACAAAGCAGTGGTTATTTTTAGATTGACAGGTACATTGAAAATAATGTAAGTTTTTTGAAAATTGATCATTCTGGCTTTTTTGATAAGTCTCAATTATATATACAAGTGCAATATTATTATTATGGAAGCATTTTCCATAGAAGGTGGATGTTTTGAAAATAAGCCATTTTTTCTTCATGTATTGCAAAATTTGCCTTTAAATACATTTTATAGTAATAATTGTTTTAAAACAATATTCATCTAATACTAAACATCCAAAAAAAATCTTCATTTATGTGCTTTTTCGAAATCATTATTCCGAATGTAGTCAAATATTTTGCAATAAAATATTTATCCTTAAGTGAGCTGTAATTTAAAGGTTTATAAATATATGTTGTGGTTACTTATTTGTAATGATATTTCTTTGGTATGAAACATTCAAAATTCGATTTTACATTATTGCTGAACATATAAAAATATCCAGAAGTAATGTAAAAATGTCAATTAGATGTTTGCTAAATTTAGTTATTCGTTGATATTTCTGTTTTACAAATAGTCTAGGGGTATAAACAAATTTTTTACATGTCAAAAGTAATAATTAATTTTTCTTATTTCCTTTCCCAAACTATCAATTCTAGAACTTGCGATTGGAGAAGTATTTTATCAAACGGTAGCAAGTTTTCTAAAATTATCCCTAAGTAAACAATCTTTGTATTTAAAGTATCAAAGAGTTCATCTTGACGCATCTTCATTAAGAAAAGCTTTTATTACCTGAAAGTCCGAAGTAGTTGGTGAAAAGTTTTCTGTCTTTTTTTTTTCTTTTGTTCGCAAAGAAGTCCAATAAGCCACGGAAGGGTAATTAATAGGTTCTCTCGAAGTCGGCCTTTTCTATTGAGCAGGATCTTCCATTAAGTCTTTTACTGCACTCACAGTCACCAAGATAACAAAACAAATGTGTGTTGACGAAGCTTCCCTAAATGATGAAAACAGTATGGAAACCATATAATGAGCTAATTTGGCAAGTTTGTCTTGTAATAAAAAATAGCAACGTCGATTTCTCTTAATACGGAAGACTAAATGATGAATCTTTTGTAGTTTATCTGGGAAAGAAATAATACATTAGGGATTATTCAGAAACACATATTACATTCTTTGATTACACAATCATTTCGCCCTATGAGTCTATTATAAAAAATTATGATGCATTTTACAAATTATATTGCGTGCAAACTTATAAAATACAAAGGAAATTGATTTTCACAACATATTTTTGTTAATAAATAATTTAACTTTATTTTGCATTTTAAAATTAAGGCTACTTGGTACCCTAAAAATCATAAACCTATCGTTTCTTTTATTTTCATTTAATCTTATTCTTTGCATTATTATCTTTCGATTGATATATCACTTGTGCATGTCGGAAAGTTAGAAGTTGAATAAAACTTCATTTGAAAACAAATTAGGCAATTCAGCCACACACCCCTTTTAGAAAAAAAAGCTAAAAAATGCTTTATGATAAAAAAATCTATTTTATAAAAAAAAATAATAACTATAAAAAAATGTGTAGTATTAAAAGCAGAATATTTCCGAGGCAATACAATAATGTAATTTTTCTTCCTTGTGAAATGTGTGCATGTAAATTTTTTAAATTAAGGCATTTTATATTAATAATTTTATAATTTCAGTTCTTATTCCTGATATATTTTTCATACAAATGTAATACTTTAATATTATAAGAAGAAAAACAGCTAAAATTTCTGTCGTGACAGAAAAAAATAATTTTTTTAAAGTTTTTCTTGAGTTTTCTTGTGCAATTAGTACTCTCTAAAAGTTGATCATTTATAAAAATGTGTGGGTTGAAAAAAAAAAGAAAATGCAATTATTTTAAAGAAAAACGTATAAGTAATATCTAAAAGTGGTATTTTAAGTTTAATTAAGCTTATAATAATTATTTTTTTCAGAATTATAAACTTTAAAATGGTTTTTCTCAGTTTGTGTTTTTCGAAACCTTAGTGCATTCAAAATGCTACTCCTTCGACAATTATTTACCAATCACTTCCATTTTTTCCCTGCGTGTTAAACATAAAGCAAGCAATAAAATTAGGGATCCGTTTTGCTATAAACTGAATACTTTTAAAAAAAAATAAAATGTAAGACATGTTGGCTTTTTCGTTGATTTTTAGCCTGTATATCAACATTTTATTTTTTTTCTCGAAAACGAATGAAGTTATTCTAAAATCGATCCCTAAAATTGTTAAGAACATCCATAAGAATATTATAAAAAAATTCAGATCAAAAAATTAATTTTTACAAAAGGAGTAGGATTTTAAAATTTTCCCAATTTTCTTCAAAAAATTAAAATTTTTAAAATTGTGTGAATAATATATGAACATTTTCATCTGGTGACATTTTCTTGAATAGAAACATTGTATAAAATGTTAAATTATAATTTTTAAATACGTAAATAAAGAAGTTTGCTCAAAGGGTTCCAAGTCCTCTTAAGAAAAAATATTTGTTGGTGTCAACTATTTTATAACATATATGCTACAAATTTAAGTAGAAACTTCAACGGTTTTACTTGAATAATTCTAAAATCTGATTAAACGTAAAAATGTACCAATGAAGTTTCATTGATATGTAGTACAAACTCAAAACCACTTATGAATTCTTCAAAATAATTCTATTTAATATGTGAATTAATAATGAATTTACATTAATTATCTTAAGGTGTATATCCAAGTAATTTTCATATTTAAATATTTTACAAAAATTGGGTATGTATATTCTAATAATGCTTTTATAGTAATTCGAACTGAAAAGTAAGAACTAATCCTTAATATAAGAATAAAGTGATTAACGAGAAAATTAATATCATTGTGGTAAAAGCAGGGGGTTCTTAGTACTATATTTTTACACTAATTCTATATTTCTGAACAGAAACAGTAAGAAATTGTAACAATTGACATCAATCATGCCACGCTTTTACCACAGTGGCATTAATTTTCTCATTAATCATTTTATCCTTATATTAAGAATTATTTTTTTCTGTTCACTTCGATTAATTATAAAAGTGTGTTTTTTTACTTTACTTAAACTATAATTTTTTTTTTATTTCTTTGCTCGATCTACAATAAAAGTGGTTTTTTTAGTTCTTTAGACTATCATTTATTTTGTGTGTTGTATTTGTTATAACCATGAGTGTTTTTGCTTTAGGTTTTCAACTTAATATTTTAATCACCAAATCTAGAATTAGTCGCCAAACCTGGAAATGAAAATTTATTATTCCTGATAATTCTGATCAGGGCCATGGGACATAATTATTAAATTATTGTACTGTCATCCGTTCTTAAAAGTTTGGAATTAATCTAACCTTTTAAAGTTTGGAAACATGGAGTACAAAAATGCATTTACATACGGGTGAAGCTAGTTGAAACGTATTAAAAAGAAGACACAAATTACATTTTCTAGACATATAATTTAAGTTATTTCCAAATGTACGCTAATAATTTGGACCATCCTCAGGCTTGGATTAAATTACTTCCGTTAAAAGGCTGTTGTTGTTACCAATGCCACCTGATCGGCAAAGACCCAAGAAATTCATCACGGCAAAGGGCTAAGTGTCGCATATCGTTAGCCGTAGCTTTCAGCACCATACACGTAATAAAACGATTTTGCTCGGTTTCACACCGATTTAGAGGGAGAACACTCTGGGGTGGTCAGGGGTCTCCCACCTCTGTTCCCCTTCCACCAACCTCACGAGAGGACTTGCGGCCCGACGGCTATTTAAAGTACCCCCATGCCGTGATGGCACTATACATTTACAAACATCCGGCACTATGCATTTACAACAGTGTTTCTCAAACTGTGGGGAGTGCCCCCTGGGTGGCGCGATAACCTTACGAGAGGGACACGAGCATATCAAAAATAAAAGATTTAAAAAAATAATTAGTTTACTGGAATGAATTAAAACAAAATAATAAAAAAATGCACTTTTACTCTGAAATAAGTTATAGGCGATATTAAATCATCAAAAAAAACTTCTTCAATACTTAATTAGCTATCTTTGATCCTATAACCAAATAAAAATATTTTATTTAATTTGCTGTAATCCCATGATGAGAGAGTTTTTATTACGTTTTCTTTTTTAAAACTAACATTCTACTCTTTCAGAGAAAAACAGATCCCAGATCCAGAATCGAAAAAATTTAGGAACATAAAAAAATTCATCACTGTCATTATTTTTGAAATGCTGCACATTATAGCTGTAATTTGTTTGACCTTCTAAGTTATTGGTACAGTTAGTTATGACCCCTCTCTTATGTGTTTGTTTCTCATTTAGGGAAGTTGTAAGTAATGTATTTCTCTGTTGTGCTTTTTTCCATGCAAAAGAGTTTTATGAAATTTGGAAAACCACGGAAAGCACACACACACAAGCACATTTTGCCCCATATATATCTTAATGTTGATTTTTATTAGAAGGTTCAAATTTCAGGATTTAATGCAATGAACATCGTAATTTTACTCGAAAAACTGGTTGTGATCAATAAACACAATGGACATACAACAATGCGTGAGGTAAAAATGAATGAAATTTGAAAATAAAGCGATTGAAAACATTCATTAGGGATTATAGAACTTTTTTAAGTAGAAGATTAATGCAAAAATAATATATGGACGATTTAATTCACATTAGATAGAAGGTTACTCCAAAATTTCGGAAATATTCAACAGGTAATTGTTTCCTTTTACAAATATCAGAAATAATTACCAAATATGCTTTCAAAAGATATATTTATTATGAGCCAGGAAGAGAATTTAGCTACAAAATCGCAGAAAGTTATGTGAAGTTTGTTCAAGTAAATTTATATCAATTGAGTGAAAAGTACTGCATTCATTGTATTTATTCCCATTGAAAAATATTCTCTTTCTGTCTGATTCATATGATTTTTGTTCAGTTGTATAAATGCAGTTTCCCCTTAACGACTCGGCAATTGTGCTCCATGCTGCAAAATCGTGAATTTTAAAATGTTAAATAATTGATGGTAACTGTATTCCAATGCTTGAGTTACATATTCAAATACTGTATTTCTTTTGCATGCGAGTCTTTCTCCAAACGATTAACAAAGTAATTGGGTGCTTTTTAAATGTTATAAAATTCATTATGTGAACGTAATATGTAAAAAATTAGCCTTTCAAGATCTACAGGATTTTTATAACTCTAAAATACCTTCACTTGATTCAAATGCACACCAAAACCGATTTCTCAAAGTCATGGTCTAGTTCCTAAAGTTGTTGATTTCGGTTCGTGGGTTAGTCTTGATGCAACTATAGCAGTGTTTCTCAAACTTTCGATATTCGCGACCCAATTTTCATTCATAATATTCATCGCCCCCCATACAATAACAATGTATTGAATGCAGTAATAATTTATAACACTTTGACGATAAATCTACAATATGATCTTAATTATAAACTGTGCAAATTGTCAATATAAGTATTAAATTTTGTATACAATTTTGTACATAATAAGCCAATGGAAAAATCAGTAGTAAATATTAAACTGGTTCAAAACTTAGTATTGAAACTTAATATCAACTATATTGTGCCTTTCTCATATGTTTATAAGTATAGTATATCAGAGTAAATGTGTATTTTGTTCTTTGTTATGTCAGAATATACTTTGTTTTGCTTCCTTTTAGTAAATTGATAAAATTTTTAAATAATGATTTATTTTTGACTTTTCGATATGCTCGCGCCCCCCCAAGGAAGAGGCCCACAGTTTGAGAAACACTGAACTATAGCCATGCGAACTAGGAGTTAGTGCACATCAAATGTGTTGAAGTTTGAAGTCCTCAGTTAAGCCAAGTGTTAAAATATCTGTATTAGTATTATAGCACATGAAGAGTCATCATCATTTCATCAAGTATAAAAGTTAAAAAGCTGTAATTTCATCTAAAAAACCAAAATAAAACAAAAATAAAAGCGTAACGTGTTGGTATTTAAACGCAGTATTTCTCAGGAACCGTAGTATTACCCGGCTGTCTCTTTCGGTTTCTTCACATAATTTTTTAAAAGGAAGACTTTATCAATTATCTCTCTAATTGTATTATAGAGTTTGTTGTTTTTTCAATTTAAGTTTACAAATTTCAAATTATGATATAGTCATTGAACTCATTATTAACTTCGATATCTGATGTGTGTGTGTGGATCAGGCCCTTCTCATCATACCCAAACATTAAAGTTAATTCAAAAATACATCTATTTACAAATATTCATGAGGAACTTTAGAACCTCATTTTTTATCCGTTATTCATAAAATTATTTCTGGCGTTCCATTCAATTCATATGCTTGTCAATAACATTTTTCGTACAAGAGGAGGGTACGACTAAGGAAATTCATTTGGGGTCGAGATATGGTGTTATAGTAGTACTCCTCTGTAACCCTCAATGTAATTCCACTGAATAGACAATCAAATCGGAGAAAATAGCCTTCGAATTTTATGCTTAGCTTTTATACAATTAAATTACAATTTTTTTCCAACGATTCCAGAGGCGATTTGGTAGATTGTCTACCTACTATGCGCGAGGTTAGGGTTCAACTAAACGATCAACTTTTTTTTCATTTAATTTAATTATTTGTAAAATTAAATAAATTTATTTATGAAAGGTTTATTCGAAAAAAAATTATATTGTATGTAAGTATTTTGTATATCATAAAGTACAAAAATACTGTGATTATAAAAAAACTTGTATTAAATTCATATAAATATATTTTCATATTAATAAATAATATTTATAAAAAAATATACAATAAATATTAATTGCAAAAAATTAGTTACATAAAAATTAGTTACAAAAAAATTAGTTGCAAATAGTTTTATAATATGAAATGCAATATACTAAAAATAAAGTATTATACATAATATGAAAAAAATTATAAAGTATATATTATATTATTATTTAACGGATTAATTTATAATTGATAAAATAAAAATATGTTTTATATATAAATAATTCAACTATTTTATAATTAATATAGTAAAAATATGTCTTTTTATATATTATTAATTTAATTATTTATAATTAACATAATAAAATATGTCTTTTTATATATTATTAATTTAAATATTTTATAAGTTTATAAAATATTTAATAAGTCATTTTTAAATAAATTTAAACAATTTTAATACATTTAATTAAAAAATTGTAATAAATTTACTTAAATAATTTTAATAAATTTATTCGAATAATTTCAACAATAAATGAAGAATAATTTTAATATTAAATGAATAATAGTTTCAATAATAAATTAATAATTTAATAATGAATTAATAATTCTAATAATGAATAAATAATTTCAATAATGAATTAATAATTTTAATAATGAATTAGTAATAATCCTTATTAATAATAATTAATTAATTAATTCAATTAATAATAATTTAAAATTAATACACATTTTAAGTACATACTTCATTATTATACACACTTTAATTATTAATTATTCAAAATATTTTTATTATTAATAATTTTAAATTATTAAGTATTTTAAATAAATTTAATTAATAATTATTTAATGAATAATTATTTTAAATAATTTTAATTATTAATAAGTATTTAAATAGTTTTAATTATTAATTATTTTAATTAGTGATTATTTTAAATATTTTTAATTAACAATTTTTAAGTAACTTAATTAACTGTTATATTTTAAGTATTTTAATTCACAATTGTTTTAAATAGGTTCATTAATAAAATTTTTAAACATTTTTAATTAATAACTGTTTTAAATATTTTTAAGTAATTATAATTTTAAATAACTTAAATAATAAATAATTTAAATAATAAATTACTTTATAAAATACAAAATAATTACTTAAAATATTATTTGATACACCTTTTCTAAATATATTTATTTAATTTAAAAAGCATAATTAAATGAATTGAAAAAAAAGCTGATTTATGAATCGAACTCTAACCTCACGCATTGTATAAGTACGATGTACCAATCAGGTTACGGCATCGTGGTAGGAAATTGAAACTTTTTTGAATAAAAACTAAGCATGAATTTCGAAGGCTATTTTTTTCCGAATTGACTGGTCATTCGGCGGAATTACATTGAGGGTTGAAAACCCTAAACGATTACTACTATTACACCAATTCTCGACCTAAAATAAATTTTTTTGGATGTGTCCTCCCCTTGTTAAATATGAGATCTGGAAAATTCAGAACTCATCACCACTTTATGGGTTCTGTTATAATAATTATTTACATTGAAAACTTAAAATCATTTTTTATTTAATCGTTCTCTAAATATAAATACACACTTACCTTATTTTAATAAAGAAAAATTCCCTAATTACCGTGAGCAATGTAGGACTTTCTGCGTCATTACTCTTAATATTAAGGTACCCAACAATATTGTAAAATATTAAACCCTCAAGCGGTTTGCTCGTACTGAATATGGGAACTAATATAATTTTTATTTCTTTGATTTGCACTATGTCTTATTATTATGGCTTATCATTTATTGCTAGTATTTTGAAAGGTAATGCTGCTTGTGTCTATGGTATTAAAATGCTTTTCGCCCGGCAATTTGTTTTTGTTTTTGGTGAAGCAGGAATTAGTGTATGGTGTTTAATTATAAACAATAAAAAATAAGCTTCTTTATAAGCATTTTGGGTAAACAAAAAATGACCACTGAAAGAATTCAGCTGAAGTCGTTACATTTGAGGGTGTCGAGGTGCATTTCTGCCTCTTGCTTGTTTGTCTTTTTAATACACAAAAATAATTCAGTATCAAACTGTTATAAAGAGTGTTTTTTTTCCAGGTATAGAAGTTTAAGTTGGCATAACTTTCCTAGATGGCAACCGATTTAACAGCTGTCATGTGATTTATTCTCAGTTTAGTTTGGCAATTCATCAAAACGATCATCAAGCAAGGCGTAGATTCGTCGAATGGGCCCAAAACGAGATTGCCGTTGTTCCCGATTTTCATAAGCAAATTTTGTTTAGCGATGAAGCGCACTTCTGGTTGAATGGCTATGTCAACAAACAAAACTGCTGCATTTGGAGTGAAGCTAATCCACAAGTGTATGTCGAAACACCGTTACATCCAGATAAACTGACTGTTTGGTGCGCTTTATGGACTGGTGGAATCCTTCTTCAAAAACGATGAAGGCCATAACGTTACAGTCAATGTTGATCGGTATAGAGCCATGATTACTAACTTTCTCATTCCTGAATTGAACAATCATGATGTCCAGGAGCTGTGTTTCCAACAAGACGGAGCAACAAGTCACACAGCTCGTGCCACAAACGATTTATTGAAAGACACGTTTGGTGACCGCCTAATTTCACGTTTTGGACCTGTAAATTGGCCTCCAAGATCTTGTGATTTAACACCGCTAGACAATTTTCTGTGGGGCTATGTAAAGTCATTGGTCTATGCGGATAAGCCACAAACGCCTGACTATTTGGAAGACAACATTCGCCGTGTAATTGCCGATATACGGCCACAAATGTTGGAAAAAAGTCATCAAAAATTGGACGTTCAGATTGGACTACATCCGTGGCAGTCATATGCCAGAAATCATATTTAAAATGTAATGCCACAAGATTATCTTGCGAGTAAAAAAAATTCATGTAAATCGAATAATACATCGTTGTTTTATTGCAATTTAAAGTTTTATACTTCTAAAAAACAACCTTTAGTTGCTGGGAAGATTCTGATACGAGTTTGCGGATTAAATCCTTATTATTCAAACTCAAATTAAGTATTAATCCACATTCACAAGTTGCATGACAACATTCCCAATCATTCCCAATGGGCTCCTTATTTTTAAACTAATAAAGATTTTTTCTTCGGGGTGTCTTTGAAGATGCTGACCACCACGATGTTTTCATGTACTCTAAAAAATTTAATTGAGTCTTCCCAGCTGATAATGCTGAGAAATAGGGTTGAAATATATCAATAATAACAAAAAAATTGCGTTCACACTATAGGTTAAAATCACATATTAGAATTACCTCTGGAGTCTGTGAACATCTTATTGGATCGTTTTTTGAAATATTAGAGTTAATCATATCTAGAAAGAAAAAGACAAGAGTAAAAATTTGATTAATATCTTCCCGGTAAGGGAATTTATTTACAGTAATACCCCAGAATTACGCAATAATTGGGACTGAATGATACTCACATAAGTCAAATTTGAGCAAGTCAATGTATTATTTAACATATAAACGCATATAAATTATTTTAGTTGGGACTAAAGACGAAAAAAAATAATGTTTTGGGGGAGGGAATTATAAAATCTTAGTTAACGCCAATACAAAATCGGATACCAAAGTTATTTTGATGTAGAATATTTCATAAATTCTAATAAAGTAGTCTCTGCCGGTTCAAAGATTTTATTTATCCCGTAAAATTTCCTCATAACATGCTAATAACTTTTTGATCTATTGTTTTGTTGAAAAAATATACTCTTTCTTTTGGAGTCTCTATTTCCTAATATATGTAAACCCTTTTTCAAGTAAACTGAGCCTTTCTGTCTAATTCCCTACCGGCATTCTATCTTTTAACTGAACTGGGTCTAAAGAAGACTAGGACTTATTCAACGTCTTGCTTTTGCTAACACAATTCTACGAGCTCATTAATTGTCAGCACCTGACTGTGGAAATCCAGCAGTTTTTCCAGTCATTACTAAACACTTATACAATTATTTGCCTGAGAAGTTTGACAACTCTCTCTTTCCACCACATTACCAGTTATACCAAAAATTTTATCATTTTTTTTCTAAACAAAAGACGAATCAGCGAGAATTGAAAATCGCGTAACTGTGGGTTCAAGTAAGTCAGGAAAATACGGTAAATGAAACTAAAAAAAATTGCTGATCTAAAAGTTTTCGCTTTTATTGGGTTTTAACTTTGCCACAACAGGAACTGGGATATGGAATTAGTCGCCAAATCTGGAAATGGTATAAAGAATTAGTAACCAAATCTCGAATTCCTTATTCCTAAGGATTATTATTAGGACCATGAAACGAAGTTATGAAATTATTGTTTGACAAGTGTGCAAAATTTCGAATTCATCAGACCTGTTTAAGGTGACTTGATACCCTAAAAATCACAAACCTATCGTTTTTTTTTATTTTCGTTTAATCTTATTCTTTGCATTATTATCTTTCGATTCATATATCACTTGTGCATGTCGGAAAGTTAAAAATTGACTAAAACTTCGTTTGAAAACAAATTAGGCAATTCAGCTTCACCCCTCTTTTAGAAAAAAAAGCTCAAAAATGCGTTATGATAAAAATATCTATTTTATAAATAGAAATAATAACTATAAAAATGAATGTGTAGTATTAAAAGCAGAATATTTCCGAGGCAATACAATAACGTAATTTTTCTTCCTTGTGAAATGTGTGCATGTAAAATTTTTAAATTTAAGGAATTTTATATTTATAATTTTATAATTTCAGTTCTTATTCCTGATATATTTTTCATACAAATGTAATACTTTAATATTATAAGAAGAAAAACAGCTAAAATTTCTGTCGTGACAGAAAAAAAAAAAAAAATTTTTAAGTTTTTCTTGAGTTTTCTTGTGCAATTAGTACTCTCTAAAAGTTGATTATTTATAAAAATGTGTGGGTTGAAAAATATGAAAATGCAATTATTTTAAAGAAAACCGTATGACTAATATCTTAAAGTGGTATTTTAAGTTTAATTAAGCTTAGAATAATTATTTTTTCAGAATTATAAACTTTAAACCTGTTTTTCTCAGTTTGTGTTTTTCGAAACCTTATGCATTCAAAATGCTACTCCTTCGACAATTATTTACCAATCACTTCCATTTTTTTCTTGCGTGTTGAAAATAAAGCATGTAATAAAATTAGGGATCCGTTTTGCTATAAACTGAATACTTTTAAAAAAATGTAAGACATGTTGGCTTTTTCGTTGATTTTTAGCCTGTATATCAACATTTTATTTTTTTCTCGAAAACGAATGAAGTCATTCTAAAATCGATCGCTAAAGTTGTTTAGATTGTCCATAAGAGTATTATAAAAATTTCAGGTCAAAAAAATTAATTTTTACAAAAGGAGTAGGATTTTAAAATTTTCCCAACTTTCTTCAAAAATTAAAATTTTTAAAATTGTGTGAATAATATATGAAAATTTTCCTCTGGTAACATTTTCTTTTGAATAGAAGCATTGTATAAAAATGCTAAAATATAATTTTTAAATACGTAAATAAAGAAGTTTGCTCAAAGGGTGCGAAGTCTCCTTAAGTGGGAAAAATTGAGTTTAAAGATTCCATTACATTCAAGCAAAACTTATAAAAGCGTGTTAAAAAGGATGAAAATATATTGACAGGAAACGATGGCGTATTTAAAAAGAAAAATCATCTGAGTTTTATGAGACAAATTCTTTTCTGTTCTTTTTCTGATTTCTATTCTTACTTCTTTTTTTTCGGGGGTTACTTTTGAATTTTTGCTGTTTTTGATTGTTTACTTTAACTGTCCTTCATTAGAGATATTAGATGTTAATGATGCATTTGAAAACATATATTGATACTTTTTTTTATTTCTTTTAACCTTTTTTCAGATTTGTGTACTTATTACCCTAGTGTTGCATTTCAGTAACTCTGGTTTATTGAGTTGGTTGATACATGCTAGTGTGATTTGGAACTGTATGCTTAATTTTGCCTGTATATTATAAAAGCTTGCATTGGAGTACTTTTACAAAAATGTAAATGATAAGAATTTGATGGTGATAGGTGTTTCCAAGGTTATAAGTTTATAGTTATAATTCCTTTTTAAGTGCACTCGTTTCTTTTGAAAATTCCGTCAATAGCCTTTACCTTACTTTTTAGTATAACGTTAACAAAAAAATAGAATCACTGTATTTACAATACACTATTTATTTGATACATGGAAGATCACGTGTACTGATTACGCAACTTTCTTTCAATGAAAATCAATAATATAAATGTATATTGACAAGCATTCACGTAGTAGTTTTTCTAAAAATTAAAAAGTTCTTAAATTTTCTTTTTTTTTACACTCTTACAATAAAAATATAAAATTACATTTTATTTAAATAATTTATACAGCCATGTAGAGGAGCGATGCACATTAAATCTGTCGAGGGTTCAAACGTCCTCCCGTTGCTGTGATGTGGTAGCTAGGAGATCAGGGTACCAGCTCAGGTGTTGTTCTCCTCACATGACCATGGTTCAAAATTAAGAGGTCCATCTCCAAAAACATCGCGTAGCTGAAAGGGTGACGTCACAGTATTCACTCGCTCACTTACTATAAATTGTACAAAAATTACTGATTCGATCGAAATAAGTAAGCTGGTACTGAGTTTTAAATCGCAAGAGTCAATTTTTAAAAAAGCTAACCGAATGAGATGACAAATGAAGTTTAACTGAACTGAAAATTTTCCAACTACGTAAAATTAATTATTTTTAATTTGAATAATTATATCAAATGTGCATTCAGGATTTTCCATTAATTATGTTTTTCACAAAGACGACAAAATAACCAATCCAAATAACATAATTAAGCCATTTGTTATTATTTAGTTAGATTTGAGTTCAGGTGAAACGAGAAGAGTGAAAGCGCAGCTTTCGTGTTTTTATTTGTCAGTAACCTCTGCATGCAATCTAAAAGACTTTTTTTCATAAATTCAAATATAGTGTGTTTTAACGCTTTCTGGGTATAGATGCTATTTCAGTGATGTATGTTCTGAAGTTCTACAGCAGAAAAGTTTATGTTACTTTAACTCGGCATCACTTGCACGAAAAAACGATCGATTATTGTACCCACGCAGTGTATCTCATCCCCAAGGGTGTTACATTCTGTTTTTATCGTAAGATTTGTATACAAACGTGAGAAGAGGAGAAAAATAAGAAATACAACTATTTATTGAACTTTTCACACGTAAATTTAGTTTTTCAATTATCTTTATCAGGGCGTTTAACGCATTGTTTAAACACTCCTTTAATCTCGTCGCAAGTGCGTGCATTGACTTCACTAGGTCTTAATTTTATTTTTGTAAATTTCGTAGAAGCATCCCTTGCTTGTTTCTACATTCTGTACATTTTTCTGTAAATCGAAATCAAGAATATTTCAGGAATAGTGTATGGTTCGATGTTTAGTAGGTGGTTTCTAAGTGCTGAACCAAATAGTTTGCTCATATATTAGCGTAACATTCAACAGCACAAAAAAAAATATTGCCGTAGGCTAACGATTACCTTTTCTAGCCATTGAATATAATGTGGTCATTTTATAAATGATGATAGTTGCTCCCTAATTCAAATTAAGGAAAATATTATTTCAGATTCCAAACAAACCCGATGAGGATGATACTGCATATGGACCCATTGTATCACAACGACGTATTGTTGGAAGTAGAAGACAATTTCAATTTTTTTTCGGTGTATATGAAGCAATAGTTGTACCTTTTTAAAATTAAATATATAGGAGTAAACTTTTATATTCTTTAAGTTCAAGAATGTTGGAATTTCTTTTTGATTTCATCTTACTATTCCAGCAATAGTTGTTTATTTATGTTTCAAAAATTCATCTGGAAGTGGATAAGATGTGTGCTAATTGTTTCCTTAAAAATTACGTTCTTCCCAAATGCTTTTTTGTTTCTACATTTAAAACGTTTATTATCAATCTTCCTCCTCTAAATATGGATCGATTTTAGTGAAAAAATCATTATTGCTATTATACTCTTCATAATTTGATTCTTCCTTATCATAACCGCAAAGAGACGTTCTCCATGCGAAAATACTGTTGTACTATACCTATTAAGCATTGTATCTATTAAATTACTTAAATATCAGATTTCTTCATCATCATTATGTCGTAGCATAAGAAAGATTTAAAACGTCATCATGCATTTATAATTGCAACAGGGATTCTAGCACAGGGTATGCCATACCCGAAGAGTTGCTATCTAAAAATATATTTTTTGAGTTCACTTACAAGCTAAACCTACTCAAAGTATATGATCTTAATGTCAGCTATAAGAGAAATTATCAATTTTACAAAAATAACTTAGAAGAAGCGTTAAAAACGTTAGATGGTAGGTATGACATTTCCAGCACGAGAAGTGCTGGGTAAAATATGGGATAGTTTATTTTTAATCACCTTTGTTTTTCACAATTTCCACAATCTGTTATACCTTTATTATTAAAGGTATAACAGATTATATGTATTGGAACAAAGTAATTTTTAAGATTTTATTATTAGCTATTGAAAACGGATTTAAAAAATAAAATTACCATATTATTTTCATTGTATATTTTAATGTTGAAAGCACTGCAGCGTAATTGCATGAAGCATAAATATGTATAAATAATAATAGATATTATATTTAGGCACAAGCAATGTGTACCAATAGTATTTTTAATTTTAAGGAAGTTTAAATTTTTATTTCTTAAAGAAATAATTTTGTATATTTGATTATGAACTCTAGAATTACGTATTGTTTTTGTGTACTTACAAGTAATCTTTATGAAGCGTATATGTTTTAAATTTTGTCAGATGTCAATTTCTCACTTTATATTCGTATTCAACGTATAGAAGATGCGATGAATCTAAAATCACTTTATTTTTCAGGTTCCCAGTTGAAGTGATGTGAATGTTTGAAATGAGGAATTAAACTCAAGTGTGTTCTTTGTCGCATGTCTGACGTCAAAGTAACTAATTTCGCAGCCTATACTTTTGTGTGTTTTTATAGTGCACATTTACAGTACTATCAAATCATTCAAATTTTATACGATGTAGTGACGAGTTTATAACTAAGATTGTGTTGACCCCCTTGGGTCACACCTTGAACACCAAGATTAATTTGAGGCAAAGAACCTCTAAGAGCCATTTTGAATGATAATAATATTTATTTATTATTATAATTTCCTCAAAAATCTCTGATAACATACAATTATATAATGTTACGTCTCTTAAAGGGATTTACCTTTATATTAAATTAAATTACTAAGAATACAATTAATTAGTAATCTAGCTCAAACTCAAGTAAGGTTTACCGAAATAGGAGATCCGAGAAACACACGTATTCGAATTCTTAACTTTTATTAACTTTAACTAAGTCGCTTAAACTGACGCTTACTTTAAGCGTACGTGAATTATATTTACCACTGGCTTATATCAGCTTTCTGGTATGTCTCGCAGCACGACGTCTTCACAAATCTAATCTCCTTTAATCTTCTAGTAATGCGTTAAAATTTACTGGCTCAAGAGCCTACCATCATTTCCCTTGCTATTTCGCAACGCTCGACTTAAATACCTTATCTAATTTAAATACAAGGTACATCTTTTTGGAGTTGATAGGAAATATAAACGCGAATTTATATTCCCCAGAAAGACGCCTAAGAAGTTTAGTGGAAAGGTTCCGTACAGATTCGTCACAAGATGTGGAATTTAATTCTTTATATATACATATAAAATTCAAATGTTCCAAAAATAAAGTTAATTATGAAAAGGAATAATTTTTAACATACTGGAAACTTTAACCTTTTGGAGACGGCGGTTTTCAGTCGAAAATTTTCCACAGGACGGCATTTAGACACGCTGCCTTCCCCCATTTTTTTCTCACTGATTGATGCTACCGTACACCGGCGGACAAAAGAAGCAAGATAATTAAATCTCCTGCTGTGAAGTGGGGATGTCCGCGTTTTAGAAAGTCCCTAAATGCGAAGATTTCCCTTTCAAAACATGTTTTCTCAGAATACGGTGTAACAGTATGATTTCAGTTCAAGAAATCTAGAAAAATTTATTTATTTTTTAAAAAGGAGACATTTCCTTTATAATTTAAGCTGCATTCCACCTAGATTTCATCTTCAATATTTTTAAAAGCTTTGAGTGAAATAGCCTACAAAATTTATTATTATATAAAACAGTGCTGATAATATAAAGCATTGCGTAAAAAATAGAAGTACTTATTTCATTTTAGTTAAAGGTACAATAAACTTCGGTAAAATTAATTAAATTTTGTTAAGTAAAACTTATTTATATTTTGATTTTCAGTAAATTCATTAAAATATGTAAATTATTATAAATTCATTTTCATTCTATTAAATGCAGGAATTTGTTACACAAACTTGATTTACGCAGGTGTCAAAAATAATGTAATTTTTAATTAATTATAATAATGTATAATCAATAATATAAAATAAAATAAAATGGAGAATGTGTGCTTGCTTTATGTCATAATGTAAAATTTAGATTTTCTTAGATCATTAAAGAATTATTCTGAAATAGTTTAACACTTTGAAGCTCTATCTTTTTTTTAAATAAAAATATCTACCTTGAGACACTTGCATACGGCTTCAATAAAGAAGAAAATTACGTGAAACATGAGTTTTGTTTAAAAGTTGTTGTACGTATTTGCAACATATGTATTCCAATAGACATCGTCAAAAATCAACTGATTTTTAGGAAACTGCATTGTTAATGATTTTATAATTGTTTTTCAGCTTTTAGAATATATTTGAAGAATACATGGTACTCTTAATCCATTCTGTTTTGATACATTTGAATTCATAATTTAAAACTTAGAATAAGTATAAATTTTATTTACAAGTATTTTTCAAAAATTAAAATTATATTTTCCTTTGATCTAATTCTTCCTATATATACTGAAAGTTATGATAAAACATTTACTGTGGCGAATAAATGGGATGAACAGCAGGTAGGTGTTTCGCATTATGCTATAAAATGTGAATAGTAAGCCTATAAATGTTGGCACATGTTAAATAGTGCCACATTGTAGTCCCTTCATGTTTTTATTGAAAAATAATCACGATTAAGGGTTCCATCATGTAACAGGGCTGATACGCATTAAGTCAAAATTTTTTACGTTGTCGTGGTGGGGAAATTAGAAGTGGCAACTTAAAGCTCGGCTATCGTTCTCGTTAATTGACTGTCATTTAAATGACGAGGTCCGTCTTATTACTGTGTTCTAATGGAACTCATAAATGAAATATTATTAATTTATCAATTTTTACCTACGTGTTTCTAAAAATAAATTCTTTAAATACACATAAGAAATTTAAAATTATATTTTTTTCAACAGTAATAAATTGTTTTCATTTGTAAAAAAGAGGAAATGCTTTTGAATTTTAGAATACTTGATAATAAAGTATAAAAATAAGTTGGTATCAAAAGACAAAATACTATGAATACACGCATTTTAATTTGCCGAGAAACTTCAGTATCTCGGTAAACTTGTTTATATAAAAAGATTATATTCTTCTTTGTACTGAAAGTAATAACAACATAAAGGGCTTCTTAATTTTTTCAACTTTTGTACAAAAAGTTTTATTCTTAGCCTTTGATAAACTTTTTATTTAAAATTACAAGAAATTGCATATTGCCAAATTCTAAGAAATCTGATTTTGTGCTATGATGAACTCATTTTCAACGATAAGGTGGAGCCAAAACATTCCTACGAAGACAACTCATTCAATCAGCATTCAAAACAATTACAAAAACATTTCCTTCTAAACGCACTGGCTCCTCAATCAGTTACAGATAACTGTGACAATTTTTCTTTACTTTCTTCAAAACGAAGACTAGTTTTAAAATATCACCCCTCCCGCTTCGTTTGAACATTCCCCTAAAGTGACCGGGTAAGTAGAAGGACCTTTCTGGAACGCTTTGTCGGCATAGTTTCTATTTATCCTATGTCCGACAATTTAACAAAAAAAGGGAATGCCCTTTCAAAGATTTATTACGGCAATAAGAAGAAGAATAGTTTCCCGGCTACTTGAAAGCAAACTTGGAAGATTTACAAAAGGCAGATGTGCCATTCAAGGTTTTTTACACCAAATAGGCGTATGATAATCAACAATGACCAAAAACTGAAGAATCAACAATGATCTAGGGGGAGAAGCATTTTTTGTCGATGTAAAATATTTTACGACTTGCTTTCCATATTCATTTACAAGAACCCTCTGATTCTGTATTCAGAGTTTCAAACGTTCAATAACCTTAGAGCGCCCCCGAACACTTTTTCTTTGTACATAAAATACGTGACTCACGAATAAATAGGCGGAAAAAAAAAAGAGAACGAACATATTATTTTAATTTAAATATAACTATCTGTTCTACGATATGATTACAATTATTTTTGAGATATTTTGGATTGGACAATTTTTTTTTTTGTAAAAAATTATCAAAAGAACTTTCTAAGTTTGAAAGTTCCCAGGGGGTTTTAGAGAAACTTGTGTTTGGAAATCGCGTGTGATAATTACTACTGATTTCAGTTCAAAAAAATTACTTTTTCCTTTTAAAGGAGACATTTCCTATGAATTTAAACCACATTCCACCAAGATTTTTTTTTTCAGTATTATTAAAGGCATTGAATGAAATAGTATAAAACATTGATTTTTATATAAAACACTAATCATAAAATAAACTATTGCACAAAAAAGAAACGCTTATTTCATTTCAGTCAAAGGTATAATAACCTAAAGCAAATTGAAATGAATTTAAAAGGTAAAATTTATTTATATTTTGATTTTCAGTAAATGTTTTAAAATGTTGAAAATACTGTAGATTTATTTTTATTCTGTTAAACGCAGTAATTTCGTACATACAGACTCAAATTATCGTGTTAACTCTTAAATTAATTAATTTTGAAAAATAAAAAATAATATGATTATTTTGAACATTTAGATACATACAATGAATTAAAAAATGGAAAAAAAAAGCAAAGTTTTAGTCTGTCTCTCTATGTCATAATGTAAAAATCTCAAATCGATAATGGGCTATTTTATAATCATACAGTACTCTAAAGCTCTCTATTTGTAATGGAAAATATTTTTTGAGACACATACATATTTCTTTAACAAATAACAAAATTACATTAATTATATGTGGGTTTAAAAGATTTTATAAGTATTGAACATCTGTGTATCAATAGACATGTAAATATTCAACTAACAATATTGTGGTTAATCAATTTATAATTGTTTCTCTGAGAATTAATTAGTTATTTATATAACACTCTGTTAAGAATTTCTGTAAAAACTTTCTTTCTTAAAAGAATAAAAACATTGATAAATGTCATTTTTTTATATTGCTTCGATAATTCATTCTGTTTTGATGCATTAGATTTCATAATAATTATTGAATCTTAAGATTAAGTTTAGATTTTTGCACCAAGCATTTTTCAAGGTTTAAAATTTTATGATAATGTTCATCTTTGAAATTGTTTCTATGTTTGCTGAAAATTATGATAATCGATTAAAAATGACAGGTAAATGTGATAAATGGCAGGAATGTGGCGTTAACTTAATACTATATCTCAAAACCATAAATAAATGTCACTTGTTAAACAGTATCACCTTGTAGATTCCACATGTTTTTACAGCTGTGGTAGCCGAGTGATCACAATTGAGGATTCTATCACCTAGCAGGGCTCTAATACACGTTAACTTTCTAAAGGCTTAAAGTACTTTCATTGTCGTCATAATCGACTGGGTTCCAGGTCGTATATTATCCTCGTTACTTGATAATTATTCAAATAATGAGGTCCGTCTCATTGCAATATATGTTCCTCTGAATGAGACATTAATAAACTATCGATTTATTTGCATGTTCTTAAAAATAAATCCTTTAAATACACAAATGAATAAATGTAAAATTTATAGTTTTTCCAACTGTAATATATTGATGTTAGCTGAAAGTATTAAGCTTTGAATTTTTAGAAAAAATTTGATTAGTAAAACGCAAACAATTATTGACATAAGACAAAATTATGACAGCACATATCTTTAAGTCAGTATGGAGCAAATCATTCATGTATCTTGTTAAACTTATTTATGTAGGAATAAACTATTCTTATTCGTATTTAATTGTTCTTTTATGACTAATTACAAACATTTATTTTTACTTTTCATCTTTCACATAAAAGGTTATTTTATTAGTTTTATGGATAGAAGTAAAACTTATTAGTTTCTCATTTTTAAGCTGCAATTAATTATAATTCTTTTGATGTATCAGTTAGTATAACATTTCTGAAATTCTAAGATAAATGCTCTGATCTCTGTGTGATAAAAATAAAGTTCAAAAAATATTTTAAGAAATATAATGCACGCGTCTTTCTAATTCTGAACACAATATTCCTTTTTAGGACGTATGGTAATACAATAGTTAGAAAATGTTCAGAAAAAAATTAACCCCAGTCCAAAAATAAATCGAAATATTCATAATAATCGAATATTCTTTATTAACATAGCAATAAAAACCATTACATTTGAAAATCAATGTAAGATCAATTTGAATAATTTACACTCAAAGGTAAAAAAGGTATCAGCCGTTTCTTAAGTGATTGATCAGCTTGAACTTATTGACTACTGTGCAATTTATTGAGCTTTACTACAGCTGAATTTTTTAGGTGCTTCATCTGTTATTATTTGGCATTTAACGATTTGATCACTATCTCCTGCAGAATCCTATCTATTCATTCTCCCCTGCAGAAACACTGCAATTGATAGAGTACTCTCTAAAGGATTGAATAGAATTGAAGCTTCAAACTTCAGATCTGTGGCGATGACAATTCTATTGTTTTTTTATGAGTTTGAATAACTATGCTCTACCCCCTACCACACTCTGCATTTATTCCCTTTCAAAATGAAATGAATTCCAATAAATTTTTACTACCTCTATCCATCCCAGGTAATCATAAAAATTTTAATATTAAGGAAATAGAAAATCTATAGCCTTGATTTTTTTTAATATTACTATCTTTAGTGTAATTAATTGTATTAGCCAAACCTTTCGATCAACAGTCAAAATTATTACAGAATCATTTCTACGCCCTCAGTTGGGTTAGAGATCTTCGTCAACAGTTTTAATTTTCTGTATTTTGTTTTTTTTTTTTCAAAAGAAGAGTTTTATTTCAAACAGATTTACAACCGGCATTTTGTTCTAGCTTTCTTCTCTTAGGTAATTCTTTTACCTTTCTCTCACAGCTGACGTTCTAAAAGTTGATTCAGTACTGGGAAGTATTCCGAACTGGGTTTTCTCTCCACTGATAACATCATTTAGTAGAAAATTCCTCCCTCCCTTTAATGAGTCCTAATAAATTCAGTACTTATTCAAGTAGTCATAGTATACTATATATATATATATATAATATATTCCAAGCCTTATTTTTTATTCAATTATTATTTTTTAATTTTTTTTCTAGTTTTCTGTTATTTCAACAGGATTAAAAAAAGATTTTCTGTTTTTTTTTATAAAGAGTATTAAATATAAAAAGATTTGACAATTATTTAATACTTAAAAGAAATGAAGCAAATAATTTTCAAACAGAAGCTAGTTAAATGCCGTTTCAAAAGATATATTTATTAGTTTCGAATTATTTATAAAGAAGGTAAATTATTAGATAACTTATTTATTATGAAGTTAATCTACTCAGTTTTGCAAAAAGAAATTAGAAATGTTCAATATATAATAAGAAAAGCTCCAATACAATTGACATATTCTTCCTAAATTTAAGTAGAACAATACAACAATGTTTAGAATATAAGGGGCTCATATAAAGTCACAAAATTACTTTTCATTAAGCACTACATAAGTTAATAGTTCAAATACGTTTCTGTTCAACAAATAAATTATGTAATTATATACAAATTTTCAGCAAAAACTTAAAGCGAAATGTTCTATATTCTCTACAAATGTATTTTTTAAGGAATTTTATAAGCGTAACAATTAATAAAATTGAAAAAAATGAAGTAATTTAAAATCTAGCATATATATGGCTTTATATGCATTAGCATTTTTTTTTTTTTTTTGTATTATGAACATTTGCAATTATCCTGTTTAATATGAATCTAAAAGAAAATAAAAATAATAAAACGGTTTATGTGGTAAAAATTACTAATTAAACATATAGCACTTTTCTCAGTAACAATTTATGTAATATATGTATTTCTTCTTAAATCATTAACATAAATTTTAACTTAAAATGATAAAATAACAAGGAGCACGTTTAAAAATGTAAGATTTATTTTGAAATAAAATTCTATTAAAGTTTTACATAAAATCCATTAAAACATGATTTTAACATCAACATAAATCTTATTCTTGGTTTAATATTTGTTTGTAATACAAATAGAAAAATTACAGAATTTACTATTAAAAAATAGAATGCATATATATATATATATATATATATATATATATATTAATATTAAAACTAATATAATAAAGGAGTACTAATGTCATGTTTCCACAGATTTTGTTAAAGGTTTTATGCTTATCAAAGCTACTCAAAGTAATAAAAGATTATCTAATCGAAGAAAAAAGAATCTCTTTGAAAGTATAATGCACTATTATGACCTTAATTAGTGTATTTTAAAATCAATGATCTCTTAAAATTTTTAAGCATTTTAAATGCGTTTTGTAACTATACAATTATGATTTTGTACTTGGATATAATATATATTAAATATATACAGATGTAAAATACACGTAAAAAAATTGCATAAACCGGAAATGAACTACAATTTAACAGCCTATTTCAATTCAATATATTAGTTCGTATGGTATTCTTCAAAACAATTTACACATAATCCTACGTTACATAATTTACAAGAGACGGATGCGTCTCGTCATACCTTTCGACTTGCACATGGCACAACGTCTTTGAACTTTTTTACATTCAGGCCAATGCTTATTTTCAGGCCTATTATTTCTCGCATTTCGTTCTGGACTGGTAATAATTGTTTCAATATTTTCGTTTTGAAGTAGTTGTCGGATTAAATTTAGTCGAAATATTTTGTGGCATATATTATTTCCCGTTTTAATTTTATACAATATAAATGCATTCAATACTGTTAAGTCTAATAAGTGAAAGAAAAGCTTTTTGGTCCATTTCAATGTTTTGCATCCAAATGTATAACTATTGGCCATACGATCACTTAGATCTACGAAACCCATATTAGTATTGTAGCTTGTCACTAAACCGGGTTTTTCGCATCTGTCATTGCACAAAGTTGATGTACTCATGTCTGGGTCATGCATGTTACTTAGCATGAAAACCTCTCTTTTGTCTTTCCAGCAATGGCCGTCATTCCGCAACCAAATTTTACAGATAAATCTCCTTTCTTCATTTTCGGGCAAGCTAATTTTAGGATAATTTTTCTATTGGGTCGCATGGTGCCACATGAATTTATTTTGTATTCTATATACAATTGTTGAAACAATGCTGGTGATGAAAAAAATTGTCCATAAACAACTTATGACCCTTGTCTTTTACGCATTCCGCCAATTCCAGCACTGTTGCATGAGTAGATGTCATTTTTACATCACTTTTAATTCTTTTTTATCACATCCCAAATATACTTTCATGTTGAAGGTATAATTTTTATCAACTACTTTATACAACTTGATTCCAAATCTTTTTCTTTTTTTAGAATATATTGTTTAAATATCACGCGCCCTTTAAAAGAAACAATTACTTCATCTATGGCAAGCTCTTCAGATGGATTATATATGTTTTGGAATGAATTGTTTAACGAGTCAAACACATATCTCAGTTTCCAAAGTCTGTCATAATCCAAAGCAGTTTTATCTGGAATATTATTATTATCTTCAAAATGTAAATACCGAAGTAAATTTAAAAATCTATCCCTTGGCATCACAGTTCTAAAAAAAAACGGTGTCTCCAGCATTGGATCTGTTGACCAATATTCCTTTACATTGTCTTTTTCTATATGTCCCATTAAAAGGATTAAGGCTAGAAATTTTATCATCTCCACTTCATTAGTTTGAGTCCATGCCGGGTTATGCCTCCTCGAATTTGAAGGAGTTGCATTTTGTAATATACGAGCGGCGTATATATTTGTTTCGTCTGTAACTTTTTCACAATATAGTTTTTAAAAATGCAATTAAAAAAATCGCTTTCCGTTTCACACAACTCAGCAGCTCCCCTTATCATAATATTTCAGTAAATGGCAAAAATTTTGCTTTATGGAATATTTGTGGATTTTCCCAGAAGATTTCGTTTTGCTCTTGCGAGATAAGTTCATCTTCTGCAAATACGTTAAAATTTATAGATTGATCTAAATCTTCTTCATTTTCTAATTCACAATCAGAATCTGAATCATCAAAAATTTCGTCTTCTAAATCAATCAGAAGTTTCTGGATCTCTTCAGTGGTCAGACCTCTTTTCCGTTTAGGCATTTTCTCTTCTGTTTTTTTAATCAAGTTAATTTAAAATGAGAAAAAAATATAGAGATGAATACGTAAAGGCAAGAAAAACCACTTACAATAACAACTGTGTAAAGATTAAATCTCCTAGCAAGGAAAGGGCATAAGAGGGAAAAAGAGGGAATTCTAGATAAGTGAGAAAGAGGGAACACCCCTTCCCCCTCTCAATACAAAAGAGACCGGTCAAGTGATTGACGTCCCTGGATTCTAATAGGAACCGCAGTGATCCGAAAGCTGTTAAAGGGGAAAGAAGAGCTTGGTCGCTACTCCGACCAGCGCCGTCCTTTAAGGGGCTATTCTTTTGGTCGCGCTATCGACCAGCCGTCCTCTAAAGGTTAATATATATATATATATATATATATATATATATATATATATATATATATATATATATATATATATATATATATATATTGAGGTTTGAGTACATGAAACCGCATCGCTCCAACACCGTTCAACTAAACATTATGAAAAATGGCATTTAAATGTATTTTTTTGTTAAGAAGTTTGTACCATTCTCTTTGCTGCACATTCCCACTAGGAGGCGCAACAGCATATCAACTTCTGCAATGTTCATTCAATCACCAAGTTGAAAACAGGGTTGCGAAAAACGATACCAACTTGTCTCTATCGCCAATATTTCGCTATGTTTCCGTTGAATAGCAATTAATTATAAAGAACTGCATTGCGTGCAAACATTAAAATTTTAACATAAAATAAAACGAAAAGAAAGTAATATTAACGTATTACCCATCCAGATATAAAATATTTACAGTATTTTAAGCGGGTCATTACAAAAAATGTGTAACAATGTGTTACTTTTCTAAGCAGAGATCAACTTAGGATGGTTTTTTCAAAACTCGATCCATAAGAGAGTTACGAGGAGTTCTAAATAAATAAAAAAAAAATACTTTATATTTGCTATTAGATCTACAGATTTAAAATTTAACAATTATGTTTTTTTTTGTTCAGCTGAAATATATGTAAAACTCTTTTTTTTCTTTTTTTTTAACTTGCAATTCATTTAAAACTAACTTATTAAAAACTTCTTTAACCTTCAATCTGTATTCTTTAATTTTTCAATTCACCCATGCGAAGAACGAGTATACCAGCTAGTTATATACATGTTTCTTCTCTTTTATTTTAAATACACCATATACAGGTTTTTTTATTCGTTCTATTATATAGACATTAAATTGAAACAGAAAAAAATAGCTAATCTTTTACCATAAATGCCTGATTTTCGGTGGTGGGTTTTTATCAATTCACTGGCTTCAAGTATTACTCAAATATTTATTGCATCGTCTTTTGATTAAATATGTATGATTATATCTGATAATATTTGATTTATGATTGATTTATAACTAGTACAAATTAAAAAAAGAACAACTACAAATAATAAATAAAACAAGGGATAAAATAAAATAACTTTTTGCCAAAATTTAAATACAAATTTAGCAGAAAAATCTTTGTTCACAATACTATCAACGATAAAAAGCAAAAGAAGACGGATAAATCAGCTTTAAAAATCATTTCTTGAATTACAGTCTAATTACTTTTTATATTATTAAGATTTTAAAAATTCATTTTTAAGGAAAATGTCGAAATATTTCTTCCATTATACAAGAATTAAGAGTTTCTTCGTCGGATGGGACTGGAATAATATCTAAATTCAATCCTCAAGATTTTTTTACCTGTAACTACACCCCAAATAAAGCCACAACAATTATTTCTCGCTACAAATGGACAATATTATTACTATTATGTGCAGATAAGAATTCACATCTTTTTAAGGATGCCCTCTTTTTTTCTTGCATTGAAAAAGGGAATAACTCCCGTAAGACCTTATTCACTAAATTATAGGTTCTCAACGTAGGCGTTTGAGGCTTTCAGGGGGATAGTAAAAGACCTAGATTAAGTTAGGGGGTTTTGAGATGGTATGGATGAGCATGGGTCTAAAAACTAATATAGTCCAAAAAAAGACTTAAAAAACACGCTAATTTTAAAGTTTAAAGTTTACTTTTGTAAACTTTAAAATATTGGTTAACTCACATTGATTGATTGTATGTATTATAAAATTATATATTCGTGGCAATAGCTATTTCAGATTTGCAAGTAAAATAAAAATGGGTGCTTTTAAAAATAAATTCTATTAGTTTTAGAATTTTTTTTTAAAATTTGATTCTCATGTTTTCACCATGTATTACGTATGCTCTTATTTCTTACGAAGGGATTAGTATCGAAATATTCACAAGAAAAGGGGGCGCCAGTTCAAAAAAGATTGGGAACATGCGCACTAAATGAATGTCCACCAGATCCAAAATCACAGAATTTCTGATACTTCTGTTTTCGGTTTTTGGAATATCCTGCTTTACACATAATTTTCAATGATATTTTTTTAAAAAAAAATTTAAACACCTTATCTAATTTTTAAATACATTTACTTTATGAAACTTAAATTTCGAGATAAAAGAGTGATTTAAAAGTAAACTATTTATGAAACTCATTCTTTTTTTTATTCATAGGCTAAACTGTTAAGCTCTATATTTTGCGAGAAAAAACGTTGGGGAGAAAAAAAAGAGAATTTTAAAACATTTGACTGTGAAAAAAAGCAGGATAATTATTTTAAAAAGTCAAAGAATATAATAAGCCATTTATATGCCATGGTATTAAAAAACAAAATAGTTAATTTCACGTTTATACGTACGTTAGATACTCGTAGATGCTGTAAATCAGATATTGAATCATATAATCAAGATGATTACAGATATATAATTCGCTTATTTAGCATAAAGTTAAATAATTACAATTACATGAGAGATATGTTCTCAATGTTTGTACAAGATTACCATATAAGTTAATCCAAAGTCTGAACGTTTAGTTAATCAGTAGTAGATAGTATTGATGTAAGCTGAGTAGCTTATTGCAAATTAGATTTCTAGACATGCATTCACGAGTAGAAATTCTTGTTTTGTTTGTAATTAATTTCTATGGGATCCAGTTGTTAAAAAATAATTTTATATAACTTTTTACTAAACATTATGTATGAGAATATTTCTGAAAAAGATTATTTATGCGTGTTCTCTTACATAAATGTTTATTTGGGAAAATTATGAATCTTTTGTTTTGTAATCAGGCTGATTGGGGTTAGTTTACGTTGTGAATATCACAAATGTAACTTTTCGAGAAATTTATTATCTTAGAAATAGTTTGTTATCATGGTTTATTTAAAACTATTTAAACAGAAAAAAAGTAGAAAATTCGACATAAAAAATCTATTTAAAAAATGGAAGATTAAAAGGGCATTCCAATACCATGTCAAGAAAACGTTTATTTGAAATGTTTACAAAAGTAAAAAATCATGAGATCGAATAGGAAGTGCCTCCCGATAACTTCTGCTTACAAGTTTCGGATTAGTCTAAATCTATGGAAAGTACACCTCTGAGAAATAATTTGTTTGTTACATCTGAAAATGTGATGAAATACAAAATTTGCTCAATGTCATTTAGACATTCAACAGTCTTTGAATAAGTTTTGAATGTGAAATTTAAGATTTTTTTCAGAATAAAATGATAAAGTGATATTTATTAAATACATAATTTAGTAAATTATGGGCGAAATATTGATCTGTTATGTTTTAATTTTCAAATTGATTCATCAAAATTATATAATGCATGATTCTTATTGAATGCATTTCTTTGTGTGTATTTAGTTAACTTCTTGTTTGAATAATTTATTTAAAAAGAGGCAATCGATTTTGAATGAAATATATTTCTTTTTACTGATAAGTATCAAATAAATTACTAAACAAACTTGCGAATAACACATTTATAGTAGTTTTTTTTAGAATAAAATTTATATTATGTGTTAATAGTTGCTTGGATTAAAAAAAACGAAATTCTCTCTCATGAGTTATACAATTTAAACGATTTCAAAATTAAGGAAATCTCGAATATTCTTTACAGGAAGAAAACTATCTTTATTTTCTTCTGAATCCACATAGCATATTATTACGTACATCTGTTTTATATATACCGGAACTTTATAATTCCCTAATTTTTAGCTGAATACTAATTTACATAATGTATGTAAAGTTGACATCTTTATTTTCATCGCCACATGTCACAGATGAAATATGAAACATATTTTACATTAAAAAATAGTATAGATTTAAGTTAAGAGTGTAAAATATATTCAAGCTTACTTTAAACATACTATAGTTAAATTAGATTATAATATTAACATTGGTGAACTTTTAAAAGTTAATGCAGAGATATGTCTTTGAGTTTTTTTTTAAATGAAAGGTAGTAAGTTTCTTAAATAATTTAATTTGAAACATGGTTCAGTGAAAAGTATATCAATCTCTTAACTTATACATTATATTCAAATTGAAATAACTCTTTTTTATATTGATAGCGCGCCCAATTTTCATAATAACCAACAATTATATATGAATTTGAGTGTTTCGCAATTTTATTTTAATTCCATATATAATACAAATAGTGCTTCAAATTAAGTAAAAGGTGCATAAAACGTTATTAGATTATAATCCACATAATGTTAAGAAACCCGTTTTATTGATTCTTAATATAACATCATTTCTTTATAAATTACGTATTAAATCATTTTTGTTTACACGTTTTAAGGCTTCGGTATGTTCGATTATTACAAAGAGTATATTGTATATTGAATATGATATAACGAATTTAATTTAAAATAAAGCGTGTTTCTTTATTGAAGATTTGTGATCAAAGAAGCAAAAATGAATTTTATGGAATTCCAAAATAGTCTGTATAATGTTTTTCACGCAACATGTATATGAACATCATTTGAGAAGCACCATTCGGTGTCAATTCAGAAAACACCACAAATTATATGCACATTAATTAGTTACCATTAAGTTGGATAGCCATTAAATGATGCATAATTATCTGCTTAACAGATTTTCAAACATCTATTAAGGTGACACAGTATCAAATGATTTCTAATGAACACCAAAGATTAAATTTCACTTATTTTCTTGTTTAAAAGATACTTAATTTGCAAAAGCCATGAAAATGTTAATGAATGGTTTTCTGTGTTTCAAACTTTCAACAAAACAAGAGAACTCTCATAGCCATTGCGGGAGAAATATTTTACGTGTTAAAACATGATTCGTTTATATTTAAGAGAAAATAGAGCATTGTGTAATGAAGTGTAGTTAATTAGAGCTCAAAACTTTTCATTTAACGGGGACTTCCATTTACTTTATTTCTTAAGAAATTTGTATCACTTTCATTTATCTTTACATTCTTTATTCAGCTCATCATAAGTGCATCGATCGTTTAAGGAAAAGTGTTAAATACACTAATTGAATGGGATTTGTGGAAAAAGTATATCAGAAAACTTATAAAAATTTCTAATGTAATAAAATCATCCACTAAAAAGTAACAAATATTCATTCAAATGAAGAAGATGAAGTAAATGGATAAGAAAAATTATTGATTATATTTGGATGAATAATAAAAGAAAATTTAGATTTATTCAAACAAATTTTTTAATTATTATTTTATTATTATTTTAAACTAGCCGGTATACCGGTTCTTCGTACGAGTGAATCGAAAAGATTGAATAATGCAGATTGAAGGATAAAGAAAATTTTAATGAATTAATTTTACATGAGTCGCAAATTAAACAAAACAAGCTGTTTGCATATCTCAGTTGAACAAAAAAATCCCATATTTATTAAATTTTAAGTCTGTAGATCTAATAGCCTATAAGAATGATTTTTTTAATTTATAACGCCCCATAACTCTCTTGTGAATCGATTTTTGAAAACACCTTACTAAGTTGATCTCTGCTCAGCAAAAGTAAAACATTGTTACACGTTTTGTGTAGTGAAATCTTAAAATAGTGTAAATAATTTATATCTGGATGTGTAATTAATATGACTTTCTATTGTATTTACTTTATGGTAAATTTGTAATGATCGCAAGCAATGCCGTTAATTACATTATAATGGTGATTTAATAAAAACATAGCTAAATGTTGGCGATAGAGACAAGTTGGCAACCACTTTGGCAACTTGGCGATTGATTGAACGGCGAGGAAGTTTATATGCTGTAGCGCCATCTGGAGGAGAGCTGCAACAAAGAGGACGGCACAAAAACTTTCTCCGCAAAAAATACATATACAAGCCAATTTTAATAGTGATGTGTTGAACGGTGTTAGAGTGATGCGATTTAGTATATACAAACATCCATTAATATATAGACAGAGAATCTAGCTCTCTTTTGATATAGTTATTACTGCTACTGAAATAAATGGATATTTTTTACGTGTTCAAAGTTTATCATTTGAGGGGAATTAAAACTTAGCTATCAAGTTTTAGACGCGTGAGCAGTTCTTAATCTTTCATTCGCCGCGTCCCTCATTTATATATTAGCCTGATATCACAACCCCTTCAAGTTTTGAACAAACCTCCCTGACTTAATAATCTTGATCGAAATACAAGTTCTTGTGGATTTTTTTTAATTTGCGGGATGGGGCGGAAACTTTTAGAGTCTGTAAAAGAAGGAAATGTTAACATTATATGAGACACTCAGCGTACCCCCAGGAAAGGCGCTAAGATTCCCCAGGGTCCGGGGACAAGTTTAAGAGTCACTGCTTTAAAATTAAATAAAATGCACACATTTCGAAGAAAACGGATAATAGAAGCTTTTGGATGCTTAATTCTAAGAAAATTGGGTACTTAGAATATATGTATGTTGCTGGAATTTGGAGGAAGGAAAGTTGCTATAGCCGGAGAAAGGTTGAACTTCTACATGATAGATAGTGACACCATCTACTCCAACTCCACAATTTAATCATGGGCAGGGAGGGGGGATGAACATATATTCTTCAGTATCGTGAATCCATGGTTTCTGCTGCGACCGCCCACAAGACTTTTCGATCCACTGATTTAACAAGCACGTACGTCACGTGTACTGGGAGGGTATTTGGCAGCAGCAAGCCTAGACCGGTCATTCCCCGGTTAGCAGTTCAACGCTCCAAACCCATGTGTACATAGCATTTTTTCCCGCCGGGCCGCTTATATATTGTAGATATTTCACGCGGGCCGCAACATGAGCATTAATGGAAAAAACACCATAAGACCAAGGCAATATTGAACACTTAAAATATGGACAATTGATCAAAATATTAAAACTCATTTTCGGCTTTAATATTGTATTATCAAGAGCAGAATGGCAGCAAAGAGGAGTTTTGATTGAATTATACAGACTAAAATCATTATTATTTATGCATAATTAAAACTCAGTTTTACCCATAGAATAGTTACTGCCCCAATTTAGTTCTCTATTTTACTGTTATTTGTTTTTACTAACCATTACAATTATAAACAACAACAACAAAATATCTTGCAATTCGCACCAGTACACCGAAATTGGTGAATCTGATTGCTCTATTGATACAGTTTCCCACTGCATTTTTAGTACATTGTTCTTAAATAATTGAACTTTTCAGTTCAATGGGCCAAGAGTGGGCCACTCAAAAAAGTCCATCGGGTTGCATGTTGAGTATCGCTGCTCTAACCACTAGATTACCCAAGGTCTGTAAATATGTATGCTAAAATTGTTTCCATCCAGGTTAGACGGGCAAATGTATGTATGTATAAAACATTAACTAAAAAAAATATTTTTCCCAAAAGACATGGACTTATTTATACCTTAGAAATAAACGCTTAAAAGTAAACTGTTGTAAATGTTGAAAGTTGCTATGTGCAGCTACTTTACAAATATATTAAATATATTTATAATTTATGTGATAAAGCGATAGTGTTTTAAATATTAAGGTGCCTGGCTAGTTGAAAAACGTCAATTTTGAGGAAAATGATATTTTTTTCTTTACATTTTATACAGTTGAATTTTCTGCTTTCGAAAAATAACTTACTTTTGTCTGTGCTTCATTTATTTATGAAGTTATAACAGATTTTATGTCAAGAGAGAGCAGCAAAAATGAACCGGAAGTTAGATATCGAAACTGGAATTGTTTGCATTTTAATAATTTTTTTACACTTTTTTGGTGTTTATCGAATTTATTTAAAACAAATATTAACTTAGGTAAGGTTATGAGGGGATACGGGGATATTTTTTAAAAAATAATTTATTAGTTTTAAGTGAAATTTGTGAATTAAATTCGTAAAATTTTTGTCATTTTTGATTTTCTTATGCCCTTGCTTCTCGATATTTTGTTTCATATTTACCTTTTTCTATATACATTTGATAGAAAACTATTTTCTTTAAACCAAAATATTAATTAATTTTACCTAAAGCAAGATCTGAGAGGTCTAAGGAATTCGCTACATCATTGGTGCTAGCAGTAAAGAGAATGTTGACACAGAGTTAATCCCAATAATACTTAGTCAGCTAGCTGGTGACACAAAGTTGAAATCTATTCATAAATGTTTCAAAATTTACTAAGAAAGCCTTTTGCAGTAACATTTTATGGAGTATTTTACTTAAAGATACAATTATTGAACTTGAAAAAATTTATTTTATATAAGTGCATTATTAACGTTAATTCCTTTTAATTTGTGATATACAGGTTTATTATCATTTTATATGTACATAATTAGAAATTCAAATACTTCCCATCCTAAGATCTTGTACATGGATTTGTAAAATTTGATCTGAAACGCATTTTAACTTCTGTGGGACACCCCTTAGAATAAAGAAAATTTTCTCGAGAAAAAGAAAGCTGCATAAAAAAAACAAAATTACTAAGGTTGACAAAATAACAACAAAAAAATTCAAAATGTATTCATATGGAAGATTTAAAAATCTGATCATGAATTTTTTTTTTATATGTATTCTTTTATTATTTTTCATTATAATTTCTTATAACATTTGTGATAAGCAATATTTTTTTTTAAAAGAAATTTTCGGGAATATTTAATAATGACAAAATAACACACATTAATATATTTTATATTCAATTTTTCTTAAGTTCTAAGATACTTAATGAAAATATATACCTATTTTTTCATATAAGAAATATTATTTTTCAACGTAATAAAGATTTTCTAGTATGTTTTTTTAAATCTCTAATTTGAATTAAAAAAACTATGCATTTAGACTCTAAGAAAAGCTTTTTTGACTCCATAAAATTGATAACAAAATTAAAAAAAGGACTTGAAACAAATATATGATGGTAACAGATGGTTACATTTTATAAGGAACTGGGATACGTCAATCCCTCAGTCCTCTATCTTGTTTTAGAATCGTCTTGGTTTTGCTCCTTGGCTGGTGATGTTGGGCGTGGAAATCGGTGGCAGGAGCCAATGGGATAGCAGGCGCATGACTTCTCATGAGTGGCTTTAATTGGATGATGGGAGTGAGCTTCGAAAATTGTACTTGGGAAAATTTTTAAAGATTAGCTATTGATGTTAAAGGAAACAAATATATAATACTGATATGGGCTTATAAAAAGTTTATTCCTTTGATATAAAGTGGTTTTAGACTGTTTTAGCTGTATAATTTATTAAGATTTCGATTTTAAGTCTTTAAATGTGTTTTTCTCTGAAACAGATTTTTTCATATATTATCGCATGGGAAACATGATGTCTCAAAAAGTCCTTGAGATAATTGCATGCTATTTGGCATCGTTTTTTATTATTATAGTATGCAAGTTGTGCACAAGAGAATAAGAAAAAACAATATATTTACCTTTTTTATAATTGATTTTCTTTGTGATAAATGTTAATTTTTTGAAAAATTTGCCTTTTGTGCATTTTTTAACCCCTAATTTTGTGAGAAATTGAAATTATTCAAAGACGATAGAGTGAAACATAGGTAAACGCTTTCTGAATAAAATTCAAAGAGTGTTTTTTATCTTATAAATTAGAATTTATTTTACAGTGCTTGCCGTGATGTGCAAAAAATGCCTAATTTTAACCTACAATTGTCCATTATCTCACAAAAATATATTGAATTTTTTTTCTTTGTTATTTTTTAAGTTTTCAGTTATAATCAAATAAAAAATGAGTTTAAAAATGAACTTTCAGCATTATTTCAAAAATATGTTCCCACAACTAGTAAGGCACTTTAAAGTCTAATGGGATGAAAAGTAAAGTTTGCAAAACTAACATAGATGGTAAAAAATTTTAAATTAGTATGAGAAAAAAGTATTTTAATTTCTGAAGTGGATGAATATTTTGAAAGTTTCAGAAATTGAATTTGTTGATCAGATCATTCGAAATACTAATTAGAAACGTTAAAGCGTGAGGTACAGTACAGTAATGTAATTTCTTCATAAATACTTTGAGTGCTGGTTCTTTCATTCTTCAACATATCATCATACTAAGCCACACAACCATATAGTGTTCACAAATACTACAAACAAAATCTTTGATTTATTGTCTCATAAATTTTTGCAACGATGTACAATGTCCAACATTTTACAATTTTATTTCTTACAAAAATCCTTTCGTATCTTTTATTTTCTACAACAAGTATTTTATTTTTCATTCTGAAAAAGACATTTTATGGCCAGATCTCAAGGTAGAATAAAATTCCCAAAACACAATTTACTACTCATCAAGAATAAAAATAAAATTTTACTTTTTCTGCTTCCGTAGAGGATTCTGTCTTTATCTGTTTTTGCCTGTATAAAAGAGAAAATGAAATACAATTCCAACCACTTTTGATTTCATTTTCCTTAGCATCTGAAGTAATTTTTTCGTTCGTAGAATATTTTCATTATATTATTACTTCTAAAATAAAACATATTTTTTTCCCTCTTCTGTTCGATAAAATGCATTTTATTCTAAGAAAAGGATTATATTCTGAAATTAGAAACTCAGTTCTTATATATAATATCTTTAATAAAAATAGTACATTAAACATATTTAGTTATATTTAGCTAAAATCACAAGTAATATAAAAATAATATTAAGTTAGTTCCTACTTAGGTCAATAAAAAAAATTTAGTATGGTTATGTTTATTAAATAGTTGAAATATTAATATAAATATGTACATACATATGACAGAATCACAATATTGCGTGACGAAATTGAAAGCGATTTTAATTACAATTTTCCAGTTTCCTTTCTATATATAGTGTTGCACTGTTCTTTTTTTTTGTTTGTGTTACTATTTATATATATATTCAATAATTAAACTTAATTATTCTAATAAAACAATATAGTAAAAAAAAGAAGTCAATTTCTTAGAAATTAATTCATTCCAGATGGGATTGGAACCGACGTACTTTGGATCAGAAATCCAATTCCCTATCCATTACACCGCAGGGACACAACAAACATGTTTCCTCTCTGTATATGCTGATTGACTATTTTTTCTGTCAATATTTTTATTAATTTTTTAACTTAATTAATGAATTAATACTTAAAAAAACTGTTTTATCATGAAGGGCCAACCACTGCAAGTTTAAAAAAATGTATTTGAACTTGAATGGATGAACATAAAGTATTTTATTAACGATTAAAAATTTGATAAGATTTATATATATAAATATATATATATACTAGCTGGTATACCCGTTCTTCGCACGGGTGAACTGAAAAGTTAAACAACACAGATTGAAGGATAAAGAAGTTTTGAATGAGTTAATTTTAAGTGAATTGCAAATTAAACAAAAAAAAAAAAAGCTTTTCACATATCTCAGCTGAAGAAAAAAAAAAGAAAAAAAATACCTTTGTTAAATTTTAAGTCTGTAGATCTAATAGCTGATAAAAAGGATTTTTTTATATTTATAACTCCCCGTAAAACTCTTGAGGGTTGATTTTTGAAAATACCTCCCTAAGCTGATCTCTGCTCAGCAAAAGTAACACATTGTTAAAAGTTTTCTGACGCTTAAAATATTGTAAATAATTTATAATTGAAAGTGCCATAAATTAATATAACTTTCTGTTGAATTTATTTTATGTTAAAATTGTAATACTCGCAAGCAACGCTGTTTCCTAAATAACAATGGCGATTCAATGGAAAAAATAGTGAAATGTTGACAATAGAGTCAAGTTGGCAAATGTCTAGCTACTTTAATAGCTCAAACTTTATTAGAGCTTTGTAAGACCAGCCGTGTAGGGGAGCGATGAACGTTAATGCTTTATCTACCGCATTATGATTTACTGAAATTTTTTTCATGCAATATTTTTTAGGTCACTACATTGAAAATTAAGGGACATACATAAACAAAATATTCCACTTAGGGAAATTTAATCGGTTAGAGCTAATAAATTAATTAAATATATTCCACTGTAAAATTAATTATATACACCATTCACTTAAAATAAATAGTCAAATCATTTTCTAAGGTCTCCATAAACATAAGACACTTAAATTTTGACATTAACTATTTTGGGTGCACAAAAATGATAATCTTTGCAATCTGCTGAAAACGCTGGCAGCTGAAAATGTAATATCTGCTACAAAACTATTTGCCCCTTCCCCGCTAAAATACTCATCATAGAACCTGTGCCATCATATATCTTGGAAGAGTGGATTTCAAAGAATATTCCAGCTAAGTATTGGTAGAATATTCCTGCTAAATTGGTGTGGCGTGGTAGTTAGGAGAAGGGGTGCCAGCTCAGGTGTTGTCCACGTCACTTGACCATGGTTAAAAATTATGTGGTCCGTCGCCAAAAGCCCTCATGTAGCTGAACAGTGCGACGTTAATATTCACTCACTGAAAAAAAATACAGTACAGTAGTTATAACTATTTTTATACTTAAAAATGCAATATCTGCCTTTTCAATTAAAATTATAGCATTATAATTAATTACTAACCACACAAACAAATTTT
Source organism: Trichonephila clavipes (assembly GCA_019973935.1). Lineage (NCBI taxonomy): Eukaryota > Metazoa > Arthropoda > Arachnida > Araneae > Nephilidae > Trichonephila > Trichonephila clavipes. The sequence goes on from BMAU01017446.1 coordinate 229,001, forward strand.
GAAAATTTATCCAAATGATGTAGTCTGAAAGAGAAAGTTTATTCAGACAGACAACAAAAGCGTCTTATATGCATATAGATTTGTTTGAATTCTTGTGTATTATTACTTTTGTAAGCTTCATGACATACTTTATGGTGTACCAGTATTTTAAAGCTGACTGAGCAACAGCAACATTTAGCTGGGTATAGCTAGTTATAACATAAAATTAAATCTTAAAAAGATATCAAAAATAAAAGACGACTCAATATTTTGAATAAATCAGTATAAACATTTTCATACAAACACAATGTATATATATTGTAAAATATTTATTTTGCTATTTGCATTTCAGACAGACATCAAACAAAATTTTAAAAATTGTCAAAAACAGATAAAAAAAAAATATTTAAGAAAAATACCACTGATTAATTTTGCCAAAGACATCGCAATGTGCAAAAAATATTTGTAGTACATAATAACCAAAAAAAAAAAAAAAAAAATGTAAGTACTAAAATATTAAAAAAAAAACAAAACTTATATATTGAATTAATTAAGGATTACTCTGGAGGGAAAGATAAAACAGGCTAAGATAATACTCATAATATTAATTTCATATTGGTTAACTACTCATTTTTGGCATGATTTTGAAATCACGCCAAATTGGTATGTTGCGGCCAGTCTAATGTTATAGTAATGCACAGAATTAAAGGTACTTACGTATTATTGCAACCTATTGGTGACATTATACAAAATGAAGCACATGATTGCCAATTCAACGCATACAAAGTTGGGATTGCCAAAGTGGAGAGTTTTTGAACGTTGGCGACTGTGCAAAAATACCCAAGTACTAAAAAAAATATCCAAAGTATATATATATATATCCCGAGCATAAAAATAAATTGAAAAATGAAGTACAATACTAACATTAACTGACATAAAAAGAACTGAACTAACTTTATCAATGCAAAAGCATAATTTGAAAAAATAAGGTACTTACATATAACCGCAACTTATTGGCGATATATGAAACGAAGCACGACTCAAAATTCAACATATATATATGACATGTAAAATCGGGGTTGCCAACTTGGCAAGTTATTTTGAATGTTGGCGATTGTTAGGATAGCACATAGGTGCCAAAATAATTTATCTTACCACTACCTGCTTCCTCAACATACTCACGTTTGGCATGATTCTGAAATCACGCCAAATTGGTATATGTTGCGGCCAGTCTAATGTTATAGTAATGTACAGAATTAGAGGTACTTATGTATTATTGCAAACTATTGGTGACATTATACAAAATGAAGCACATGATTGCTAATTCAACTCGCACAAAGTTGGAATTGCCAAAGTGGCGAGTTGTCTTGAACGTTGGCGATTGTGCAATAATACGCAAGTACTACAAAAATTATCCAAAGTATATATACATCCCGAGCATAAAAATAAATTAAAAAAATGAAGTACAATACTAACATTAACCGACATAAAAAGAACTGAACTAACTTTATCAATGCAAAAGCATAATTTGAAAAAATAAGGTACTTACATATAACCGCAACTTATTGGCGATATATGAAACGAAGCACGACTCAAAATTCAACATATATATATGACATGTAAAATCGGGGTTGCCAACTTGGCAAGTTATTTTGAATGTTGGCGATAACCAGGATAGTACATAAGTTCCAAAAATAATTTATCTTATGACCACCTGCTTCCTCAAAAGGTATTTAAGCCATTTGTCTGTTTTGCTCATTCTCTGATGCCTATTCCAGTTTGATATGTAATTACTACCAGCACTGCTTTTGCTTGGGCAATATGATTTTCTGCATGGCAATTTTATGCACTGAAGCCAGTAGTATTATACCCTTAAAGGTTAAAATAAAGACACATGAAATTGCAAAGAACCATATTATTGGATCAAGTGTAGTATAGGTGGTTACTTGGCGCAGTCCTTTATTTTGGTTACTAAAAGTGGTCCCCAAGGTACTTTTTTCGGTATTATTTATTTTAGAATGAATTCGATATCTCACCATGACATTTAGATAATAATCCGAAGAAAAATCGCTAAATCCAAAGTGCCCCCTATACTACATTTGAACCGAACTGAAATATAACCCTTATCAATGAGAAGTTTTAGTTTGTCAAAATTATAATCTTCGCATTCTAAAGAAATAAATAAATAAGTTATAATTTGCAAGCAAAATCACGCACATAAACATCCCGCGATAATACCTAAATGTTGCCAAAACAACAAAACAAAGTTTTAGTTGTTGAAAGAATTATCCTTAAAAAATTATTTATTCGAAAAATAATCCTAATTAAATATCAAAGAATAGAAAAATTGAATAAATATTCCAACCGATAAACAAAGCTACAGTAAAAATATGTAATAATCTTGAAAAATGCAGGTAAAGTATAAATTGTCCACTTAGTGAGAAACGTGACTACATATGACGTCATAACACTGGAAAATCACTTAAAAATTAAAATTTAAAAAATTTGGAAGGAATTATGAACGCCAAACCTATTTAAGAACCTTTCTGGTGTAATTTTGTGTACGTGTACCAAGTATCACGTTATTTGGGTGTCTGGATCTCGAGTTATGAGGGAACAGACAAACAGACAACAAATGCGTCTTATATATATATAGATAGATATATATTTATATATATATAGGGAAACAGTGGACTAATATTAGGAATTGAAAAATGAATTGGGTTAAAAGTATTCACTTAACTAAAAGCAAATTCGAAAAATATATACGTATGTAGGGGTTTAAAAAATTAAGGAAACAAAAGAATTCTGAAAGGTGTGTAAATTGCACGCATGGAAAACGAAACCCTTTTGAAGACAATCACGGTGCTCAAACATTGCGAATAAGTAGAGCTGGTTCTCTGGTAACATGACTAAATAAATCTCAGAAGATGACTGTTGATGGAAACATGGTTCACGATTGAAATAAGAGGTGTGATACAGTTTTTGCGCTTTAAAAAAACTATTCTGATGAAATCCATTGGTAATTGTTAAAAGTTTATGTTATAGATGTTATGTCACGAAGACAATTGTATTTTTGGTGCACAAATGAGTGAGATGAAGAAAGAGAATTTTTGCCAGAGGTATCGGACCCCATACATTCCCGATTTAACACCAAGTGATTTCTACATCTTCGAACCTTTAAGGCAACGTTTCTGAAACTGTGAGGCGCATCCTCCTTGGAGGACGTGATAACTCTACTAAGAGGGCTTGATCATAGTGAAAAACAAAAACAAAAGATCATTTAAAACATTACTAATTTACTGAAATTATACAAAATACTTTCATTCTGGTAAAAAATAAAATACACATTTACACAGAAATAATATACTTATAAATGTATCAATACTACACAATGTATTTGATAATTAATTTAACAATACTAAATTAAGAAAAAGTTTAACATATACCAATGCCCCATGGTCTTGTCATTAAAAAGCTATATACAGAAATCAACACTTATATTGATAATTTGTTCGGTTAAGAATTCATCCCTTAGCTGTCGATTAAAAGTTACGCAATTCGCTCCCAATGCACCGGGAATTTTGTCAAGGTCCTTTTATTGCATTTCATTGCCTTCAGAATAATGTTATGGATAACAGTGCACAGAAAAGATCGGAGTTCGGAAAGACGTATATATTCGTCGAGGGAAAACGATGCTTTGACTGATTGAGACGTTTATACACGTCGGTGGCACTTAAAAGGTTTAAGTTGTATTATAGCTTTAATATTAATTTATAGTATAATTGAATTCAGATCGTTGTTATCATATGGAACGGTGGGGCGACGGAAATTATGTTTGAATATTGAGTCGCCAATTGTGAAAGTTTGTGAAGCACTGCTTTAAATAACACTTGGGAATTTAGCGTCTCAACACCTATATTGACGTGTTTATACAACCATGAAGCTGATTCCTACGATGTTGGCTTCGATGGTTTGGTTACCGGGGCAACACATAACTCAGTCAGTATGGTGACTATGCAAATTAATATGGAATTGTGTGCCCTCCTATATAACATTTTTTTTTTATTTCCTGAATAAACGCGTAGTCTGAATGGGCTTGTTACCTTAATTTTGAAACCATTCGTACATTTATACTATGATTAACTATTTATTACTTTTTAGACTTGTTTCTTATTTGGAGAAAGTCTCCGTTAACAAAATTGATTTGACGAAATTCTACCCAAAAGGTGCATTGGGGGGCCTTAAGTGGCATTCTAGATAAAGATTTCCCTTTTTTTTATTAATTATACATACATACTTTAAAATTAGTAAGCACATTCCTTTCATGGAGATGAGGTCTAATAGAAAAGGGAATGTGAAAAGTAACCAACAAGGGACGTTGTATAGGCTTTAGGGGCGTAAGAGATAAACATTTGCGTTTTTGAACTATTTAAAGTACAGACTTTAAATTTAGAAGGCGTGTTCATTTAATGGTCCTCTACAAACAAAAAAAATTTGCAAAAATCGAATAACAAGGGGCTTTGAGAAGAGCTTAAGAGGTTTTATGGATAAACTTTCCATTTTTAAACCTTTAGATCTACCCCAATGAATATTGGTAGGGATGTTACTATCATGAAGTAAAATTCTAAGAATGGATCAGCCCGAGGAATTGCAAGACCGGAATACCGAGATACCGAATACCGGTATTTTCAGCCATTTATACAGTTTTGTAATACCGGTATTAAAAAGTTTAAATACCGATTTTTTGGTATTCACTTGATATAGAACATATGTTACTACTATACCCTAAAACACCTTAAAACAGTTTACTCCTTATGATGTAACGATTTTTGAAACTCAAAAGTTTATTCCGAAAAACAATGATCGACTTAAGCTTGCAAATTAATTTTTGCGATAGGGAACTTGACTTAATATCCAGAGCTGTATAAGATATTCTTCTAATAAAAATGGCTAGTTATTAAGTCGGGGAGCACACAGCACTATCTGAAGAATTATGTCATATATTACATTAAGAAATCGCACAGAATAAAGACATACCGAAATAGAAATACAGCTTGATTGCGCATTACGTATAGCCGGTAGAGGGCATTTAACGTCGTTCTTGGGGTAGTATAAAACAGCTAAAAGCAAAGCTTGTTTGAATGTGCTTAATCGATTACAAATAATGAGCTGATGTAGACGTGCCTTTACTTGTTTTCAAAGACAATATGAGAAGCTTTCACAACTTGAGAGGAGGAGAATCGTCGGCTTGAGGGAAGCTGGGATGTCAGCTAGGCAAGTAGCTCGTCAGTTAGGTCGCTGTGATTGTGTTGTGAGGAGGTGTTGAGGTCAGTGGATGCGATAGATGACATTTACACGAAGACCAGGGCTTAGGACGCTCTCGAAAGACAAGTCGTCGAGAAGACCACCACATCGTAAGATATTCACACGTACTCGTACAATTAACTGCTTCATCGGCCGCCATCCAGGTACAGATAGAACCTTCAAAAGATGCCCCCGTGTCTTCTCGAACCATTCGAAGGCGCCTGGCTAAAGGACATTTGAGATTGCGGCGCCTATTACGTGTGGTGCCTTTGATGCCCACCCATCGACGCATCCGTTTGGAGTGGTGCCGCGAACGAGGAAACTGGACAATAGTTGAATGGAACTAGGCGGTCTATAGCGACGAATCCATATTCAATCTCAGCAGGTATGACAATCGTGTTCGTGTGTGGAGACCCCGTGGTGAAAGCCTCGATTCTGCCTTTGCTTTACAGCGACACACCACTTCACAGCTGGTGTGAAGGTATGGGGTTCCATTGCTACAATACTAGGCCGTCCCTAGTATTGATCCGTGACACCATGCAAGCCTGGCGGTATGTCCATGACATCCTGCAACCACATGTGTTGCCACTTATGCAACGGTTCCAGGGGCAATTTTTCGACAAATCAATTTTCATCAGCTTCATACGGCAAGGGTGTCACAAGACTGTGTCCGCACTGTTACTACACTTCATTGGCCTGCTCGAACCCCAGATTTGTCTCCAATCGAGCATATCTGTAATTATTTGGGACGGCGAGTTGAGCATTTCACGAGTTGAACGAACAAGAGGCAAGGTTACAGTAAATTTGGAACTAAAAATCTCAAGATAACATACAAAACTTGTATGCTTCAATGCTCGATCTTATCGCATCATGCATTGACGCTAGAGGGGGTTCAACAGGGTATTAAATCCTCCGGTTTGTTTGCCCTTTTCTCTGAAATAAATTATTCTTTTTTTTGATTTTCTAATAATTCACTTATATCAAAGTAGTCATTGCGTATGTAAAATTTCGTTTCATTTCGATGACCCCTTGATGCGCTACTTTTTTCGCCCATGAGTGCATAATTATTTTAAAAATTAACATGAAAAACAAGAAAAGAGACTAAACAATTCAAATTTGTTCAAGTTTACATTAAATTTTATCTTAAACTTGTTTACCTAGAAAACTATTTACATTAAGAAGAATTCGGTACATTTATCTAAGATGATGATTACACTAATGTCTATATTGAAAAGGATTTTCCTCTAGGACAAATATTAGAATTAGCGACAGCTACAAAAAATTCAACAAACTAAAATACAATACAGAAATCAGCTATACCCAAAACCATCCGAAAAGAAATCGATCTATTTGAAGGTGAGGAATTTAGAAGTAAATACTTTTTGAAAAAAGGTTTGTCGCGTATTGCTAACAGTACCACCAAATAGCATAGTTGCCGAAATAGCGTTTTAGACAGCTGATATTTTTTGCACAAAATTACGTTTCAGGCTTAATGACAGTATAATTGATGCATTATATTTTGTAAGATCGCATATCAAAAATTTGTTATAGTACTATAGACTGAATAGTGGTATTTACATTTTTTTGTGATTTAAATACATAAGATGTTCTTTTACATTTTGGGATTTTTATATACTGTTATTAGTTATAAGTTAAAAATTATTTTTTGTGATATTTACACTCTCTAATAAAACTGTTGAGTAAAACAAAGAAATACCTGTGTTTTCTTTCTTTTTTTAAAATTCCTACTACCTGTATTAAAACCGTTATCCCGGTATTAAGATCTAATACGTAACGAATACAGGTATTGAACTTTTGGTCCGATGTTGCAATCCCTAATCAGCCTTAATAAGGTTTATGATAAAATAGAAAGAAAAAAAACTGCCGTTTTTTTTTAAATTTGTGGACATGCATACTTCATTAAATTTGTTAAACATGTTTCCCTTGTGGATTAGAGACCCTATAAGAAAGAATTTTACGCAAATAGTCTTCTATGAAGAAAGTGGCGTTTTACTGAGGCGTGCAGATAGAAGCAAATTCCCCGTTTCGAACTACTAGACCTACAATAATGAAATGCCTTCGAGTAGCTAAAATGTGTGACTTTAATAATAACTCACTCACCTTACAATAGTGTAATTTGGTATGCATGTTTCTTTTGTTAAACTGAAGTCTGTTAACAATGGTTCTTTTATAAATTGACCCAAATGTGGTTTACTGATAAAACTGTTTCCGTTTTTTAACTGTTAGATTTAGGCTTTTAATAATGCAATCATATTTATTTTGTTAAGTAGAGAACCACTGAAAATGGGTTTTGCCAAAATGTATTTTAAAGGGCGAGGTTACGGGTGCTCAAATGATAAGTCTATTTCAATGTTAGAAATTAATCATTCCAGACGTGGAAATTAGAAGAATATTTTCATTATAATCGAATGCTTAATGCTAGAATTTACATATCAATAACTTATATATGTGTGTATGTAAAAACAGTATGCATTAAAATAATATTATTAAATACCCAAGGAAGTGGTTGGGTAGTGGTTAATTATACTCATATATATATATATATATATATATATATGTCAGGTTTGAAAAGTTTGGCTTCAAAATTAAGTAAGTAATAAATGAAAATAGAGCGAACTCTTTACCATCGCGTAAGGATTTGGGGGTAAATAAGCCTATTTAACGGTGGAGCGAGTGCTGACGAAGCAGAACGCGCATACTCGAAAAGGCTTAACTGGTAACTTCTTGCCGAATTGTTGTCTATTGTTCTACTCGGTGGCGCGCCAAAGGGCCGCCATGTTGGATTTTATGTGATTGAAGCAAAAAAAGACGTTTTTATAGAGATGTTGCCCTCCTCATTTCACCACCAGGCCTGGGGCCTGACATGTATATATATATATATATATATATATTATACCAATATATTAAAATACTTTACTTATATCTAACTTTGAGTTGTTAAGAAGATCATTAATCTGTTAATATAAAATGTATTATAATATATTAATATAAGATTTTTTACACTTGGAATATTTGAAGAAAAAATTTAATTACCTCGACGTTGAATTTTTTTTCATTGTTTTATTTTTTTTAGTAAAATATAACGGTATGAAGTAAATTGCACAGAACTGTGTGACAAAAATTTTCAGCATGGAATTTTTTCAAGAAATGGTAAATGCCTTTATAATGCAAAATTACTTTACAGGAATATGCCTAAAATTAATAAGACTAATAGCATAATCAGGCTTCACATAATCTAAAATGCGTGACTCATTAAACGCATGAAATGTCTAAATTAATCGTAAGCACGCACCAAGATGAAAGATACATGGCAGGAATTCATACAGGAATATGCCTCCAAGTCCTTCAGCATTGACGATTCTGATGGATAATCATTTGTCGCTTAGAAATACCCAGAATCAAACAGCATTCTTGCCCGGATAATACATCCTCGAGAGACGTTTAATCACGTTGACTCTTAATTATTCGGATGTTCTGGAGGCAAGTCATTTTTCTTAAGTGCTGGCTCAGATCTTTGACGAATGATTTATATCCCCAATTATTTTATTCCGACATTGAGCTTGAGGATTAGAATATATGTCATTTTAAGGCATAGGTAATTCTACTACAGGAAATTAATTGTCGATACATTTCACTTAAATAATTGTAAGTGGTACTGAATTTTACAAGTTTTATTTAGTTGTACTGAAAATAAAGGCAAAGTAAAATATACAGAGATTTATAACAGTATTTTCTAAAATGTATTCTATCTACAGCGTATGTACAGTGTAATACAATAATGTGAGTAGTTTAAATTTTTTTTGTAGCTTTAACTTTAAAAAAGAGAAAAAAATAGGAAATTTTAAAATTCTAACTTCGGTTAATCATTTTAAGAAATAATGCATCAACTTTAACATAAATGTGTCCATTTCTATATTTGTAACTAAACAAAAAGTTCAAAAATTCATTTTAAGAATCAATGATGAAACTTCTATTGGTAGAGTTAGAAAGGTAAGAGTTAAAACTCAAATTATTTAAAGATTGTGCTATCAATCTTGCAGTTAAAAGAATTATGTATAATTTCATGACAGTTGTGACACTTGGGAAGTATTGAGAAAAATCTTAAAGATTAAAAATTAACCTTTTGCTTTTTTCTGGAATTAACATTTTTCCCTACTTAGAAATTTCTGGATCAGAATTGTTGAAGGAGTATATTTTAGAGTTTTTTTTAATCTAAAACTGTTTTTAATTAAAAATTTATGTGGGTATGAAATGTTTAACATTTTTGTAAAACATTTTACATTTTTTAAGTAACATTTATATTTTTAAATAATATATTTTAAAAAAGTAGAACCCATTTTGTGGGGGAGGGGTTGATGATTCAATAGACAAGGTCCTTCAGAACTTCAATTTTCAGACTTTCTAATAGTACTTTGAATTCAGGGAGATTGCTAGACAATCTGGTATTAGAAGTAGTAGAAAATGTATTCCTTATGTTGTTGTTTTTAAGCATAAATTAATGAAAGGATATTTATTTGTACTGAAATTAAATACATATTTTTATTACACGATTTTTTTCTGATAAAATGTAATAAATGTTTAAATATACTTTTAGAAATGATTCTTGATATTCTAATAATATAAGTGTACCGGCAATATCCTCGAAAAAATACTAATTAACAAATCATGCAACTTTGATTCATCAGTTTTTATAAATTCATTAAATGTAATTCCTTCAATGTCCTTAAAATACACCTGTATACTGAATAAGCGTTTAAGGATATAAAACTTTAAGTTTACTCTCCTGTCACGCATTATGTTCAATTATTTCTAATCTTCTTCCAGCAGTTTCTCCATCATTGTTTTTGAAGTTCCATACTTATTCGCTTTTAGGATAAAATGATCAAAAATCAATGAAGTTTTAAGCATATCCAATTTCATATTGAATACCCGATATTTCATAGTGAATTAAAAGTTGTACGCAAGTTTTCTTGTCGCATTGTAAATCTTGGAAATGGAACAAAATAGGATTTGTGCGATGAAATTACAGATTACACCGATACATTTATTATTAAATACACCGATACATTTATGCATTAATAACATTCTTACTGTTATGATTTTTTTAATTAAAGCACTATTGGAGTTGCAATTTTAATTTTTTTAATTTATATGTTGTACTTCCATTTTTTTTATAAAGAATGAAAACGTTTATATAATATCGAAGCACCTTTTATTATTTCAGAATCCTTCGAAATAATTTCGAATTTAATATCATCTGCAAATGTTTTATGTTGTTATTTCGTATGTATGGACAATGCATGCTAATTACCTAGAAATTAGTTAAATTGACAAAGCGTAGTAAGCATTTTAAAACACGAAATCTGCAGTATTTATAATTTATATTTTAAAATTATTGTATAATATTCCAATTGAAAAATAGAGTCTTAGGAACATTACTCAGGGTCCTTTTTAATATAGCATTTCGGATTTTATAGAAATTTGTTTAACATTAATCTGAAGTTTATCGGCTTCAAATCCATCAACTTTAGTATTACTTGTTTAAATTATATTGATTCTACCATAATCTGGCCTACACACTTCAATGGAACCGAACTGGGAAAGTTTTGACACGAACCTGACCTTAGATTAGGTGTATTGTTCCACCAAAAAATAACCACAAACAGAAATGATGATATTATGTATTTATATTTGTTTTTGACAAGAATGGGTTTGATTGATTGATTGATTGTACATTAACGTCGCACTGTTCAGCTACACGAGGGCTTATTGACAAGAATGGGAAACACCTTTGGCAGTGAAATGTGGGTAGATGTGGCAAGCACACTGTTACGAGATCAGAATTTATTTTTAAAATGATTTTGAAGCATCAAAATCATGATACTCTTCCCTGGAGTAAAAAAAAAATTAAAAAGCAGTTCAAATATAGAAAAAAGTGTCAAAAAATAATAAATCAGATCCCGTGCATATGCATATTATATTTCGATCACATTTGAATTTAAAGTGTTGTCAACTGTAAAAGGCTAAACCTTCACGGATCGAGTTCAAATCATTTGAGATTTGAATAAATCGGAGATTATGTCATATAAAAACATTCTCGGATTAAAAAAAAAGCTTTTAAAAACTCTCTAACAATATTTACTTTACTGTTCTTGTTTAAAAGTCATGAGGAATATTAACGAATACTTAAGTGTGATTAAAATGTTTTAACTAATTGTAGACGTTGTGAATGCCTCTACAAAATGACAAAAAGCTTCTGAGATTACATAGAAGGAATAGGATGCAATGTTCAGTATAACTTATCTGAGAACTTTTAAAAAGTTGGCTTCATTATCCAAATCAGTCAGTGAGTTCGCTTAGACAAGGAATTGATTTATTAGTTTAAAGAATTAATTTTTAGAGTAAACAACTCCACACGACTAAATGCTAACTTCTAAGCTAACTAGCAAATGAATATCGGAGTGTTTTAATGCCTTAAACAAAAATTTAAAACGGTTTTACCTACACGCTTACAAATGTTCAATGTGAGTCCCATTCGTCACGTGGCACACACATTAAAACGATAGGCAAATTCATCCCGAAATTTGTTTAGTGTGTGACGGGCTCAAGCGTTTTTTCATTAACCTGTCTTTTTGGGTTCCTTGAGCCCAGAATAAATGGCAATTATTTTCCAACGAACCCGAGAAGTAAAACGTGAAGGAAAGATGCAAATTAGAAAGCTTTTAAATAACAGAAGTTCAGAGTAAGCGAGGTGACATTTGGAGAATGATATGATAGTTCGTGTTTCAAGTGTGAAGAGTATTTTGAGAAGTTAAGGGACAGCCAAGAGAAATTACCCGTCACAGAAAGTCTTTAGTCAAGATGCATACCATTGCACGCTTGTGAACCGCAACTTCAGCTAGGATTAGATAGATTGATGCTTCATCGGACATTAAGATAGGAGTTACCATTTAAATACTCGGATCTGAGTTTACATTGAAATTGAGCTTAGGCGAGTTAGTTATTGACAGTGGTTCGGGTTACAATATTTCGGTATTATATATTGTGTGCTTAGCCACCGTAGATTCTCTCACATATCATATTATTATCTAATCTATTATTGGTTTAAGTTAAGATCTTAATAAATTAATATTAAGATTATGGCAGCTTCTAGTTCTCCATTTATTCCTACACCTCTAGCTCACGCTGATAATCTAGGAGAAGAGCACACAGCCCTTAAAAGTGTGTCTGAGGTAATACTTGAAACAACTGCTTCAATCGTGTGTCTTATTTGAAGATCAGCTGGTAGCGGAATCACACAATCCTCAATGAACCCCCACAGATAAAAATCACATGGTATCAGATCGGGTGAACGTGGAGGCCATGCGAAACAAGCTTAATCGTGAGGCTCTTTGCAGAAAATCCATTGGACGATTACAGTGATATCCAATAAATTTTGTACTGAGAGATGCATGTGAGACAGTCCACCTTGCTGCCAAATAAAGTTAACTGGTTCACTCTCTTTCAATTGAGGAAATAGCCATATTTGTACAGTATCAAGATTGGCAGAACCAGTTACAGTTGGTTCTTCGAAAACAAAAGCCCATACACTTCCCACTGAGATATGGCACAAAACACATTAAATTTAGGGGAATCTCGTTGCGATTCTATCACCTCATGAGGACCTTCAAAGCTCCAGATGCTCACAATATGAGTGTTCACATGTTCACTGAGCTGGAACACTCGTTACGCAGTAATAGCAGATTCTATTTTTGAAAAATGGGGAACACAAAACACTTTTTGTTCACTAGTCGCCATTTTTCTACGAGCGGGCTGATCGGTGGGTGGGAAAGGGGGGATTTACATACGTTTCGTGCGTATGCACACACTTTACAGTAAACAAAACTGTTTCAGTTGGTCTTTCATTTGATGTATGAGCATACTAATAAGTTAAATGTAATAAATACTGTAAAACGTTAAAACTCCGATATTCATTTATAAACACCCTGTATTTTTAGCCATAGCTTTCTGTTTTCTGTCAAACTCGCTTTTATATCTGAGAATTATTCTGCATAATACGTTTCTGTTGTAAGGATATGGTATAATTAAACTCTAAATAAAACTTTCCTTACAGAATATCGACTCATATTAACTTAAGAACAAATCCTCCCGAGATAGGGGCCGCTGGGAATATTCTCCATCATATTTATTTTAATCCGGTATTTAATGCTCAACAATTTCAAATAATTCCATAATCGCAATTGGAGCATCGTAATTATTCGAACTGCTTGTTGGAATTTCCCTTTCTGTGCCCAGTACATTCCTAAGTTTCTTGGTATTCCCTTGAAATCAAATAATGAAGTTCAAGATCTAAATCTTTAACACTATCTTATCATTTCAGAGTTTCAAATGACACAAAACTAATTGGAACCTAAATTCACAAGAGATTCTTTTAGAAAACTCTTGATTGGATTTGATGATTCTGATTTAATTATTCGATTAGGGAATTTAAGATAATTAATTCTTTTGGGAACATTGTTTCGTGGTCATAAAGGTCATCAGAAATAACGCGTGAAGAGTGTCACAATCTAGTAGAATAACCAATTAATATATATATATATATATATATATATATACTATTTATCTCTTATTTCTTCTCACTTTTTCTATACTTGTGACTTAAGTATCAATTATAATTTTTATCGCCCCTCCTTCCATACAATAACAATATATTGAATTCAATAACAATATACTTTGACGTAAATCTATTATACGACTGGTTTATTTAGCTATAATAAACCAGTGCTTCTCAAAGTTTGAATGTTTACGGCCCAATGTTCAATCATAAATCGTGCCCTTCTCAATACAATAACATTGCATTTAATTCATTAATATTATACTTTGACGCTAAAGATACAATACGACTTTAACCTCTGAAGGGTCACCAGCGAATATATAAACGTCTCGCTCAGACAAAAAGTTAATTGCCCGTACTTATATAAACGCCTTCCCTAAGTACGATCTTTGGCACTACTATCCAGAAAAATACTCCATAGGCTTTTGGATGCAAATAAAGGATATTGAGAGTGTTTGCGAAGGATTTACTTATTCCAAATGATTTGGTTATATATTCCTTTCTCGGTGACATTGCGGACTGAATTGCGTATCAAGATAAGAGAGGGTTAATTTTTGTATATAAAGTTATTGTTGTGAAATTATTTGTGCTAGTATTTTTAAGAAATGCAGTTTGTCCATGACATTGAAACACATCTCATCCGCGATTTTCTTTCTGGTGAAGACGGGAATTATTCATTGAAGGTAAGAAATTAGATGAAAATATTCGATAAAGAACAAGGATTAGCAAGGGAATGTGCAGTTTGTTGCATTATAAGACTGAATATTACGCCATGCTTCAAATTATGTGTGCATGTATATGTACCCACACAGAAAATCCTCAACCATTTGTAAGAGAGGTACGAATACATATTTCTTTTTGTAAGAATAAGATAAATTATTTTAAGAGTATGAAACATTCTTCACAGCATGCAAAGGGTAACTAAAACAAACATTTAAGTGTTTTTGTTTTCCAAAATTATAAAGTGACGAATTTAGCCGGACCTTTATATAAGGAAGTCGATAAATCCCGAAAAAAAATTCGTTGTATAAAGGCTCATCTTGCGAAATACTTATTAAACCACGTAAAACTAATTTTAAATTCATACAAATTATATGCTAAAAAAAGTAAAATTTCATAACTCTTTGTAAATTAATATCTTTTTATTTTATAAATCTTACCCTTCAGGAAAAAAAACTGCAAGGAAAACAAGAAAAACAGAATGTCGAAGAATACACTGTATTTCCAATATGAAGAAAATAATTTTACTTTAAAATTAATGAATTTTTAAGGCATTTTCTATAATTTAAAGCATGCAAGTAATTTTAAATATGCATTATTTCATAACTAGAACTCCACTGAGGGTGAACGAGGATATCAAAAATATTTCTAGGGAACTGCACAATAAGGATTAAAGGTAGTACTTCTTGGTTCGTTATATAGAAAATTCAAATTGCTATAGGGAGGTTATTTTATGAAGAAAATATTAAAATTTTCTTGGTTCCAGGAAAAAATTCGCTGTATAGAAAAATTCCCAATATAAAGGTTAGTTATATGGAGGTTCAATTATAGTTTAAAAACTTTAAAAATTAAAACTAATATAAAAGATTTATAATTTCGCATTCTGCTAATTACTATGCTTAGTTACATGAAACAAAAAGTGTTTCTTTTTTTGGAACATTTTACGCAAACAAATTGACCGTTTAAGGGGTTAAATGAAAGAAGTGTTTTACTTTTTAATGCGAGATTTATATTATAAAAAGTATTTTTAAAATGTACCTATATGTCTTAAAGATTTTATTAAGAATCCATATATACACGCTAATTATGAGACTTTGAAAATAAACAGGAATTATTTTGCACTTTATTTTTTCCCTACTAAGTAAATTTCCACACTTGAGCGTATAAGATTTAGGAAATATACTTCAAAATTGTTTGTTTTAAATATACATTACGGATTATCTTGAAAAATTTAATTGTAATTGAAAATGAAGTAGTACAAGATTCCGAACATTTCCAATATAAAATGAAAATAATATTTACCCTTTACAAGACGGATAGATGACAGTTCAAACAAAGAGAAATGTCTCTTAAGCTATTCGAATACTTTCGAAACCGTGATATTGAAAAAGTGTATGAATGAATGGTATTTATGATATTTAGTGTCACTTAGATTAGAAAACGCATAAAAAATTGTTTTAAGAATATTATTACAATAAAAATTATTTAAGTACAATATTTTGACAAAAAATTAATATAGAATGACCAATTTTCAAAACATTCTCCTTTTGTGAAAAATGCATCTATTATAATGTTATTTTGCCTGTATATATCTGAGATCTCTGTACAGAGGCTGAACTCGAATTTTTGAAATATACATCTCAGAAGTGAATGTATCCATGTTTTACAATAGCTATGGTAGAAATTTTAAGAAGAAAACGCCGATAACTGAGATTCAATGGGTTGCAAGTCTGAAAATAAAGTGATTTTTTCAAAATTCCTAGTCAAGACTCTCTGTAGAGAAGTCTTTACTTTATATGAGCAAAATATTATTATTATGGAAGCATTTTATATAAAAGGAGAACGTTTTGAAAAGAAAAGGTTATTCTAAGTTAATTTTTTGCCAAAATATTGTATTTAAATATTTTTTTGTCATGATGTCATTAAAACAATTTTATACATGTATTCTTATCTAAGTGACTCTAAATATCACCAAAATTATCCATTTCTGCGCTTTTTTAGAATCATGGTTCTGAGCGTAGTCGGATACCTTAAATGAGACGATTAAAAATGACCAAATTCCTTCCTTATATAACTATTGGTTGCGAATATAATACATAATGAATATATAGAATAATAAAATTTAATTCTTCTAGTTTTGTGTTCTGTTACGTATTATTCTTAGTTATATGCAAAAGTGAACTACTTTTAGATTATTTTTTGGGGAAAAGTGACCTCTTTAGGAGATTGTAAACAATAGTTTGCTAAACCCTAGTTGAATATGATACTTATTTTTCGACAATATTAAAGCACATTTTAGAAACTTCGTATTGATTAAATGCAAACAAATTCTTAGATGATATGATTGGATTCTCTTACTTGTCCGGTACGTTAAACGAAATAAAAAAGAAATGTTATTTTTCTCTTTTTATGCTACTTCTTTGTTGTTTCGTAACAAACTATAAAAATCAATTACTTGACATCCAATAATAATATATCTATATGTAATATGTCATACTACAAAATATCGTAATGCCACCATTTTCACATACACACATATGTTCTACATTATATGTTTAATAAAAAAAGACTGAAAAATCCACCACAATACTGGATTTAATTACATAAATACTATTTGAAAGAGAATACATTTGGTTTGACTGGAATAACTGTCCGTTCTTAACATATTTAAATATAAAACAAATATCAGCATTATAAAAACATTTATCTGTTATTTCAAACTAAAATGAGAGTGGATTTTTAAATAGCACATTTTGGTTAGTTTTATCCCCCAATTTAGAAAATCACGAAAAACCTTAATACAATTATTTGATTTTCCAATGCGTTGCTTATGTCAATTTAAATATCTGTAATGAAGAAACTTTTTAAAAAATACTGTTGTAATTAAGGTATTATATATACTGGCACTTACTAAATAAAGATTCAATAATTTTATATCGATCTATTTTCAACAAAAGAAATCTTTTTTTTACATGAAATGTCTGGTAAATTTAGCATTGTTCACGTTTATTCGTGGTTAAGTAAGTTTTCATTTATTCATTTAAACTGCTGTCAAGAGACGCTGCTTGAACTCAAAAAACTGTCTTTTCCCTAATTAAAAAGGTTTTTTTTTCCATTTTCAGCATCCTTTTTCCCTTTACTTCCTATGCATATCTTTTTTTTTATGTATATAATGAACAGGGAGAAAATAATGAATAATAAATAAATTAAACAAACCTTTCAACTAACTAATCATATGAACCTGACTAAAAGTACGTAAGTATTAACACGGTACAAGAAAAAATGTGTCATGAGGAAAACATGAAATTAAAATAATAAAACAAGCGTAAGAAAATTCAAATATAAATATCATAAAAAAGAGAATAACAAACGTAGGACTCATGTGTATCTACCAGACGCTTAGCAATCATTCAAAAATAACCAAAGAACTCAAAAAATGATGCATATTTCACAAAATTGGTCAATAACGTTCTATTATTTTTTTTCACAGGTGTAAATATGAGGAAAACTCAGTGACGCATTGTGACTCGTTTTCAGTCCATTTTAACAAATACTTTAAAAAAAACACCCAGAAAGACAATTTAAAAAAATATATTGGGGAATCGATTTTAAATGCGAAAAAGTTGAGAACAATAAAGGCATAGTTTTCGGAGTAGAAGGATACGAAAAACGCAACGTTAAGCAAATAAAATATAAAAATTGAGTTAATTAAATTTCGAAAAAAATGTAGTTTAACCAAAAAAAATGACAAAATTGTATACAAATATAAATATCTTTATTTAATAATTTTTCATGAAAAGAGCGTCTGATGATTAATTCTTCAAACTGATAGAAAAAATAAATAAAAATCAATCATGTAAGTTTATTTATTTTAAAAATCAGACTAAGTTAAGGTAAATAAAAACACATTTATTTTGATAAATATACTTTAAAGTTTTTTATTCTTTTAATTTTTATCAAATGCATTACGTATTACTTGCGCACATATACACACAAATATGTGCATATGTTCACGTATCTACGTATATATATATATATATATATATATATATATATATATATAAAGAAGAAAAACGAGAGAGAGAGAGAGTTACTCACTTATTCATCACGATATTTCCAAAACTATTAAACGTTCAGTTTTGAAATTTGGTATGTAATTTCCTTTTATGAAGTAGAGATCCGCTCGGAATGGATTATGAGAAAATCGAATCTTAAATGCCGATAAGGGGGCTTAAGAGTCATTACACATAATTATCTCCATTTTAATTCTATTAGACATAAAGTCTTAGATTTTGGTAAGTGGATAAGTTTCATGGAGTAGAGGTGCACTACACAAAATGGTTTTTAGGAAAAATGACCCCAAGGAACGTTGCGGGGGCTTAAGGGACGTTACACAACTATCTACATTTTTAAACTATGAGACGTACCGTCCTGTAATTTGACAAGCAGATTAGTTTTATAGAGTAAAGATTCACTACAAAATAGTTTCTACAAAATTCGACTCCCCAAGTGGCGTTATGGGGGGCGCTTACTTAATTATCTCTATTTTAAACTATTAGACGTAGGGGAGACCGGAGCAAGATGATTATGTTAAAATTTTTTGCTGTTTATTGATTTATTTTTAAGGATAAAAAAATGATTTTACATGAAGTGTTAGAATATTCCTTTGTATTAAATATATTACCATTTAGTTTTTCACATATATAAAAAACAGAGGATAATTTTATTTTATTCATAACCTTCACAAATTGTCATCTTGTCCCAGTTCAGGGGCAAGATGACAACACCGAGTAAAGTTTAACACATTCTATATTTTAAATATGTTACATGGTTTAACAAATGATAACTGTATTTTTACATCTTACAAAGTACCAAACCTAGCGCAGTGTATTGTAACGTAATGTTGAAGTGTTTTTTTTAAGCAACTAACAATAAAAGTGCCATTTTCATAATTGGAATATTCCTCATGCCACCACTCTTGGCATTTACAGCATTTGATCCATTCTTCTGTTGAAGAGTCACAATATCCCTCTTCACAAGCAAGACATCTTATAGCACTATTCTTTGAAGTTGATCCAACTGGAATGTTTGGCCTGAATTTTATAGACTTAGGTCTACAGGAACTCAGTTTGAGTTTTTTCTATTCCCTTTTTAGCTTCACAAGCTTCTCTTCTCCGTTTTCTTAAAGTGTTTTTTCTGTTTATCTTTCTGCTTTTCCCTTTGTTCTAACATTTCTTTGATCGCTGTACTTGTAAAAATGTTTGAGCTCCCTTTTATGCTTCCCATATTGTGTTGTTTTAGGCAATAGTTTGAAACACAAAACACTAACATGCCTTTTCGATTCATATTAATCAGCACTTGACATAAGTTATAGTTCTTCTGGAGGGTATATATGTTGATTTTCTTCTGCATTGATCTGAGGATTAGAGCTATTGTTCTGTATTTTACAAACCACCACACTAACAAGCATTGCGGATGTAGCCAGCAACTTTAGAAAGTGTTGCCAAGGCAAAACCCAATCAAACGGTATTGATCGTGAAGGAATCGCACTGTTTTAATGGATGATATTGAGGTATTTCATTTTTTAGCCAGATAGCGTTTTTACAGAGAGCCGGGGGGGTGAAAGGGATTGATAAAAATGTCTTCCACTGGTCACCTTCTTTCAAACAACTCATTACCCGATCCAATGCACCACTTAGCTTCAGAGCATATAAAAGCGCAAGATCCAGTGGAAAAGCACACAGACAAACAAGCGTTGACAGGATATAATAAAATGGACAAAACGTAGTTAATTTAATAAATTCCGAAACGGGGCAAGATGACGAGCTCGTCGTCTTGTCCCGTGTTTCGGATCGTCATCTTGACCCGGACTGTCTGTTTAAAAATAATAAAATAAATTTAAAAAATATTTCTCAATTAATGACAATAACATGCAATTATTTTCTTTTCTAAGACATAGAGACATAAGTAAAGGTAACTCCCACATAAAAATTGTTAAGTCAGTTACAAGGATATTATATTTGAAAAACTCGTAACTCGTAGAGATTAACCTACCTTAAATGGTCAACATTGTCCAAATGTTGACCCCTTAAGGTAGGCTTCTACGTTCGGAACCGTGATTTTATGAAAGCGTATAAATGGTTAACGTTTAGGATATTTAGTGTCACTTAGATTAGAAAACGTATATAAAATTCTATTAAGAATATTTCTTCTATAAAAATTATTTAAGTACAATATTTTGAAAAAAATTAGCATAGAATGACCAAATTTCAAAATATTCTCATTTTGTGAAAAACTTTTCTATTGTGTAATACAGTTTTGCCTGCATATAGCCCAAACCTTTGTACAGAGGCTGAACTAGAATTTTTGAAATATATAACTAAGAAATGTGTCTATCCATGTTTTACGACAACAGAGGGGAGAAATTTTAAGAAAATACTCCTATAATTATTTCAATTGGTTGCAACTCTGAAAATAATGTGAATTTATCAAAACAAATAGTTCAGACACTCTGGAGAAGTCTTTATTTTATCTATGCAAAATATTATTATTATAGAAGCACTTTTTATAAAATGAGAACATTTTGAAAAAATGTTTTTCTAAGTCATATTTTTGTCAAAATATTGTATTTAAATAATTATTTTACTCATAATGTCCTTAAAACCATTTTATGTATGTATTCTATTCTAAGTTACACTAAATATCATGAAATATATCCATTTGTGTGGGTTTTTTATAATCACGATTCCAAACGCAGTCGGATACCTTAACTTTCACCGATGTTTATTTCCGTCTCGTTCAACTGGTGCATTGAATTCCCCGGTCGCATACATACGACTTTCTGAAATACAGATATTTTTTCTTTTTGGTGCTATCAGTAAAACTATTTCGAAGACTCTAGAATGGAATAAAATGTTCTTGGCTGTGTTTGTGAAGAATTTATTTATTTTTAGAGAGAAAATTGCTTGTTAGTGTCTCTTTCTACCTCTCCCCCAATACACCCTATATGTACTCCTATGTAAAAAACGGTGGCACTGAAGAGCGAATCGCTTACGTCAGCATTTTTCAATCTGTAGCCCACGTCACCCAAGGGGGACATGATCATTTTACGAGGGGTGCGCGATCCTATTGAAAAGTCGAAAACAAAAGATTATTTTTTTATAAAAAGTGTTAATTTACTGAAAAAAAAATATTCTGACATAATAAAAAATAAAATACACATTTATACGCTTATACAATAAATATAAACGTAACAGTACTGTGCGATGTATTTTATAATTAATTTTAAAATACTAGGTTAAGAACAAGTTTAATATTTACCAGTAACCACATGGGATTGTCATATTTAAATTTGTATACAAATATTAACACTTATCTTAATAATTTATATTGTTTATAATTAATCATTTAACTGCTGATTAAATTGTACGCAATTCACACCCCCAATGCTCCGATTTCCACATAGGCACGTGTATGTGATGTATGGGGGGATGGAATAAATAAATAAAACCTTCTCTAAATTAAGTAAATCCTTCGTAGACGCTGTCAAGGTCCTTTCATTGCATTCTAATGCCTTCGGAATGATTTTTAAATAGCAGTGCACAGAGAACATCGTATTTCGGAAAAACGTTATATACGTCCGGGGCAATTAACGTTTCGGTTGAACGAGACATTTATATACGCCATTGACATTTAAGAGGTTCTAGTCGTATTGTAGCTTTAGCGTCAAAGTATAATATCATTGAATTCAATATATTGTTATTAGATGAAGGGGGGGTGATGAAAATTATGATTGCATATTGGGTGTCACAAATATTGAAAGTTTGAGAAGCACTGGCGTATGTTTAATCGACAGTAAGGATTAATCTCTGTCTTCTAACGAAATCGGCATTACGCTATAATGGTGCTTGCTCTGCTTTTATCGATGTATATGATCAGGTACCTTCTAAAGTATCATCTGAACGTTCAAATCAACGCAAAATTGCTAGACCATAGTTCAAAGAATGAAGTTAAATCACTTATAAAAGTAACAGCAAAATGAAATCTCCTAAATTAAATCATTTCCCTACATTCAAAGAATAATAGAAGAATATATATCAGTAATATTTCACTGAAACCGACATAATGCTTTGTTCATATTTTAAAATATCACAGTATGTAGAAACAAAGTAAATATCCTTTATTAAATAACAATTTAAAAGAAGTTCTCAAATGAATCTTTTGTTCCATCATCGCAATTAATATAAAATTCTTATAATTTTTTTTTTATAATTTCCTGCTTCCATAAAACTGTTCGCAAAATTGTAAATAAATGTAAATTATAACAGACATTGCTCTCTCTAGAAAGATTTAAGTTAATCATTTATAATATATTGTAAATTTGTGTTTGTGCTAACATTGAGTGTACGTGTATGTGTATATATATTTCTTTCTATATGTGTGCATTTGTGTGAATTTTCATCTCTCTCTCTCTATCTATCTATCTATCTATCTATATATATATATATAATATATATATGTATATGTATATATATATATACGTGTGTATGTATGATTTATGTATTTGTCTTTTGAAAATCTTATTACGATCACTCATGATTCTAAATCTTCCGCATTGCATAATTTTAATTACTGAATGTCTCCGTTCTCATGGGAGCAATCTTGAATTTTGTTCTGTATTTATTGTATTAGCATCCTTTCTTATTTATGTTCCCTTTTGATTTGCATTTGTGCATGTATTCTTCTACTTGAAACTTCCCTCCTCTATTGATTGAGTATTGACTTACATTTATAAGCCTTGTGTTATATTTGTTGGCACACAAGTCTACCTAGAATCAAAGAAAAAAATTAATCCATAATGTGAATTAATGGTTAAATAGATTAAAGAATTAGTAATTTTGATTGCATGAACACACACAGAAAAAAGGAATATGTAGGTTACCAATTCCGATACTGGAGCTTATCTCCTTATGTTTAAATTTTAAATTATTAAGTCGTAACTAAGAAAAATAAATGATTCTTATATAAAAGCAGAAATAATATATATATATATATAATATATATATATATATATATATATATATATATATATATATATATATATATATATATATATATATGTTTACTATTTATATACATTTTTAATACAATTCTACAATTGCACAAATTTTAAAGTTTTGTTCTCCACATAATATTGAAATGTTATATTTTTATGGAAAAAATATGATGAATAAGAAATGAAATAATAAAACAAAATTAAAAAAGCTTTAATGAAAAAATTTCACGTGCACACATTTCTAAAGAAATACAGATTTCATTAATGTAATATTTTATAAATATTCTGCTCTTTATTTATAAAAAGCTTCTTTTTTTAGTTATTATTTCACTTTTTACAATAGCTTTTTTTTATCTCTCATTTTTTTATCTATTAATGGATGTTTGTTTATATTTTTTAATTGAAGATTTTCCAACTTTTAATTTTCAGGCATGAAAAATGATGTATCAATCGAAAGATAATAATGCAAAGAATATAACTAATAAAAATAAATAAACGATATTTTGATCACTTTTAGGGTAACAAGTCCCCTTAAGGGAAATAAAACCTGGCTCATTCGATTCCTCTTTAACTGCTCTTCCAGTTATTATAACTTCATGCTTAAAGGACTATTCCTTACATAGTTTTAAATTGCTTTAAACTTTTAAAATTTATTTAAATCCACAATATCTTGGCTCCTGTTTGAGTCTCGGAATTGAGATTTGAACCAATTGTTCCACTCGTCAAGACCCATCCAGTCACATACTTGACTCCCATTGTGTAGGCATGGGGAGGGCTTAAGCACTAATATATAATGTTCCCATGTTTCCCCAAATGGTATGTAAAACTTTCACCCTTAAGGGATTGAGCTTGGGGCTTGATTTTTTGAGGCACACAATATGTTTTTGTATGCGTGAGCCTTACGTGGAATTGGCCCCATCCGGGTCTCTCTCCCCCTACAGGGCTTCCCCAATAATAACTCAAATTCTATGCTGCCTTAGTCGACCGCATCGGCTGGATTCGATTGTTTTCTTTCTGAGCTCTTCAAAAATGTAATTTTATCCCAATAGACCCATTCATACCCCCGCACTTTCAGGTTTTTAAACAATTTTAAAAATGTTTAAATTCCCCGTAGCTCCGAGGATTTTTGACCTGTATGGTTCGGAAGTACAAGGACTTGACCTCCCACGTGTCTCCCCTCCCTGGACAGCATTTTGCCAATATTTTAAAATAACGTCTCTTCAATGCCATGTAAATGATTTTGTTACACCCTGAACAGTTTCAGTGAAATGATGAAATGAGCTAGTCAGGATTTGCATCGGCAGAATGCTGTCCAGGGGGGAGACACCAGGGAGGTCAATTCCTTGTACTTCCAAACCATACAGGTAAAAAATCCTCGGAGCTACGGGGAATTTAAAAAAAATTAAAATTGTTTTAAAAACTTAAATGGGAGGGAGAAATGGGGCTATTGGGATAAAATTACATATTTGAAGAGAATGAATTACATGTTTGACTTGCATGATATTTTAGTACTGAAGCTATCCCCATGCCTACACAATGGGAGGCAAGTATATGATTGGATGGGTCTCGACGAGTGGAATAGTTGGTTCAAATCTCAAGTCCGATACGCAAACAGGAACTGAGATATTGTGGATTTAAATAAATTTTAAAATTTTTAAAAACAATTAAAAACCATGTAAGGAATAGCCCTATGATCATGAAAGTACAATAACTGGAAGAGCAGTGAGAGAGGGATCGAATGGACTGTGAGGCTCGGGTGTCGAGAAATTGGACAAAAAAGCTGTAGAGGGGGTGAGAATGCACCGGGGGGATGTGTCCCAGCAAATCCTAATCATTGCAAAAGTTATTACGATCCCCCAAATATCTGTCCCCTAGCACCAAAAAAAGTGGCATTTATTTATCACTTCATCATTTCACTAAAACAGTTTGGGGATTTAACTAATTCACTTACTTACAACAGGGAAAATACAAAAGATAATTTATTTTAACCTCTTGTGTGAATTGATCATCTCCTTTAGGGATTTGACGAAATCCCTAACTTCATAGTTTCCCTGCGGCATATAGGAGGTGACCTTCAGGGGTGAAATCATGAGATTTTTTTTTCTCCTGTCAATGAAAGGGTCGCACGTACACACAAGTCATTCCTCTCGCTCTCCTCCCTCACCAACGATTTAGTTAATTGATGTGTTTCATACTTTGCTGGTTTCTCTCTCATTTGGCCTTCTATAGAATGTTTAGGCAATATATGGAATACAAATCATTTCTTACATTTCCGGGAAGTTTTAGGCATTCTGTAGAATGCCTAGGCAAATCGCCATATAAATATTGAGATTCACTGTAATTCTAGTGATTAATAAAACCTTATTAAAATGAACAAAGTGTTTATCACTTAATTATGAGGGATGAATCCTCAAACATTAGAAAAAAATTAATTTAATTTAAAACTGTTTATGCAAAGGATAAAATATTATTTGTGTGTATGTACGTCTAAAATAATTATAATACTATATACCAAAGAATACTATAATTCTAACTTAAATTCAAACAGCAAGCAAAAATAGCAAGGTAGTACAAAGCAAAGAAATATAGTCATAGTAGACAAACCAGACAAAAATAAACCTAATTTCCAAATTCAGAAACTGTAAAAATAAAAATAAATTATTCATATTTTTATTTACTTTCCTGTTTTGATGTCCAAGATTGATGAATGATAATAATGAAAAAAAGCGAATAGGAAAATAAATATTGTTCAGCAATATTTTACAGTTTCCTGTCATTAAGAGTGAAAACGAATTAAATAATTCACCATGTTTCTGATTTGAAGCGCTATGCCAATAAAACAAGTTTTCATTTGTTAGAATTTCATGATGAATTATTAATTTAATATCTAAATAAGAGTTTCACGAATTCTGCCAATATTAGAAGGATAATTAATTTTGGATTTAGTTTGTCATGGTGTGCCAATTGTTTCGAGTTGGAAATTCCTTCATCAGAAAATCCATGCATACAAATCCGCAGTGAGATTTATACGAAATATTTCCTTTCGTGTATAAAAATAGAACTAAAAGAAAGAAGGTAAAGCGATTTATTATGAGGCCTGTTTTAAAGCGAATTATCTGATATTTTTCATTATTTTTCTTAATTATTTTATTTCTAAATTCATCAAAACAGTTACAATTTAGTACTAAACCATATTTAGTATAAGTTTGAAGAATGGGATACGGAAATGTATGGTGCGTAATACAAAACGTAATTTGAAATTTAAATGGTTTAAATTAGTTTTTATAGTTATTTTATATTCATACAAAAAACACATTTCACATTTTTTTCACGATTTTGATTAAGAAACAAATTGATTATTATAGTGTGTTATTTCTTAAAGTAAGACATTTTTTCTTACATACAGTTTATTAATTTTGATTTATGAATAATTTTACAAAATCCGTGAGAGTTTAATCTGAAAAAACAAAGAAATGCAGAAGGTAAAATAATTCACACATTTTTTGAATGATTTATTTTGATTTTTATATACAAACTCATATTATATTTTCGGTTATTAGCATCTTTATGCAAGAACACTTCCAGTATTATTTTTTATTTTCCGATTGTTATTCAGTAGAAAGTAGAGTTAGTCGATATGAATTCAAAAAGTTATTGTTTTATTCAAAAACCTACAATGAAGCACCTTCTTTCTCACAAAGAAATTCAGAACACTATGTATTATCTCTAACATCAAATACTTGATGGCTCGTAAACGAAATATTCCGTTTTCACACGGAATGGTATAGAAATTTATATTTCTTCCGGGGTTTTTTATTTACAAAAATCCCTGTTTTTTTAAGCTGTTGAACAGCCTGCTATCCTTTTGTCAAAAACCAATCCGCATTTTCAAGAAATTGAATCTGAATAATATCTGTTGTATGTTTAATATTCTTTATTAAATCTATATTAGCGTAGAATTGCCCATGCATAATAAGATATTATTAATGGAGATTGTAGTTGAAATACTCGTACTCCAGTTAATTCCCTCTTGATTACGAAATATTGACGTAAATTCTTAGTAAGAGCATTTGGTGTTAAAAATTCACATGTAAAACGATTGGAGTTGATTAAGTGTTGTTCGTATTGAAATATAAATAGACTATTGTAAATTTGTGTGCCCAATAGTGCTCCCATTATCAACAGAAAGTGTACAGCGTTTAACGAAGTAAACACTTTACACTTTATGAATTCTAAAAAATATTTATATCAAAAGAAATATAACTTTTTCTAAATATAATTAATTTAATACGAGATAATAATAATATATTATATTAATAACGCAAATTTGTATATATATATATATATATATATATATATATATACACTGGTGTGCAAAAGTTGAGGACGAGATGGTTTTTTCAAGATAACTTTGTACAAAGCTTTCCAAATCAACACATTTAATAGCGTAAGATACCCAATACGTAAGGACATGTGTAATATGTAAGCAACACTTACTAAAAGAGAAATCAGAGGGATAAAAAAAAGCTTGATTGAAAAAGTAGCATGGAGCGCAATGCGACTGAAGGCCAAAACATCCCTGTGATGGGTGTCCAGCAAGAAACATCCGGTCTTTAGTAGGAGATATGATCTCCCCTGTCTTCTAGGCAGGTTTCATAGCGTCTGCCCATGCTGAGAATGAGGGTGTCAATGAGTTGTTGAGGCATTGCTGCCCATTCGTCTTTAGCGCCAATCGAAGCTCCCGAATCGTTACTGGTGGTAAGGTACGAGCTGCCAAGCGTCTGCCTAGAAAATCCCATACATGCTCGATGGGATTGAGATCCGAGATCGTGCCGGCCAATCCATACGTTCAATATCCTCACTCTCTAAGAGCTGTTCGGCAGCTACTGTGCGATGACATGGTGCATTGTCGTCCATGAAAAGACGACAAACTGCAGACCCATAGCACCTCTAAAAAAGACGCACATATGGAAGAAGAATCTCGTTACAATAACGGGTCCCGTTGACTGAACCTGCGTCGAAGATGTGAACGTCTGTGCGACTACCAAGCATAATGCCTCCCCAAACGAGAACACCGCGACCTCCATACCTGTCCCTTTCAATGATGTTCGAGAGATGATAGCGGCTTTCCCCCGCTCTCTCCAGATAAGTATGCGATGAGAATCGCTACTCAAACTGAATCTGCTCTCGTCTGTAAAGAGTACTCGTCCCCATTCTTTGTCTCTCCAATTCCGGTGTTCCCGGCACCAGAGAGAACGCCTTCTCTGATGGGCAGGCGTTAAAGGTACACACCGTACAGGGCGTCGTGCAGACAGACCACCACTGTGCAGTCTTTTGACCACGGTAAAACGCGATATCGGTCGTCCAGTCGCCTGTGTCGTGTGTCTAGCGATTTCTCCCGCTGTCTGCCGCCTGTTTCTTCTGGCCTGTAAGACAAGGTACCGGTCATTCGCGGGTGTGGTTCCTCGTGAAAGACCACTACTGATCCCCCGGATAGCTGTTCCTGTAGTTTGAAATTGTCTTCAAAATCGTGAAACGATGCTGTGAGCAATTCCGAACTCTGCAGCCACATACACTTGTCACACTGCGGCCTTCCTCCAACTTCCCAATGATTCGACCTCGGGTAAAAGCATCCAGATGTCGTCTAACAGATTGATTATTCGCCATTTCTCGCTGAGGCAGCAACTCGGTGTGATTGTAACTGCTATACGGCGTAATCTCTTTGCCAGAAATACTGATCTTACACCGACAACATGCTTTATACTACTCAGACACTCTCCCCATTACGTACCTGCATATCTGCGCATGTGCTACCGTACATCACCTTACTTAATCTCCTGATTGGTCTTTCTGTTCGCTCTGCCTCTTTCGTTCAGCTGATGTGCTAATTTTTTCGACTTCGTCCTTAATTTTTTGCACACCAGTGTATATATTTATATACATACATACATGTGACATGCTTTAAACTGAGAATCAGACTTAGTTTTAAAAAGAATCTTTATTCGATGAAACCTGTACATGTTCTGACGCTGATCGGAGAGAGAAAAAGAACGCCACGGGGTATTTTAAGTGGGTTCTTTTAACATATGCTCGCGGCTTTTATGATTGCACTTGAAAGTTAATGCTGACATATAGGGGCTATTAAATCTAAGGATCTGGAATTATACATGTTTATTGACTAGGCCATGAAAAGAACAGAAGGTGGTCATTTATTTCCTCCATTTCGGAAGAAATAAATGTGTGATTAGTCTGATACCTGAAGATGAACTGAGAAAGATGAGTTAAGTGCTAGATAGGGAATTTAATTTTAATCTAATTTAATGATACTATATATATATATATATATATATATATATATATATATAAGTATACCACTTATCGGTCCTAAGTCCGAGATTGCACTTGGATATTTTATAAATTTTTATTTTATTTTATAATTTTTTAATTTTGTTTGAAAATGATGGAACATTATCTTTTATATTCGCCATTGATATTCTGAAGTGTTTTGGTATTTTGGGATTCATATATTTCAATTTTTAAACTGATAATTGTGATTGTTTTTATATATTTAAATATATATATATATATATATATATATATATATATATATATATATATATATATATATATATATATATATACTAAAAATAACTGGAAACTCTTAATGTGCAAAATTATAAGATTATCCATCCTCACATCAAATAAATAAAATATAAATATGCATCATTCATAATGTAACTATTCATACCTTTTATCCATTTTATACTATATTCTACTAAAATTTTCATAAATGAGTTGTTGGTACCTTTCTTTTTTATATAGTTGTATCTTATCTTTATCTAGTAAATTTTGAATGCTATTTAAATATACCGTATATCATCAGTATAAGCACTTGCCTCATTCCCCCCTTTACACAAAATTTTCAGAAAATATTTATATGTGCTATATTAAACTTCTTCTGTCGATTTCATTTTCACAAGTGAAAAATTCTACTTATTAAAACTCTTTTGATTTCATTTATTATAAACGTATTTTATTTTTAAATACTTACAAAAACAGATATAATTTTTGAATTAAAATTAATTATTTAAATAACATACATTCAGTGAGAAGCACAGTGGATTGTTGGCAGTGAATCGCGCTTCCTCACCACAGGTCCGAGGCTCAAACCTCGGTCTGCACTAAGTCGACTCATCCTTTCATCTGTCGATAAATGAGTACCGAGTTATAAATGAGTTATAAATGAACCAGGTATGATAATGAGTACCGTGCCGATAAATAATTACCAAGCTTGCTTGTGAACTTATTACGGGGTTTTTCAGTCACACTGACCATCTAAGCAGAACATCTGCTATTGCACCTCAAGACCCTAAGCCACGTATATTCAGTTGGGCACAGTATCCTTCCCTTGGGCTGTTGCACCATCCTGTTAAGTTATATCAGGGGTAGCTCTACGGCCGGCAAACCGGACCTCTGCCCTAGGCAGAAAATTTTAAGGGCGGCATTTTGATTGAAAATATTTTTTTTTCTATTGCAAAAAAATTATGTAACAAAATATTTTATGAAATATATATAATTGGGAGTGAATTTAGTATTTTATTTAACATATCATCTCCTTATATTGTATTCTGTATGTACAATGTTAGTTTTCTTATACATTGAAACACAGGGTTGAAGTATATGTTACTTAAGGAAATTTGATATGTTTTACTAGTAAGTTTCACCCAATCCAGGAGTGGGGTGACAATGGACATTATTTTCACCCATTCGATTTTCAATGTCAGCTATCCAAAATGGGGCAGGGCTAATAAGAATTTTTAGTAGACAGAAGACCTCATATGTTTTATTTTAGTTTTGAGTGTAGTTAATTTAAATTATATATATATATATATATATATATATATATATATATTTCTCTATAATTTTGTGCTTCGTGTTCAGCTTTAATATTTTTTATTACGCTATTTCTTGTTATGTTCATTATCTATTATTTCTTGTTTTTGATAGATAATACATATTTCTTTCATATATATATATATATATATATATATATATATATATATATATATATATATATATATATATATATATATATATATATATATATATATATATATATATATATATATATCAAATAAACGCTTGCGTGATCCCCACAATCAGTAGAATCTTTTCGAAGAAATTGGCAGATTGAAATGAACGATTTCTTACCTTACATTTTACCCGTTTGAAATAACAAGTAATTATGTCCTTAATTTCAAGTTACTTTGTAATTTTTAAGACATATATATATATATATATATATATATATATATATATATATATATATATATATATATATATTTATATAGTTAAATATATAAATTCAATCATCAACAATCAATTACAATAATCAACCGAAAAACTGAAATATACGAATCTTATAATACCAAATCCTATTTCAAAATATCAATGTCGAATATAAAAGATAAAATTCCGTCGTTTTCAAACAAAATTAAAAAAATATAAAACAAAATAAAAATTTATAAAATATCCAAGTTCAACCTCGGACTTTGGACCGATAAGTGGGGTTAAACTAGTTTGATGGTGCCAGCCTTCCCCCTATTGCAACTTGGTAAGTTAATCGAAAATATCTAAAATTAAATAATTAAAAAGTTAAAGTTAAATCTTTATACTTAAAAAATTAATTAAACTATTCACCATCGCATTCCGAAACACATTATAATATTAAAATATTAAAATTCGAAAACAATTACTGCATAATATAAGTGAACCATCGAACACCAAAGATGATGCACACATCTTTAAAATAGTTGTATAGGTAGAAAAAATAGTTGTATATAAGTAAAAAATATTTGAGATTTATTTTTTTTTCAAATTAAAAAATATTTAAAATCAAAATGTTCAAACTAAAATTCCGAAAGTTCAAACTAAAAAATCCGAAAGTTCAACCTAAAAAAATTCAAAAGTTCAAACTAAAAATTATCTAAAAACCGAAAGTTTAAATTAAACAACCAATATATTCACAAATGAATAGCGTAAATCATTAAAAACTCACCAAAGAGCATCCTATCAAGAATTCAATCCATATCTATAGAACAACTTCTCATATTTAATGTATCAATTATAACACCTATATTTTGCTCATAACACCTACTAATGTCATGTCAATTCAAACGATTCATATTTAACACTACAGTTTAACAATTTGGCATTAGATGCAAACCAGACCGCATGCAAAAAACTTGCTTGATTGGTCATAAGCGTTTGATTGTTCATAAATGTTTGATTGGACATTAATGCTTAGTTGGTCATAAATAAATTTAAAGTGTAGTCGTGTAAATATTGGTCTATGTGTATATTAAAATGTATCATGTGTGTGGAATGCACATATTCTTCACAGCTGGATCACAAACAAGCGGACTTTGTGGACCTAATGTTGTGTGGTGGATTTGTGCATTTATGAGTTTAAAAATATTATTTTTAAGAAATATTTCTGATCTATATATTTTCTCAAGAAGTTTATGGGATATTCATTCGGTATGCAACACAATATAAATGTCTAGATATTCTTGAATTTATCAATATTGTGTGTAGTTAAATTATTATTTCTCATCAGAAAATTTAAAATTATATTTCTAAATATTGATATATGTTGACAACTATTGTTAAGTCAGTGAGTTTACATTTCAGATCATACAGTATCTTCTGTACTTCCAATTTTCTGTCTTTTTATCAAGAAGGCATCTAATGTAATTTGCATTTTCTTTTTGCGAGCTGTGAGAAGTTGTTTGTAAGTGAACAATGAATCCATAACGTCCCATCTTGCATTTGAACTTATGTCAAAATTTGCTCCTGCTTTTTATTGCTGCTTTATTTTTGTGTTTTCTTTTTGTTTTTTTTACTATCACCCATGATAAAAACTAAAAAGTATAATATTTGCCATTAAAGCAATCGTTATATTAAATAAATTTATACTTACGATAACGTTGACAGATGTTTGAAACGATATCAATGTGTTCGTATAACACCGCTGGAAAGAAGCAACACAGATAAACTGCTTCGGATATCGGGAAGCCTACAGCTGTGTGTAATTTCGGGGAATACTGCAATTCAAATAAAAGCACTCATAACTGCCAGACACGAATCTGTTAGCTTGGCCACTAGGCTACCGCGGCTTTTAAGTTCTTAAATAAAGGTTTCGGGTGGCATAAGACAAAAAAATATGTAATAAAGGGTAATATAGGAAGGTATTTCTAATAATCAATTCGTGGCCGCAGTAGTGTAATGGTCATTGTCACGAAATCGTTTCTGGAATTTTCGAATCATGGGTTCGAGTATGGATGTCACTGAAGACGCGCGAATCAAAATGATTGCTGCTCGTGACATCTGTCGTGGCTCAATGTTTCGCTTTCCGTGATGATGCGAAATTGCAAGCACCATTGACCAATTACAAGCAAAGGTTCAAAATTTCATTAACAATACACCTCACGTTGCTTTAGAGTTGGAAATTAATTAAAACTCACTCACTGATAATCATTTCTAATGCAGTTTTTCTATTAAGTAAAATGCTAGAGTAAGAGTTTAGGTTCATTTATGAGATAGGAAAAATTTCCCATTACCATTTACTTTTTGTTTTTAATATAATGAAAACTAAAACTCGGTGAGGTATTGCTTATACATGGTTTAGTCTTGAGTAACATTTTATTTTAAAACAAAATTATTAATTTTATTATTATAAAGTTATAAAACATTCGTTTTTATATGTGCTTCCATTTTTTTTCATAGATCATAGTCGAATTTCATAATATTAATATCATTACATGTATTCGTATTTTTATTTCTAAACAAATCACTTTAAAGCTCGTGGGGAAAGGTAATATAGTAAGTTTCTATGTATAAACAGTTTTGTTTCTTCCTGAAAACGCCTTCAATGAGAGTTTAATTTTAAGTAATAGATATGAAACATCAAAATAAGAATATTAACGAGTTCGTTTACTGCAATTATTACTTATCATCGTCATAATGTATAAATACGAATTTCTTTAATACTGTAATCCGGAAGGCGAATCAAGTTAATTACAGATTTATTATATTTTCAATTGAATATCATAGGTAAATACATCGGTATTAAAAATTAAAAATTTACGAATATTTAAGCTTATTTTTCGAAAGGAAATTAATGAAGTAAAATTTAATTTGGGAAAGTAAATTAAAAATGCAAACTTTTTTTCTATTGATTGCATGATCTTATACATGCATCCCAGCTTTATTTCTATCAATTAATTATAATAAAGGGCGCTATAATTTCCAAGATGTACTTACACTTGTGCCTTCAATGCGTTTTAGGATTCAGTAAAACAAAGTAACAATGCGTTAAAAGGTGCAACGTTTACTGTGTGTTTAATGGTGATAAAAAGCGTCAAAAAATTCTTGGGTCATGCAGCAAATGAATTTTAGTGCAGAGTGCTACAGATTTTTTTAATAATAATAACCGTTGTGTGCAACGGTCTGCTTATGGACATTTATTGCGAGTAGATATGTATAAAGAAGATTTAATGAAGGTTTCTCATTTGTTATTACAGACAATAAAGATTGGTAATCTTTTATTGCAGGGTTACTTTAAAGAAGAGTAAATATTTCTGTGCGGTCCAGTGAACTTAATAGTCCAACAGAGGAAAACAAACAAATCGTTACTGCTCCAAGAAAAATACCACCAAATATGTCATTGTGTATTACACTAATTCTTTGTACTAAACAAATACCTCAGTAAAAAACCAGGAATCAGTGTTCTCACTGTTAAGTCTATCTACTTACTTTGCTTATAATTAAACAAGCACGTTCAAATGACAGAATTAGAAAAGGAGATGACGTACCATTTCTCGACTTCACAAACAACACTTAATTGCTATAGGGAAAAGTTTCTAAAGAACAGTTTTATCCAACAATATCTTATGTTATTAAAAGCTCTGTAATTGAATAAACATGCAAAATAAGTTTTTCTTTGTATATATCTCTTACAGAAACATTTTTTTTTACTATTGTTCGTGGCCATACTGGATTATTTGGAAACAAAAGGACTGATTTCTTGGTAAATCTGCAACCAAGCGGGGATTGAAATTTCAGTTAATATTTCGAAATTATTCTACGAGAAAGAAAAAACATTGAAGAAAAAGTTATATCTCTTTGGAACACTCAAAACACGGAATCAGCTCACTCTTTTCTGACACACGAATTTTTCCCGAATTTTTCCACTCAGTTACACTCTATAAAAACACACAATTCCTTACTGATTATGATAATATTAAAGTGCAGTTCGATAGATTTAACCTGTGTCTTTCCAAACTTTGTGACTGTAATGTTGGTGGAGAGAAAATAGTGGAACATATATATATTTTACTACTTTTTGCTATAAATTTAAGAAAGAAAGAAAATGCCTGTAAGTCAACTGTCCAGCTCATTTTTTTTATTTCAAGTTGTTTCATGTAAAGCTTCATTCATTACATTTTGTATCTTCATTGATATAATTTTGTAATTTTTTGGGATTTTTTTAATTTATTTTTTAAAATTTTTTGTAACTTTATTGTATTGGTTTCGTAATTGTTTTACTTTGTAATGTGCTTTTGTCTGAGTAACCTATTTATTTTTAATATTTCGTAACACTATTGTTTTTTTATTTAATTTTTGTTTTATTTTTCTTTTTATTTTTTGTTTTATTTATTTATTTATTTTCCTTACTTCTGTAAGCTTCGAGTGATACTTGCGGAGCATTAAAACTATTTTATCTGTCTTCAATAAAATAGAAGGAAAAAATGCAGGAGCTGGCTGGAATTGTAATATAAGCAAAATTATGAAGTAATTAGTTGACCAATTTCTTGACCTCCAAATTAGAACATCACACACACATTTGTTAGTTATTATATCTAAACGACAAATTAAATAAGTATCAACTGAAATTAAATGGTTTCGGAATTTCTACGAAGGCTGTTTAATACAAGATGCATACAGAAATACATAAAAATAATTTTATCTTGTAGAGAAAAATATAAATAAATGAAATTTAACGTAATTTCCAAAATTTTTACGCAAAAGACTCACAGAATTTTGATAAAAATGTAACTAACATTGTTTAATTAGCATCATTATATTTTAATTTTACTTCCATCAAATACGAAAAGAAAAAAAAAGAAAATTGCTCCCGTCTTAATAAGGCACACTCGTAAGGTGATTCATAAAAATTGTAATTTAATCACATATTTTCAGTTAAATAGAAAAATTAAAAGGATAAGTTAATTAAATTCTCATGTGTCATCTCTGGGCGTACAATATAAATACTAATTAATATCAAATACATCATAATTTACCTCACAAAAAATATTAACTCAGTATAATAATTTTAACAGAATCACAGAGAATAAAAAAGGAGAATTAACAGCAAATTGGTGGATGCATTTGCTTAAACATTGTTTTACTCAAATTTTCCTTAACAAAAATGAATGTTTGCAAAGCTTGAAAGGTTAAGTGTTCATCATAAAAAAGCAAAATTAACACCTACGGCCCAAAGACTTTTTAAAGAAGTTAAATAAAAAAAAAAAAAAAAAAACCTTAAGCTAAAAGTTTTTTTCCCCTCCAAATGTTAATTAAATTGATGATATTCAATAAAAATCTAGACTTTTAATGGGGTTTATAATGTTTGAGGTATTAATTATTCCCTTATTTTTTAATGAAAATGATTAAATTAATGTCAGAAATTCTAGTTTATTTAGCAGTAATTTGAGCCCTGGTATATTAACTCTTCAAATCTATTAATGACTCTATAATTAGTAAACAAAATTTTTTGCAATAACTAAAGAAAATGATTTCTTTAATTTCTTACTTTTCTCCTAATTATCTTTACGTTGTAGTAAATATATGAACTGCTAGATACATGAGAAGCACTAAAATGTTTTGACAGGGGCAGACGATAGGTGTTAAGTAAGTTTTATTTAACGTCGAAGTACAATGAACTCGCACCCGCTCTTTCATCTTCCACACCTTGTCAACAGGAGGAAATTAAACCTGGACACATTTAACTCCTTCCAAGCTCATTTATTTACTGCATTATTGATAAAAATATCAATTCGTATACTTTCAAAGAAAAACATATCTTTTAAATATAATAGCCCCATTCAAATACAAAATTTCCTGAAAATGAATGTAAAACTACCTATTTTAAAGATGAGTAATTTATATGTAAAGCTGGCTTTCTGTATGGATGAAGACATTAAAATTTGGAGTCAATTCACGCAAATTATAAATAAAAAGCTAAAAATGCTTAAATTATATCTTGAATCATAAAACTTTATTTACACAGTTTATGTTCTCATAATAGGATAGGAATTTTTTTTATCAAAATTTGATCCTGTGTGATAAATTTAAGAACACGGTACTGTAACTAACCCAACCGCGCATTCTGGACAGTCGAATCTTGTTTCTATTCTTACATTCTTTATTTTAATGTCTCTCTTTGAGCAGCATATAATAAACTCTCCTGTTGGATTATTTTTCTTCTCTGTTGGGAGAATGTAGACAATAAAGCGTGTTTCAGACAAGCGCAAAGGGAAAAGGGGCTCTCAGTTTTCTCACAAACTTTTCTTGCAGAAAGTTCCACCGTATGGTACTTTTCAATTATTCAAAACATCAAAAAGCAAATGGGGAATAATTCAAGAAAGACTGATTGTTCAGTGTAAACTTTCACAATGCCTTAGCTACACTCGGGAGGATCCTGGATTGTTCTTTCAAGCTGCGTGAACTCGACTCGGAAACAGTTGGGAAAGGGCTGAAGAACATACGACGCATACATGACAGGTATTCAGCTGTTAAAGGCTCGAACTCATGACACGCCATCCACGAGAACATTACCATAACCACTCGGCTCCACTACTGCAATAGGTCTTAAAGAAAAATACATCTAAATCTGAAATATTGTATAGCTCCGAGCATCACGATTGACTAATGGATCGTCATGACATTTTGTAGTGCCCACCGGAAGATTTAAGCAGTAAGTAATTGTATACGGAAAATTCAAGATTGACTGACAGTACGCAGAAAATATGTCTTCTACTGACTATAACTACAGAAACTAATTTTAGATATAAATCTTTTATTTTTTAATGTATTTTGAACTATTTCATAATAAATACATAATTTGATGTAATTATATTTGTGGTTATTATTATTATTTGTACATTGTGTTTTGCTTTAAATGCGGTTTTAAAATGTGTTTTTTTTAGTTCTGTAGGATAGCACACAGATTCCGTATTCATTATTCAGGTATCTGACTACGTTCGGAAGCATGATTTTAAAAAAAAACGCATAAATGGATAATTTTCATTATATTTAGTGTCACTTAGGTTACAGTACATGTATAAAATTATTTTAAGGACATTTTGATGAAATAATTTATTTAAATTCAATATTTCGGCAAAAAATTAACTTAGAATAAACTTTTTCAAACTGTTCTCCTTTTGTGAAAAATGCTGCTATTATAATAATATTTTGCATGTATATAGCTCAGTCTTCTGTACAGAGGGTCAATTATGATTTTTGAAAAATTCACATTATTTTCAGAGTTACCGCCAATTGAAATAATTATCGGCGATTTTTTTGTTAAATTTGCCCCCTCTGTTGTCGTAAAACATGGATAAACCCACTTCTAAGTTATACATTTCAAGAATTCTACTTAAGCCTTTGTACAAAGTTTTAAGCTATATACTGGTGAAATATTATTATAATAGAAGTATTTTTCACAAAAGGTGAATATTTGGAAAATTGGTCATCTATATTCATTTTTTTGTCAAAATATTGTGCTTAAATAATTTTTTATTGTACTACTATTCTTAAAACTATTTTATATACATTTTCTAATCTAATTGACACTAAATATCATAAATATTATCCATTTATATTATTCATTAATATTATCCATTATTTCTCCTTTTGCAAAATCACGGTTCCGAACATAGGCGGATACCTTAAGTCATTACAATAAACGTGTCCCTACCTCACCACACCATTGGACAGTGGTACACACAAAAATTTTTCAAGAGGTGGGGGTGAAGAACAAAGGTCTACCATCCTTATATCATACCCCAATGCTCAGCGAAACATATTTTTTCGATTACCGGGAAAAATACAGCAAAAAATAAATTATTGAATAATCATCTGCATCAATAAAAAATTACTATAAACAAATACTTAATAGCATTTCACATACTATATAGATGGGGGTATTATGAATCAGAAAAAAAATCCAAAATCTATGAGGGAGGGTTCAGACCTGTGGACCAATACTCCGCTATTGTGTACGCCACTATCGCTGAGTGGACCTCAACACCTGTAAAAAATTAGAAGTAGCCCGTACCTTTAAAAAGTCTGCCCACCCTTGGTATAGAGCATCCCATGTATTGTATAGTGTATATATATAAATATTGTATAGATCAATTGCAATTTTTTAATCATAAAATAAATTTTTAAAACGAAGAACAAATTAGTTGACAAGAAATAATTATAATCGCATGATATTCTTATTATTTTAAAGTGGGAATAAATTAAAAATAACTCATTTAATTCGGAAAAATAAAATATTATTATCGAACTACATCTTAATCTGCGGTATTCAGATATTTTACTGAATTTCTTAGATGTTTAAATTCTCTTCAGAATGAAAAAAAAAACAGGAATACCTATTTTTAATGTAGTTACCGAAAATGTGTAGATCACGCTAAAAACGGATAGGCCTCTAAACGTGCAACGTCTGAATTAAGACCGGCAAATATAGATTGGTTTGCAGTTAAATAATTTTTTTAACATCATCAAAAATGGAACTTTGTTGGAAACACTATTTTTATAATAAACCCTTCAGCACCGGTGAAAGGAGGAAGAAACGTTTCCCCAGGCGTTTACGTTCCGAGAGTATACGCACGCTCGGAACCGGGCAAATTTCACTGCAAGCCTAATTTCATTTAAAAATTCATATAAAATCTTAAATGCAATTAAATACGCTAAAATTTACAATTTACTATCATTGATAATATTTGAATACACATTGCACAAGTGTTCGCTGCATTTAAAAGAAAATTGCGAATTTTAAACAAAATGATTTTACTTTAATAAAAAAAAATACTCTTTTCGCATGATGATTAAAACAAAAATGATGCGAATTTTACAAAATACTATCTGGCAGATCCCAGATGATACATTTACTCAGTTTTAAACAACAGTTAATATTTTTTTTATTTTTTAATTAATCCTTAGATTGCTTGCAGCGTTCGAAGTATCACATTAGTATTATGTTTCTTGTTCTTAGGTTCTTTCTCTTGCTGAATTAAAACTGAGTCAATAAAAAAGAACAAACCGTCATTTTTCATTAAAAATTAGTCTTCGTGTTTTATCTCTCTCTCTTTCTCTCTCTCTCTCTCTCTCTCTATATATATATATGCTTTTTAAATATAGATATTGTTTCAAATGAAAGTAAAATATGTATTATGTATCAAAACAAGCTTTCACCTTCAAATAATAGATAATGAACATAACAAGAGTCGTTCTCGTCATGTTCAAGCCAGTACCACTTGACCGTGGTTCAAAATTACATGGTACGTCGTGAAAAGCCCTCGTGTAGCTGAACAGTGCGACGTTAATATCCATTCATTCGCTCGAAAGAGCTAAACATGTGCAGTTGTTCACATTTATAAATATCCTGGATATAATTAGAAAAAACTCTGAGCCGAAAGCACACATATTGAAGTTTTAAGTTTTGTGAAACATTATATATTCGAAGAAAATAGGACTTTAACCGACATCTAGTACCGTGTAAAAATTAATATAAAAACGTTCCAAACTCTAATCACACTGGCGTGATCATGGACCTCAGAGCTGGGAAAGCGCAATCACATATATGATACCATATTCCGTGGAGGAGAAACGTATAATGACTTATAAGAGATCATGGTCCTGGACAGGTTAAACAAAGCTGCATTTTGGCGCTTGCCTTGGCAAACACGACAAGTACCCCAACAATTGAGACCCTATTTGGTGGTGGCATTATCTCGTGGTGGCTCTCGTTACCAAATTTGGGTAGTGGGAATTCGTTTGAATTGAAGAATTTTAATCCATGCTCTCGTCGGATACTAAATATTTGCTGTAAGCACTATAGGAACATATAAATTATTCAGTTATGCAAAGCAACTCATTATTTGTAAAGTCTTAACTAATGGTGTTGTGTATATACCATTTCAAAAAATCACAGAAGCGATTTACATATATTTCAAGATTTTTAAAGCAAGCAATGTTGAAAATCCAACGATCAGTGGTAATAGTAATGAATATGTTCTGCTTGTAAAATGGCGTGCTACTTTCTCTTTATGCTGGTTCAGGTGAAGATTTTAAGGGGAGTTGGAAACCTCTCTCACTATCTATACTGACAATGTTAAATTGGCTGTTTTCGATATACCTTTTCTCAAAATCTGTTTTATGTATATGCTTGAAATTTTTCATACTATTAAAGTTTACCTCTCTTATTATACTAAAATAGGCTTTTAGCTAATTTTGAATTTTTTAAGAAATTATGAAATATTTTATCAAACATTGCGAAATTTGACCCATTTTTTACTTAAAAAATTTGTAAAAATTAAATTTTTGATTTTTTTTACAACAAGTTCATTTTAGTATATATTAGACATCATTATAAATAATTCATAAAAAAATTACATACCTGTGAACAGTAGTTTCTCAGAATAGGTACATCGTACATTAAATTTACATTTTGAGATAAATTGATTTTAATGTATACAGTGAGACTTCTAATCGGCTGGGAAATAAAAAAATAAAAGGCTCAATTTAAAATAAAAGATACATGTTTTGTTCTATATCAATCGTTACACTTTTAAGCAAAAACAAAGTAATTTTTTTACAATTTTCGCCATTAAAATGGGCGTGGCCCAAATTCAACGAATATTTAAAAATACATTTTAAAGGCTTCTAAATACCCCAGAGGTTCAAGTAAGGTATTTTTAGAAATGTTAAAATCTATACAATTTGAAAACGCAAAAATCTCAAATTGTCAAAAAAAAAGATTTTAGCTTTCCAATACCTCTTAATCATTATTAGGGTACCCAGATGAGATCCGAACACAGCAGGGATGTGGAGAAGCCATTGAATCCAATATGAGAGGGTTATCAGCAAGTCATTACAATTATTTAATTTTATTCGCTAGACTTTACTAAACAATATACTGAAAAGAAAGTAAATGGATATAAAGAAATGTTTCTATACATATCTGAACGAAATGTAACTTCTCTTTCTTGATAATTAAAAAATAAAAACGGCTGTAAACTGCAATTTCAAAAGTTGCTATGAAAAAGTTTCTCAAAACAATAAGGCAATATCGTCCACAATCATCGACAATTTCTCAACATTTATTCTACTCCGCTAACTAATTAGATAGAGAATTCGGAAGATACAATAACTTTTATTGAAGCGTTGTTCCCGCTATTGCCGATTCGGTTGGAAGGAAGGAATCCCAGATAGTGAAGGTAGACCTCGAGGATAGCCCAATATTACAAAGAAATAACAATTTTACAAGCTGAAGCCTTAGAGCAAACTTTATGACTGCACTATCAAATCATAGAACTGCTCTTAACAAATTATAGGTAAATCTGGGAAAGAAAAATAATCTCTGTTGTATAAAGGAGTGAGAGATTTAGAATTTATGTGTGTAAAAATAATATTTTTGTAAGTAGGGGAAACATTTTTAAAGTATCCGTCTACGTTCGGACCGTGGTGTTGAAGAAGCGTATAAATGATTTTTTTGTTATTTACTGTCACTTGAACTAGAATAAACTTATAAGATTGTTTGAAGAGTATTATTACAAGAAAAATGACTTAAATGCCATTTTTTGCAAAAAGGGGAAAAATTACATACTTTTAAACAATCTCATTTTATAGAAAAGAAATCCCTACATTCTCCTTTTATAGAAATTATACGATAATAATATTGCGCCTACATATAGCTAAGGATTTTTTATAGAGGCAGAACTAGAATTTTTGGAATATAATATTTATAAGTGGTTTTATTCATATTTTAATCCATCGAAATACATAATTTTTATTAAAAAAATGGTTTTTTCTTCAATTGTTCGTAACTCTGAAAAAAATGTGAATTTTTCAAATATCCTAGTTCAGGCTCTATTGGAATGTTTTCTCTGTGTATAAGCAAAATATTATTGTTATCAAATAGTTTTCCACAAAAGAAGAACGCTTTGAAAATATGTCATTTGTTCTTCATTTTTTTCTCTAGACATATTGTTCAATTCCTATTATTACTTCACTTTCTATCTATACATATATCTTGTTCAAATTTTCAATCATCGTTAATAAAATACTTTATCCATTAAAGTTCAAATATTTATTTTAAACTTGAAGTGGATGGCACTTGATTTTAATACAGTTTTTTTTCAAAAATAGATTCATTAGTTAAATTTCAATTTTA
The DNA here is from genome assembly GCA_019973935.1 of Trichonephila clavipes. Taxonomy (NCBI): domain Eukaryota; kingdom Metazoa; phylum Arthropoda; class Arachnida; order Araneae; family Nephilidae; genus Trichonephila; species Trichonephila clavipes. The sequence goes on from BMAU01017446.1 coordinate 273,224, forward strand.
TTCTGTCGTAGATACAATTAGCTGCAACATATGGCACCGGTACGTTTTTAAATGATGTAGGATATAAAGTTATAAAAAAAAAATATATTACTTTTTTTTAAGTAGTTGTTTACTGTAGTTATATTCTTAAGAGAGTTTTATAAGTTTATTCTGATACACTAAATATCAAAATATTAATTTATTTATAAGCATTTTCAAAATCATTATTCCAATCGTAGTCGGATATCTGAACTGAATTATTAACTGACACATCGCATTAACTGAATGATATATTCATTAACAAATAAATTTACTATTTCACTGAAAAAATACAAGCGATTAATATGTTTTTAAAATATAAGCAAGCTTGATATTTAATCAATACTAAGTAAAATCTATTTGAGAAAACAGGTAAATAAATTAAAACTTAAAGTAGAAATCAATCTCAATATCTTAACATGCATATAAATACCTTAATATTTAATATGTATAAATTTCTCATTAATCACTCAGCATGCATAGTTATATTAAGAGAAAGCTTATTAATATTTTAAAATATGTTTTAGAAGCAAAAATTTAGATAAAAATGTCTCCTCATTTAGGCTGATATTTAAGTACTATGGTTTTGCGTATACTGAAAATTTTAATTTTGTGAGTCTGTGGAACGTGCACTGCTGAAAAAGTCTAATTGATGGATTAGAAGTATCATAAAATGTACTAAGAAGGGAAGGGCATGACTAAGGAAAATCATTTGGGGACGAGAATTTGTTAAACAGTTGTACTGCTACCCAATGTAATTCCGTCAAATGGCAAGTCAATTCCGAGAAAACAGCGTTCGAAATTCATACTAATCATCTTATATGCAAGTTATTTTCTCCCTGATCCAAAGTCGCGGTGGCGTGATCGTCAGCGTATCGGAGTACTATTCAATGGATCGGGGTTCTATTCCCCTGTTTTTTTCTCTCCAATTTATTTTATTATTTATTTTCAGAATTAAATAGTTTTATTTTTTAAAAAACCACATTAATTTTTAAATGATATTCAATATTATTATAGTAACTATTTTACTTTTTTAAAACACAAAACAACTAACAGTTATGATAAAAATACTTATAAATAAAAAGTGAAAATAAACTAAATAATAATAATAAATATAAGTAAAAAGTTAACTGTGTCTTACATATTTTTTTTATTATATACCAGAACCTGAGTAATAATTATCATAAAAAACAATATCTTTATTCACAGACATCTTCAATATAAAATATTCAAACTATTTATATTATATGTGATCTACGTAAAATAATATCTATCGAAACACTACAAACTCTCTTAAAAATCCAGAAAAAAACTAAGTTGTATTGTAAATCAAAATCCGTTATCCTAATGATTTCTCCTTTTATTGGAACATTCTTTGTTTCTAAAAGAATTCTTTGTTCTTAAAAGAATAACACCTGCTCTTTAAAAACAGCTACCTTTCCATTGATCAAAATCGTTTTGTTAAAAACTGAAGTAAAATTTATGGCCATTTAGGTATACGAAATAATTTTAAAAATACAATTAATTAGATTTTAATAACAGAAGTAATCGTAGTTATACCGTATGTTAGTTGTTTTTGTATTTTAAAAAAGTGAAATATTTACTATAATTCTATAGGATATCATTTAAAAATCAATGTGTGAATCTTTTAAAAAATAAAATTATTTAATTCTGAAAATAAATAATAAAATAAATTGGAGAGAAAAAATAATAAAAACGAAATTGGCACTCGTGAGAATAGAACCCCGGGCCATTGGACAGTACTCCGATACGCTGACCATCACGCCACGGCGGCGTTGTATCAGGAAGAAAATAACTTGTACATAAGCTTAGTATGAATTTCGAACGCTCTTTCCTCGGAATTGACTGGCCATTCGACGGGGTTACATTGGGCTTTGAATAACCTATATTAGTACTACTGTTGCTCAAAATCTAGTACCCTAATGGATTTCCTTAGTTGTGCTCTCTCCTTGTAAGAAAATTTTAAAATGACCAAAAAAATTCGTATGAAATTAATGCATTTATAATTATAAGTTTCTATTCTAGTTTATATTTAGGACGTCATGGTTAGTAAGTTATATAAGCGTGAATGTCCATTATTCTAATTTTTAACGAACAACATCGAACAATATCAACATAAATTCATAATCAATCATTTCTGACACTTCTTTTTTGCCATTCATCAGACAAAAACTTTCTAAATAGCAAATGCATTTCCCTCTATCTTTCATGTTTCACCAACCAATGAATCATATATATTCAATTATAACTGATGTAAAACAAGAATTAGATATTCCCAAAAGAAAAGTAAACCTGAATTGTCGCTAAGTTTTCCAAAGAAATCTGCTTATTCCTAAAAACAAATAATTGATGAAGTAGGATGAGAATTTTGGAAGCCAGAAAAATAGAGAAAAAAATGTCTGAAACTTTTCTGATGAAGATGAATGAATGACTGATAGAAAACTTTCTGCTCCATTCCATTTATAAAAGTAGAAAAAGAAAAGCACATAAATATCTCTGCACAAAGCCCATGTATTAATATATTACGTAAGATCTCTTTTAGGCTTGATATATATAAGTTTATATTACGATGAAAGAGAACTGCATACAGGTTGATTAGGAGTGGATGAATAGGAATTGATGAAATGAAATACTCGTAGTAGTGGTAAAGGTAGAAATCTTTTCAGTGTCTGGATATCAGGTTGCCGCGACATTTTCCTAAAAAAAATTCTTTCATTTGAACAATACAATCGTGCGTAATTAATAAAATTATTAGGTGTGAATCTAAAGGTTTGTAAAATGTATTATTTATAGTTGATTTTCAGGTCTTATTGAAGCTATTTGTACAAAATTCCTGAGGGAACACCTAAGCATATATATAAATTCAAACAGTACTATAATTACTCTGGAATACTCATTTAGCAGACTTTTTCAAATAGTTGACGCGTAAAATGTACTTCAGTTAAGGGGCTAAGGGGTGTTAATTTTGTCTCAAGGGCTGAAAATATAAACAATGCTCAAATATATATAATTCTTTAAAATTAAAATTAAATATTTCGATTCTTTTACCCATTATTTATTAAAAAATGGTGATTTGGAACATGTTTAAATGGTGATTTGGAACATGTTTAAATGATGATTTGGAACATGTTTAAATGGTGATTTGTAAAATGTTTAAAATATAATCATAATTTAAAAAATTATAAGCATATGAAATTAAAAAAACATTTCTGTAAGAAATATTAAATAAGATTTACGTTGCGCATGATATTTTTAAAATGGCAGTTTTAATTACTAGAAATAAGTTGATTTATAAAGAAAATGTATCTTTATTGCACTATAGTATTTATATATAGAAAAATAGTAAATATTTTTTTTAAAATATAAAAACTTACATTTTCAATTTCTTAAAAAAATCAATATGTTTCAAATATTTTGTAATACAAAAGATGTATAATAAGTATAAATATATACTATATAAATTCAGTAGTAATAGGATTTTTAACAAGACTAGAGAGGGTACACCCGGTAATCATAACGGTTGGCCAAACCCCCAATTTTACAAGTTATACAGCTTTTCCAACTCTTTGCTCAATTTGTAATACTGTATTTTTCATGTATTATGTAGTTCTATTTATATGATAAGTTTTTCGCAAAAATCCATTCCCTTCAGTTTAAATTATCACTGATGCTGCATCCTCCAACATTTCATTGGTAAAATCCTTAGATCTTGATAAATATGTAACTCTTGCAGATTCCTCGAAATTTGAGCATATAGTTCCATGTCTATTGTTAATAAATCTTTGCATGATATCACGTCTTTCTTCTCACTCAACAATTCCTGTCCAGGCAATCATTGTGATATTTTCTGCGAGAGCTTGCAATAATGTACTATCACAGCTGTATTGCCTGCATTATATGAAACGAAACCCATGTTAGGCAATTTTCTTGTGTACAAGGAGCCAGCGAAATTGAGTGTTGACATTGTTGAGATAGTACTTAATAAATTTTTTACATCATGAAAAACTACTTTTTATATAGAGAGAAATACTTTGAGATTGATTGATTGATTGATTGAATATTAACGTCGCACTGTTCAGCTACACGAGGGCTTTTGGCGACGGACCACGTAATTTTGAACCATGGTCAAGTGACGTGGACGACACCTGAGCTGGCACCCCCTCTCCTAGCTACCACACCACACCAACGGGAGGACGTTTCAGCTCTCGACACATTTAACGTGCATCGCTGCCCTACACGGCGGGTCTTTAGTGGTACAGGATTCGAACGAAATATTTTGAGAAAGAGAGCTTTTCTGATAATTTTATTAATCTGATAAAATTAAGTATGAAGCTGTGCTACTTCATTTTGAACATAAAGTGCAAGATTATTAGCAAACATAACCACTTTATATTGCTCAATCAAAAAAAGGCATAAAATGCCCTCATTGTGAAAAAAAATTCAAATTCAAGTACTTTTTTATTAAATAATTTAATACTATTTCGTTTCAATTGAATTCAAATCAATTAAATTTTTTTACGCATATACTTAGAGAGCAATAATTTTAGAGAGCATTCTGACAATTGATATCCATCTATATGCTGCAACACTAAATGTTAATACCAGTTCTCGGGGAATGTATTAGGTGTGAAATGGTTTTTACAAATACACAGCCCCATTTGAAAGAAATAAAGACATTTAGAATATTTATAACTATGTGAAGTAATATGAGAGAGAGAGAAATATTAGTTATTTCTTATATCCATTATACAAATAAAAAAGTCCTTATATTAAGGGGATGTTGGACCTTCAAAATGTCAAATTTTGGTCAAAATCGTCATTTTTATTTTTTATACAAATAATATTCCTTATAATTCATAGAATAATTCCGTCAAAGGATTTTGTCATTTTACTTTATAATTACTGAATTATTATTTTTTTATTTTACTCAAATAAATGTTTAAAATACACTTTTCTTAGTTTGTAAATTTTCCTTTTTCATTGTTATTTAAAATGCTCTTGGCGTTTCAAATTATGTCATATCTTTTTGAAATTTTGGCAACTTAGGAAAGATGATATAATTCACAAATATGTGCATTATTTTTCTAAAGAATTTAACGGATTATATTTTCTGTTGTTTTGAATACCTTGAATGTGTGATAATTGGTTAAATATTTCATATAATATAGAAAATTTATCTTTTGTTCATGAAATTTTATTCTGAATGTAAATTCCATGCAGAGATATATTTTGTTGTAGTTCATCTATGTGCCTGTGTATAAAACATAAATTATGTACGTATCTTAAAAACCAATGTACAAAGCAATTTTTGAAAACAATTTTAAAAATTTAATTTTTTTTAAAAAAATCAGTTTGTAAATTTTTTTTTAAAAAAAGTATATATTTAAATTATGAAATATCATAATCACACATTCACTATATTGATTCCATTTTCAGCCAATTAAGATAGCAATTTAAGAAATTATTTTTAATGGTCTACTGTCCCCTTAACACAATTATAAATGTAAGATGTGTTCACTATAGAAATGCATATGTAAACAAAATATTAACAAATTTTATTTCTATCATTTCTTGAAATTATTTTAAAAGGTAAATATTTATATGCTGTGTGTATAGATTTATTATAAGGGAAATAAATGAAAACTTCAGTTGAAAATATTAAAAACAATTATTTTAAAGATATTTTTGCGAAATTAATGAAAAATAATGGGGTCATATGGTAGCCTAGTGGCGTGTCGGGAATTCAAGCCCAGTACCACTAAAGACCCACCGTGTAGGGGTGCGATGCACGTTAAATCTATCAATAGCTTAAACGTCCTTCCATTGGTGTGGTGTGGTAGTTTAGAGAGGGGGTGCCAGCTCAGGTGTGGTCCTCGTCACATGACCATGGTTCAAAATTACGAGGTCCGTCACCAAAATCCCTGGTGTATCATAACATCGCTACGTTAATATTCATCTACTCACTATGAACAAAAATGTTACATCTATCTGTATATATATTATTATTATTACCACTAGATAGTTATACAAAGAGCTATGTGAACAAATGTTTAGTAATTTGCTAAGAAAAATACTCAGAAATTAACAAAAAGTTTTGGAAAATAAAAACGTAGTAGAAATGATTAAAAAAATTGCAATGGGAGAAGCATTTGAAGTGGAGATGTGAGTATATCACACAGTCTAAGCTATTGCACCGATTATCTAAAATACAATTAACTCAGTAATCCAATTACTTCGAGATGTCTATCTTTTTATTTGTCTGATACAAATAAAGAAAATTCCATCACGGTACCTTGAATTATCTAAACGCATGTGAATGAAGATATCGATGAATTTGGTGTATTAGTATGTGAAGTTATCTTATAAATGCAGTGCATTTTGAAGTTTTAATTTTATTATTTTTTACATAAACATATAAACAGATAAAACTGCATGGATTTAATTCACAATATGTTACGCAAAATTCTTAAAAATAATTCTGAACACATTTTTTTTTGTAATTTTTACTTAAATATTAAATTCATACAGTATTGAACATTTTGTCGTTGGAAAATATAATCTAATAATCACAAAAAATCATATTTATTAGAGTAATGTAATACAAATGAAACGAAACTAAGCATAATGAAGAAAGCGATTATTATTGAAATTTTTCAATAAATTGTAGCTGTGTTGATATTCTTGCATTATTTTAATAATTGAAAGATATCAGATGGCTTGGAATTGTATCCCGAATAAACAATTTTCTTGTTTTCAGACAAAACAATATATTTTAAAAGTATTTTATAATGTTTGTCAGACCCCAACAGAAGACGCTAAGAGCTGCTCTCTCTCTCTCTCTCTCTAATTATAGTTCAATGATTTTTTTGTTGTTGTTGTAAGTAGTTTTGGTACTTTCCGTTTCTCTGGCACAGACCTCGCCAAGTTGGTGTTATTGGCGACAGCACACGACATACACATAAAAAAATAATAAATATCAGCTTTCTTCCAATTTTAACAAAGGCGTTACTGATAAAAAAAGTGTACGACTTGTTTCAAAAATGCTATGGTAAAATATTACCAACTGGAATATTCCGTTTGGCGTCGATTATATCATTTTTGGCGATTTTATCGATTGTGCCGGCAGAACGGTTAAGTACAATAATTTTAAATGCAGTTTAAACTGAAAAAACTATCTGAATTAAATCTGAAAAAACTCCATGAATCTCTTAAAACTCTTTAAATTATTTTATTATGTTCCACGCTTTTTTTTCAATTCATTAAATTAGATTCAGATTTTTTATTCCTCAGAAATTTATTTTAAAATTACAGAGCTATTGGGTTGGAGGGAATGTTCTGTCGTATTTTAAATAGGCAGGTGATTTTTCTTGTAAATTATAATAATAATAATAATAAAACCATCTGGCTAGTGAGTCATTCGGGTGTTCTTTCTTTTAGCTGTTGTTTAATATAAAATGACTCATTTTTTACCGTTCATAATTTACTTGTGATATTTAAAATGAAAAACATATCAGTAGATAAAGTGCATTTACAACACAGCATTTTGTATGAATTCCAAAAAGGAAACGACGCATCGGTTGCATGTAAAAATTTATGTGCGGTATTTGGAAAAGATATTGTAAATGTTCGTACTTGTTAAAGATGGTTTAGCAAATTTCGTTCCGGTAATCTGAGCTGTAAGAAAGTGATCGATCTGGACGACCATCCAAGATCGATAATTATGTTTTGCGATCCATGTTGGAAAATAATCCACATTTAACAAGTCGAGAAATTGCAGAATAGTTTTGCATTCATCATACAACTGTTGGAGATCACAAATTAAATCTCTTGGGTTTGTGTTAAAGCTAAGTGTTTGGGTTCCACATGAATTAACGGAAATGAATTTGTCTGATCGCGTAAGAATGTGTTCATCACATCTGATTAGACACAATATGGAGCAGTTTTTGGACAAGCTATTTACTGTAGATGAAAAGTGGATTCTTTACGAGAATATTAAGAGAAAAAATCTTACTGCAAACCAGGAACATCATCAGCAACAGTTCCAAAATCAGATATCCATCAACGAAAAGTACCGCTTTGTTTGTGGAGGGACAGGAAAGGTCCAGTGTACTACGAGTTGCTGAAACAGGGAAAACCCATCAACGCGGATCTGCACTACAATCAGCTGGATAAATTGAATGCAGCTATCAAAGAAAAAAGGCCAGCATTAGCGTACAGAAAATGAATAGTGTTCCACCACGATAATACTAGACCGCATACTGCTATGGGGACACAACAAAAACTGAATGCGTTAGGAGGTGAAGTCTTTGGTCACCCACCATATTCACCTGTCATTTCACTATTTGATTATTAACTGTTCAGATATCTGCAAAATTATCTAATGGGAAAAAATTCAAGTATGTTGAATGTGCTTCTAAGGCACTTGCTGACTATTTTAACTCCAAGGACGGGAACTTCTACAAAACAGGAATTCACAGGTTATCTGAAAGATGGCAACAATAACGGAGCATATATAATTGATTAATATTAAACACGTATTTTTATAAACGAATTCAAATATTTTCTTTAAAATACGACAGAACTTTCCCTCCAATCCAATGTTTTAAAAATAAATATATATCACAAAAATTAGATTAAGTAATATATATATATATATATATATATATAAATCTTTGTAATACTTTTCTGATAATATATAAATATCTTCTGTAAATATGCAGAAAATTACTAAACATTATTTTGTATCAGGGTTTTTTCTTGTAGTTGGAAAAGACAGTTACAAACATTCCTTTGAAGTGGAAACATGTTTATTTACCTGAGAATTGAATATAACCCTTACTGACATTTTTAGCTGATTGAAACGAAGGTTAACTTTTAATATCTAATTATTATTATGAAGAAATAACTAATTTCTTTCTTATCATACAATAAAATGAATTTCTGTTAGATACAACAATAAATTGGGTTACATTTGGTTTCTGGTTAACATATAACCACTTAGGAATAATACCTATATACGAAATCCAAATAAAATTTCGCTTCAATCATTTGTTTAATGTACTTTAAATTTATATTTTTTTTTAAAATAAGATAACATGCAAAGACTATATAAACTAAAAAAAATGTGTATCTAATAACAACATATGAAAATGAATCTAGACTGAAAGGCAACAAGTATAATTGGTAAAGAAAAATTAATTATCCTGCAATATTTACGTATCCTTCACATTTTGTAACATCCGAGAGGACATTGGTGTATCGGGGCTCGATTAAAAATCAGCCATAGTAATTCAAACACGATTTTTATTTTTTTCTCTAATGGGTCTGCGTATTGGTATTTTTTACCTTTGCAGACCTAGTTCATTACCCAGGAGCTGGTATCCCTTTTGATTTCGGCACCATATAGGCGATACCAATTGCCGCAAGTAAATTTGACGACCAACTTCCTCCCCAGAGGCAGGCGCCTGAGCTCTGACGAAGCGAAATTGAACTTAGGAATTTAATTTTACCTAGAATACCTAAGCCAAACGGGCACTACAAGAGAAAATTACATGCTGCATAATCATACAACATGGACGCTGTCGACTTTTCTGCATGATGAAAATCCAACGACTGCCACCGGGGTAATTTCAAATAACCACACTATACAATATATAATGAAGAATGCACTAAAATATTAAACCGGGGAAGCAGTCACGTTCGACTAATCTAATTATTAAAGAAATAAATAGACTTATCTTATTATTGTTAACTCAGTTAATTTTTCAATTTATTTTAAATTAATTTCAATTGGAGTAATCAGTATATTTTTATTAATTATAATTAAATTACTGTATTGTCATCCAAAATAATCATGTATATAAAATGTCAGCTCAATTGAGCGCTTTAAGATGCATTTTATTAACGATTGGAAATTCCACGAAGATAAATAAATATATAGAGTGTGAGATATTAGTAGGAACTGAATGATCACACTAGTTGCAAATATTTCAGTTCATAAATAACAGCTGAGGAATTAAAAGTAACAATTTTTCACGCGTAAGCTTAAAATGTGCATGGGCAATACTGGTAATTAAGGATTTGCTAAACTTATACTGTACAGAAGCTAAAATAAGCAGATGCGCTTACATTCATTTTAGAACTTACGATGGGAAGTAGCATTTGATTAAAAATGCTGAGTTTGTAAACAAAATATTCAAACTGTATAATGAAGTTTTTTATGAAAAATTTTCATATAAGAGTTTAACACTTTTGAGATATGCAGTTAAATTGTGTTATACATCTGTAAGAAATAATGAGATTCTGCATGTGCAATATTGAGGAACATTTATTTAATACATTTCCAAAATAAAAGAGCAAAGATCATTCCTAAGAAATATTTGTATTTGAAAATATTAATGTCACACGAACGAAAATAAAAAAAAATCCTTCGAGAGGAGTAAAAATTAGAGAAAAAAGCATTTTGAATTGCTTAAATTCAAGATTTAGAAATCCAGTCAATAGTATTACAAAACAAACATGATAAAGATAATTTTAAAAATCAAACTTTTTTATAAAACTCACTGTTATTATACTCAACTCAAAGTCAGTGGTGCAACAGACCTTGAAGTCCAGTGCCTATCGGGCACATTTCACAGTATACGTGACCATTGGGTGCTGAGGTCCATTAGCAGATGTCCCGAACAGGTGATCAGTCTGAAGCGAGACCCCCAATTTTTAAGTCCCCAAGGAAGCTTGGTACTAATTTATAAACCCACTACAATAGAGATGCAAATGAGAGTCTTGACCAGTATGGGAATAGAACTCGTACCTGTGGTGTGGAACAGTGAAACGCTACCACTCCATCACTGGGCCTTCATTATTATACTACTGTTACTTTATATAAATATATATAGATCAAAACTTAAAATAAATCTTTAAGGCTGGTTTTAAGATGTCCTCTTTTTTGGAAATTCTTTTGAAGACAAGTCAATTCTGCAATTCAAGAAAAAAAATCAAATACATGTACCAAATTTATTTGAGTTTAGTTACAGTGTAAAGCAATACACTGGGGTATATTCGTATTTTTAAAAAAAATCAAGAAACATTGTTGTTCTATCATGTTCAAATGAGAATGAAGTATTTTTAATTATTTTGCAAAAATGATTTCCATAGAAGAAAAAATACACTGGGTGTCCAAAATAATTGGCTATACTTTCCAATATTAGTTACAAATAAGCACGAGCAAATTTATTCTTTTATACAGTTTTTTATGTTTCATAAAAAAATATTAAATCTTTTTTTTACAATGTTTTATCGGAAGATTTCAATGTGTGCTCTAATAGTTGCACACAACCGATTCATTTTATACTATGTTTCTTGCCACTTGTTTTGAAGCATGGCAGGACCAATTTTCTGAATGACTGTTGCAATTTGACTTTTGAATTCATCAGTCATAGGAATCATAAATCATTAAACAGTATTTGTCACGTTACCACACGAAAAAACTCCAAAGTGTTATGCCTAGAGATTTGGGTACTAATGTTATTGCGTTTCCGCTTTTCTTCCATTCCCTATAGAAAGTGACATCTTAAACCCTACTCCCACTTCCGAACTATAGTGTGGTTCCGAACTCTAGTTCTTTTTATGCTGTACGTGTATTTCAGATTTAAATTCGATAAACACACATCTGTAACTTGGGCTTGTTCTTGCGGTGAAGCATTTTTGAAACGAGAATATTGCAAACCGTGGACGTTAGGTCCTCTAGTTAACATTTCATTAAACAAAAACCTTATTATTTGCTTTATGGCAGATAAATATTAAAAATCTTTATTTATTTTGAAAGTGCAGCCACAAATTTCTGACACTCTATATTAAAAACGCACAATAATAACAAGAAATTTACAAATTGTTTCGTTATGACAAACAGTGATTTCTACTCTTTCACACACACACAAATGGAATATGCAATAATGTATAAAAACCTCATTTTTATAATGGAAATGAATCACAGTTTTTCCCCTAAAATTTCAATTTTAATTGCTTACTTAAAAAAATAACAAACAAATTATAATACAGAACTGTGTGTGTATATATTCATTCAATTTTTTACAGTCATGAAAATATATGTCCAGAACTTATACACTATAAATTATAAAATATATATATATATATATATAATATATATATATATAATATATTATATATATATATATATATACGAATATATTGTTCAATAAAATACATATTCCGGTTACATACACACAAATATTATTTCATCGCAAATGTATTACCTTTGTTTCAGTCATTTTGTAATTTAATCTTTCTAAATCTGTTTATTCCCTGATTTGAATTTAATATATCATTTCCCTACATCCTTTGAATTTCTATCTCCTGATGGAATGCCATCAATTTGAGAATGAGTTCCATTTTGCGTGATTTCGATAATTTCGTCCTGATTACAAAGCGTTGGAGATTTTCACAAATGCTCAGCAAGTAGCGCCTTTGATTCTCAAGAAGATAAAGCAGGAATGATTGCATTTGATTGAGCACCGGACACATTAAATAACTGGAAGTAATTAGAAAACTTATATTAACATTGAGCATTTCTACACTTAAGTAATAACCTGAAATTTGGAAATTATATATATTTCAATCAAAAACACACACATTGAAATAAGTGAAAGAAACCGTATAAGAATGTAAATTATTTTTTCACAATTTATTATTCATCAATGGTTGTGGATGCCAGCTGATTAAACGAAATATTTAAAGCTATCCTAAAATATTTTGCATGTTCATATTATATCTATTCCCGTGCTGGGCAAGGTCGAATCAGTCTTTCTTTCCTACTGCAGTAAATCGATAAATGAATACCAAGCTTGCTTGGAGACTTAAACAGTAGGACTCTCTATTCAGACTGATCACCTGATCAGGACATCTCATGCACCTCAGCGTCCAATTATCACGTACTCTGGGATTGGCATAGCAGACCCTAGCTTTCAACGGCTGTTGCGTCACTGATTTTGAATTTTTATATTATATCTAAATATATTATAAAATGAATTCAATAAAAGAATTTATCTTTCACTGCATTTTTTTTTTTTACTTTTTACGTAATATATAAGCCAATGTATTAAAAATTGAAACATATTCACTTTTATTTGCTGGGTAATCATTTTTTAATATGTTTTATATATGAATATAAAATTTAGATTAATTAATTAACATTATTTTAATTGTCGTTACGATTTATGTTTCATGTAGGTGATTCTATTACTTATGTTTTAATTGTATATATGAATGAAATATTTATTGTGAATCATTTGAAATTTTTATATATATCCATATTTGCAAATTTTAAATCTCTACATCTTTAAAGTTAATATTTAATGTACATGTAAATCAAAACAAATCATTATATCCAAAAGTAAAGTTTTGTTTCCACAGCCTTTCACTGGAGAAAAGCTATAGTCCCGTTTAAAGTTAAAAGATCTTTGAGTGATCGGCTCATTGGTGCGGCTGTCCCCGCAATTCCTTTTGCTGGAATAGTCCAAAAATCAGCTCATTCAAGCCATTACTCAGCATAATCTGGCATTCTGGCCTTCAAAGGTCATCGTAGAGTTTCTTCCTTGGCTCTTAAGGGGAGGCTGACGCCCCCCCCTGCAATTTCTATCGAGAGTCTTCGAAGAAGAACAGAAATGATGGGAAGGTAATGCAGAAGATTGAATTGAGAAGGTTCGCGTCAAATTGCATCCGACGCTTTATATCACCCTCCCGGTCACAATCAATCATATTTGATTGGTTCGCGTTGTGAACCTGCACATGGCTCTATTCATTTTAGTCCCAACTCCATTGGTGTTTGGAGACATTAAGCCGGTGCGTCTTAACCACTTTGTCGATGTACCTAGTATGCTATCTGGAGGGCTATAAATCACCCTGTCAATTGGACACTGAGGGGTTCTCTTAATCACAATAAGCCGGCATTTTTTTTCATTCAAATAGATTGCAATTCATAAGTGTGAAGTGACTCGACATCGAAAATTGTTCACAGGAGCGTATTTTCAATAAATCGCGGTGTCCGGCTGTTAGATGAGGGTCGGGGGAAGGAGAAATGTGCTTCCAACATGGCGGCCTTCAGATTCGATAAGACACCTGTTTGCTTGGAGCATGAGGGAAGAATGCTTGGTCTCTTTCGGAAGATGCAATGTCTAAACTGGACATTCCGGTCATCCCGTACATCAAACTTGACAAGTATTGTAAGGAAGTATTTGACTAAAGAGCCGACGTCACAAGTGTGAATCATATTCAACTTTAAATACTATTTTTTCAAAAAAAAATGCAATTTTGATTTGACTCGTATAATACTTCAAAATATATGGTTTCTTATTCATTTAAAACAGCAATCATGTAGCTAGTGCTTACGATTGTCAATGACCAACAGTCCAGATCTCACGATGCTTCGTCATACAAATAATACAGATTCAACAATATTTAACCTTCCAAATGAAACAAAGTCCAACAACGTTTCTTGCCGGGTGGATTACCCTTAAACGAATAATGTGAATGAAGATATACTATTTAATTGAGTATTTCCTTACTTGTCAAGGTAACCAGTATAGAAAAACTTTAATACTGAACCAAAATGAAACAAGAACCGTCTATCTCCAAATGAAATTCAATGAATTCAAAACTGTTTCCTACTTCAATTCTGAATTTTATAGAAAACTGTTATTTTAGTTCGGAGGTCAATCTGAATTGCAACGTTTATATAAATACTCTTAACCCATTGCATACCATGTAATCATTTGTGGATATATGCTGTGCATATGTCAAAATCCTATTGCAATCGAAGATTTATGGCTTATTTTAGTGTACAACCACTGTAATCAACACATGAAACATTATCAAGTAAATTTTCTTATATTGGGATTGTATAAAACTACAAAAGTTGAGTTATAAAATGTCTAGGTTACAAAAATTTGAAAAAAATAGGAACATGAAAATTAAAATTGCAAATCTTTGTGAATTTACTCGAAGAGTTTCTTGGAACAAAATAGCTTTACCACATGCATTACACAAGTGTATTGTTAGTTTTGTGTTTCATTCCTTCATCTTCTTCAGCACAAATAGATAAATCCGTATCACAGTCTCTGTCATATTCATCGGTTTTCAGCAAGTATTATGATTCAGTATCTCACTTTTGTTAAATCCAACGATGATGCTAAATTGAGAAGAAAAAGTAAAAATAAGTAACAAAATTAGCTATACAAACTTTAGAAAGCTGTACAAAGCACATATGGACGTGAGCATCAGTCAGCGTCAAAAGGAAAAATAGAATGTGCCTCGTTATATCATGGTGAGTATCCCAAGAAATCTGAGAGTTGCATGTGCACTATTCAACACAGTCTGGTGCACAAGGGGTTAAAAAGATCATAAAAGTTTTTTTAGCCAAAGGGGCTGCGGATTAGTATTTTACAATTGCAGGTCTAGTACATCCCCCACGATCTGGCATCACTCTTTAGTGTGGAACCATATAAACGATACCAATTGCCGAAAGAAATTTTAACGCCCAGTTTTAAGAAGTTTTTGTACCAAACATCATATAATTGAAAACGGCAGTTTAATGAATATACTGTATTCTTTTAAATTAATAGAATTGCATATTTTACCTTTCTGGATAAAATTGAATAAAGATATAACTGTCCAATGTATTTACTTATAATTTGGAAATTTTACTTTATATGTTTTTATTCAAAACTAACTCTGTTATCTTTTAAAATCGAAATTAGCTTTTAAATATATGAATATTCTCGTAAAACCAAGATTGTGTGATCGATTCTGGCTGAAATCGATTGATTTTCTCAATGCGAAAGTCGTAAACTTTGGCATGTAAAAAGTACCTTGAGTATCAATTTAGCTTTTATACTCTCGGCAAAATTAAATCATGGCAATATTTAGCATCCAAAGACCGTTTGAATGTAAATAAATTCAAATTCTCTTTATTTACGAGGGTCACCACTAGATGACAACACAAATGAAATGTAAAATGTAACTTAAAGTAGTAATATATTAGCATTTATAAATTTAATAAATACTAGAGAGTACCGCCAGATATACCGTACTTGTACGGTTTTCCTCTGGCGGCGGAAAGGAAACCACATGAGTGTGAATCTTGTAAGCTACTTGTGATCTGGTGTGTACTAATGGGCAAACAATTGGTATTGTTTGGAAGTGCAAGTCTTGATTTGATTTTTATTGGCAAAGAATATGTTTGCATCTGCGCTAACATGCAGTGAAATTGTATTACTCTTTTCAATCAAGCAGACAAGATATAGAAAGCAGCAGTATGACAGAGAATGGCCAACGATTTCTTCAACGACAGAAATTACTACGACACGAATTGAAGAAATGATTCAAAATGATCGAGGGATAACTCTGAAATCTCGTCAGAGTTGAGACTGATCTATGGTAGCGTGTGGCCTATAGTTTTTGATGCTCTGCGATGTTCCAAGACAGTGCTGTGAAATTATCCGTCAACACCTGGCTCAATGGACAGGGACCTGATTTCTATCAAGACGGATGAAACAAGTTGGTCCTGCGTTCTGATATATGCCTAAATATACTTGATGATTATGTCGAAATGTGATAGTCACATATGCCTCTAAATTTGTATTTTCTGTCTATTGTTAGTAAATTAAATATTTCTTTATTCGATTTGTAACCTTTTACCTTATCAAACCTCGTATATATATATATATATATATATATATATATATATATATATATATATATATATATATATATATATATATATATATATATATATATATATATATATATATATATATATATATATATATATATAGAATATAAAACTGTACCAATGTAGTATTTAAATAGAGTGTCTACACACGTGAAGTAAGTTATATTATCCAAGAAATAGATCATTGGTGTTTATTGAATGGTTTCTGAATTCGTCATAATGGTTATAGGAATTTATTTATAATCACGGTAACTATTGAATGTGACATATTATGAACCCCTGAAACCATTAAGTAAGCCAATGGGCTCAATTTATGAAGTCACTGGATAAAACAAGCAAGTGTTTTCCATTGAATTCAAAACAAACAATAAACTAATTGTACTTGTTGTTTTATTTTTGCAAAACTCAGATAAAATTTCAAATTTCATATTTGGGTAAATATGCTTAAATGTTAAGAAAAAAATTCTTCAAGATTTTTTTTTAAATTTAAAAAAAAAATCATATTTTATGTTTATACTTTTAAATAAAGTGCAATTTGTATACATATGTACCTTTTAAGAGAAAGTTTCTGCAAAGAGCAAAACTTGGTAACACGAGCGCGTGAATTGATTAGAAGGATTCCCTAGATAGTTTTTATCGTCTCACTATATGACGTCGAATGAGTTTTTAAATTGATTGGATAGAGTCCCGTGGATTTCACTATCATGTGACTATGACGTCACAAAAATTTAGCCCATTGTATCGTACTAGTTTATATTGATTTAAACGAGAATTATGTTTTTGCATAATTTAATAGTATTCTTCAACGTATTAAAATACACGAGAAGAATAATCTATTGAAATTCGAAATTTGACCTTCAATTACACACACATATGAATAATCTGTAGAGAGTTTACTTAATTAAAATCGTAGATTAATTAATTTCCTTTCAAGATATGTCTCATCACGGATAATTATGTGCCTTCTAATCCTTAGTCCTTCTGTCGGAATAAAATAATTGCTTATATTACCAAGCCATCAAAGATCTGGATTTCGCTCAGAAGAGGAAATAATGACTTGTTCGTGGATGGACCGAATAATTAAGTACCTATGTGATTAAAGGTCCTTCATGGATTACACCCCAGTAAGAATGTTACTTGTTCTACGACATTTAAGAGGGATAAATGGTTTTCACCTGAAATCGTAAAGGCTTAGATGATTTTTCATGATTTCTCCAGGGTTTCAGATGCTCTGATGTTCTTCCTAAAATTTAAATTATAATTTACATAAAATGGAAATAATTTATCTTAAGCATAATGAATGTTCTATAATGTTTGAAAAATTTAGTTCAAATTTTCTATTGTAAGTAAATAAGATATAATGTATAATTGTTTTAGTAAAGTTGAAATTATTCAAAGTTATAAATGTTTGTCTAATGACAAATTCAGAAAAACTTTGAGTATTTGATTAGCTATTTACTTTTTTTATAAGTAATCTTGCCTTAATGTTAAGATTTTTAGAACATTTTAGAAATAACTTACAAGTTCAATATATCTGTAATTAAAATTAGTTTGACTTTTTAATACTAATAGGAACTTATATCAAATGTTCACTTTTGAACTTTTTTTTGTTGTTTTCCTGTATATCTACAAGGTGTCATTATACTTTCAAATACACCAGCACTTCCTAGGTTATTGGAATGAAAATGATAACTCCTAACAAATATTTTATCTTAGTTTTATATATATATATATATATAATTTCTATTATGCATTTACACATGTTAAAAGTATTTACAAAGCAAAATAAAATATTGGTAATATTAATAGCAGAACATACAATTGAATATATATTTCTTTATTTCATTTAATTTGTTTTAAAGATAAAACTGAACTTTTTAAAATGATAGTATCGCATATTTTTTAATGTACGCTTTAAGAAATTCGTATTTTTACTTGTTTTTCTTTTTTTTAAAAATAAAATTGAAATTTATTTCGAAATATTTATTGCGAAATAATTAATCGAAATGTTTTAATTATAACACCGAAACTGGTTGATTATTAGCATGAACAACGACAGTATACTTTTTGTTTTATTTATTATTGTTTTTTAGATTCTCTATGTTGACAAAAAAAATTTTCATATGAGTGTAATATTAAACTTAAGAAACAACAAATGTCGCATATCTCGATTTTTATATCGTATACCTTGAATTTAATTTTGACATTTAATTTTGTGTCAATAAAGTCACATATTGTATCTTTTACAGTTATGTTTTGAAACACTTTTTTTAGCATTACAACATTAAAATTTTGGTTTATTGTTGAATTGGTTTTTTGACGTTATAGCATGAAAATGCCTTTCGTATTTTTTAAAGTACTAAACCCGTCTTATCTTATAACCAACGGACATTTTCACAGACTTTAGCTAAGATGCAATAAAAGAGCTTTCCTCAAAATTAGTCCAATTTGAAATACGTTTGAAAGCATAATTTCTGAGTCATAGAATTGTTTATATCAGATAAATTTATCCAGTAAATGAGTCCTTCTTGATCATGATGAACCATTTAGTAAAGACAATTCCAGTAAGAGCCCATCTACAGCTTCACCAATACTCGGACGTTCTCTAAGAATATATAGGGGCCTCGTTAACATCTGTATTCCCGAGACTGAAATTACGTCATTTGTAGAAATGGGGCTTTGGTTGGCATTAAGAATAACTTCTAAGAAGAAAGTATCGTAGTTTAATGTAAATTTTGAAATCATTCTTGTTTTAAGATTAATTATATATAAATTAAGATTGTTTCCAGATGATTATGTTCATATATTTAATATTGTTTAAAAATGTACAACATGCTGTGTATACTGTGTAACAATTTCTTTCAAATTCCATGTGCTTCTGTAAAAATAAATTGTTTTAGGATGTTAATTTAATGTAGATATCGTGTAATGTGGTGTAAGTTAAAGGCATTACAATCTCAAAATAATATCAGACTTGTAAGGTTATTAAAAATTCAAATCTAAAAATTCAAATACATTTCTGAATTTTAGGAAATGTTCTATTGGTAGAAAACATTATTTCATCTGCGCTGGATTTCCTGATAATTACAAAAAAAGATACACAATACCATTTTGAAATTTATCTCAATAATAGCATTATCATTCTTCCTGAAGATGCTAAAGGAAATATAGATATCCCAAATTTAATTCATTGCTAATATCATATATTTCATCTAATTTTGCATTATATATCACAATTACAATAATATACAACCAATACTCTTCCACTGAATTAGTTTGAAACATAACTAACCATCTTGTTCTTTCTTTTAATTTTTTTTCATTAATTATAAAATTTTAAGTAAATGAATGAAAATTTTAAGTAAAATATCAATATATGTTATTTTAATTCATGGTAGTAACGGGTCATTTTGATTTTTGATCCTTTTCTGAGGAACATTTATCGTCGTTTACCTATTTTCAATACTGCATTACGGTTGTCTTTTTTATAAGTATTATATATATTCACAAACACCGAGTTAAATTAAAGGGCATCTGCTACATAATTTTGAATAAACAATTTCTTAATATAAAAGTAATATTTTGAGTTGAAAATTGTACTTGTACAAACATCAGAAGGAAAATGAAATAATTGTTCATAAAAAACGTAGAATATAAAAGTATGTTTTTTCTTAAAATAGGCGTTACTGATGAGGGTATGATTCTGAATTTTTCTCAGTAATATATCCAGGAGTTTTTACCCGAAGAAGTAATATTTAATACATATGTATTTTTGTTAAACAAACTTATTACCATTTATTACACGTTGCATTAGAGCTACTCATAAAAAACATTGCTAAAATAACAACTATCGGGATAGTGTGTAATGCATTTCAAAATATACATTCTATAATAAAATGGTACCTTACAGTAAAAACGAAAACTATTTTCTTCCTAAAAAAACTGCTTATCTAAAGCTATACAGCCTAATTATCGGATTTATTTCAGTTTCAATTTGACAGATTTTAAGTCTAAATTTTGATATATGTTACCCAGTAAGAAAAAATCAAGTTTAGTTAAGTCATTCATATTCAATTCTACATTGATTAAATATGAACATATACAAAAATGAGAAAATAAACTTATTACATATAAAAAAATGAAAATTTCCAAATAAAATACTTTAAGCTGGATAAAGTATCCAACAATCTAATTTGGAAAATAAAACACATTTTCCAAAAAAGCATAATTGTTTTACTTTTTGAACATCTTTTCTGATAATCCAAGTTTAACACTTAAAATTCATAGTTGTTTTTGATACTAAAAAGACGGAAATTTATTATATAACCATATTGCCAAAAATCAGTCAAACTGACTACATTGTGAAAGAATAACTAATGTGTAAAAAAAATTTGTTTAAAATATTACTTTTAATATTTTTTTAAATATTTTTAGTCATATAATAAGTTATTAGTATATATTAGCAATCAAAAAAAATTATTCACTTGGAAAACAAACGTATTCTAAAAACGTCGAAGAAATTGTGTCATTATATACGTAATTGTTTTTTTATCTAAATGAAGTTAAAAAGCAGTCAAAATGATTTTCTTGTGCAATCTAGTGTTAAAAAAGAAATAAATGCTTCAAATTAATGGATGAGATTTGAAAAAAAAAATGTTTTATCTTCAATGATTTAAGCAGCTTTAAGAAGAAATTACTAAAGGCAACGAGTGTTTTATAAAGAGGTATTTGGGAATAAAAATCGATACTAACGAGAAATTGTTTGATGAAAAATTTGACTTGATTCCCCCATTTGTTTCAAAATATCTATTTTAACCATCCAGAACCTAAGCCACAGTTAGATTATACATTTTTTTTTAAAAATTGCGGATTTTATATTATTTATTTATTTATTTATTGTAATACCCAGATACTTAATAATGTTTTAAATTATTCGTTAAACAATTTCAAAGGAAGCATAAGAATATTTCTAAATATTTTTGTTAGAAAAAATATTTTATACTTTTGCTACATTTAGTAAAAAAACAATAATTTTGTTCGATTAAAAAGAAATAATAGTATAGGTATATTTAGCTAAATTTTGGTCATAAATATATAATAGTAATAAAAGTTATTACTTCATTTTTATGACATTTCTCCATTTAAATATATGTTAAAACATTTGGTGACTTTATAAATTATGATTAACTAACAGTACGTTTTTAAGGGGACACAAAAGAAAAAAATTACATTTTAATATATTTTTTTGAAAATATCTTAAGCAAAATTTATATTCGAAGCTATTTATGAAATTCAGGAAAATTTGAAATTTTCATTTTTTAATAGAAATAAGTTTTCAATAAAACACTTTTGGCGAGATGATAATCTTATTTGCAAAATCTTCACCGATTTTGTTTTATAATGATTCCGCCTTTTCACCTAATTCAATTCAAATAATTAGTTTACTAATTAGGAGCAATAATTTTGTTGTATATTTAATACGCAAGCATTATATTAACTACGCTAAACTTAAGAGAATAGGTATAGGTACATAGGTACATTTGTTATTTTGATTTACATGTGTAACTCCTGTAATAAGAATCGACCACTGAAATATTGACAATTGATTATCCTTTATAGCTTTTTATAATTTTAAGGATGAAAAGTACATTTTCAATAAATTAGATTAAAATTTTATTTATTATTTTACGTGGCATCAGGCAAAATTCCAGTATGAAGATGTAATAAATAGTTGTAAGATAGTTATAATAATCTTATTTAAATTCACCACAAGCCTAGAAATACGTTTAGTACTTCCTAGAAAGTAAAAAAAAGAAACCAAATAATTTACTCTAAAATTAAAACAATATAATTTATGGTGGATTATTACATATCTTGTTAAAGCTTAGGTATTAAAAATAATATTTTTATTTTCTTTTAATTTTCAAGCAGATGTAAACTACAGCTCACTTTTTTTATCTAAGAAGTTTCTGTCACTTGACAACACATTTTATGTAATATTGATTAGTAAATGAAAGACAAAATGTCAATATTAAAAAACTGAGAAAGAAATTAGACAGAGAATTAACAAGTTTTAATAATATCAAAGAATTATTACATCATTTTTCCTTAGAATTGAATGACATAAATTTTTCAAATAGGATTCGCAAAAAGATTACGTTCCCAATAAGTCCATTGCATGCATATATTATTTATATAGCGATAAATCTAGTATACATTAAAACTTTTCAAAATAAAAAAAACTTTCTTTAACATAAATTTGTTTGTTGATATAAAAATGTATATCACAGAAATTACACTTTCGTGGACGTGTTCAAAAATGAATTAACCAAGTGACCCAAAGAGAATTTTGTGTTGCTAACGAAATTACTTATTCTACATGAAAAATCCATAGCGTTATTTTTGCACTCCAGTTATTTTTAAATTTCCTCTCAAGTTTACAGTTGACTGACTATGCCACATAGCAAAGCAATATTCATCAGATTCTATATGTACTTGTGTTGTTTAACAAAATGAGAGTTCTATATTAATTCCAAAAGAATAGAAATTAAATATTATTTTAAAATTAAAGCCTATTGTATTTGTAATTTAAACTTTACTTCTTCAAAGGAAAATAAAGATGTTAAGAAATTAGTAACAATCACTTCAAAAAATATATAAACAGATTACATTTTTTGAATAGTTAGTTTTACTTCATTATAACTGTTTCTGTTTTATTTATTTCTTCCGATTTATTTCTCCGATTGTAATCGTCCTAGTTATAGTCCTTATAACTGACTTTCCTAAAAATACAGAAGCGTCCCTCAACAACCGCATCTTTCGTTACAGGCCGGTTAAGAAGATAGAACAACTATAAAAAGCCGTCAGAGTGTCATTTGTTAATGGTATGTTTTGTCTTCATTTAAATTAATAAATAACTATTACACTATATATAAACAAAGACTTTATTAAACCCAACCCAGAATTTTGTATATTCAGTTTAAACTTTAACATTTTCAATTCCCTACATAGCTAATTGTATTATTTTAGAGTGTTTTTAAGTTTGTAATAAATATTTTTACCCCCATCTGTTTCTAGATTAACTTTGTGACAGGCTGCTTAACACTTATCAATATAGAAATTCAGTTTAATCCGTTTTCCTTCAAAAGTCAACTAAAGTTGTAAAATGTCATTAACTCACACAGCTTTTTGTTTCCCCTTTTCAATATTAATTTCACACACACACACACACACACACACAATTTTGACTCTTATATGTTCAAATAATAACTTTGCCTACGTTTTTACAATTCAGATATGAAATTTTGTGGTCTATACCACCAAAAATCTTTCACAATTAGTAAATTAACTTCCGCTACTTAAGACGAAAGGCCTAAGAGAAATTTCCGCTGCATTAATTCCAACTACAATAGATTTGTTCATGAATGTATTTCAATAATTATATATTTGATTTTAGACGCATAACATTTTCCTTAAGTATTCTCCGTGTCTCTAATCTAACACTATAACTCTCTGAGTAAATTCAAAACTATTTTTTAATATATGGCGAAGATTGCACGCAGTCCAGGGAGGACTGAAATATTTATTTTGTCTTTAAGGATATTACCAGAAAAAAAAAATCAACAAAATTAGATTTATTAGAGCTTATATTATTTACGTAGATATGTATGCATGTAAGTATTTATAAAAATCAATAAACAAAAAAAACTTCACACAGGAACTGAAAGATATTTAATACGAAACCTGAAAGCTTTTTTTTGAAGAACAAAAATATTTATAGAGTTTTGGAAAATAATCCGATATTTTCTTTACATTTTCTTTTCAGCACCGAATTGCTCAATTCCGTACCTTTTGATACTTCTTTTACCATTGACATACGCGTCTAAATAACTGAGCATACTTTCCACAATGTTCCCTCATTTCAGTTGACGTGAACAAGAGCTGCATTATTCGTTCATTTTTCATCGTCAGAATTTGCATCAAAAATAGCTCTTTGAGCTTTAAACAGATTCCAAAATGTTTTTTGTCTGTCATGATTTGGTCCCTACACACATTACCATCATCTATTGCAGCGGATTCTTCCGATTTGTCTTCGATAGGACCCAGTCCTATCCGACTGGTGTTTTCCGTATTTTGTGCATTCTCAGAGGAAAATCTTTTTCTGTGGAAAGCAATTTTCGTTTCTAGGTGTTAAGAGAAAAAAATGCAGGAAAAATACATAGTAGCTTTGTCGGCACCGTGTATTATTTCAAAGTTAACTGATATTTCGTCTTAAGCGTTTTCGTTAAATGTATTTCTTTTTTTGAATAATATAATCTGGTTGTTTGGTATTTTTGAACCTAGTGAATCTCCAGTTTAGGTAGAGTGAGCTATTCTTTGTTGCGACTTTTAACTTTAGAAAGCTATGAAAGCTAGAAGTGCCATTTTTACTAGCACATCTAAAATAGGCAATTTCATCCAAAGGCATAATATTCGCATTTCAACTTATGTACAATTCCGTATTTCTTTTTACTACACATCTTACTTGAAAAAAAAAACTTTTTTCAAAATTTTATTTCAAATGTTTATGTATTCAGAGAATATTCGAATGTGTGTGTTTTATATTTTCTATATAATTAATAACAAATCAATGAAAAAGAAACATTCCCAAGAACTTAAAATTAATTTCATACAAAGTTTTAAGTGTTTTTTGAAAAAAAAAAAAAAAACACTTATTGTGTTTTGCGAAAAATAATCGATATTTTCTTTTTGCATTGTCTATTTTAGTATAATTGCCAATAAATAGTTCGATGTCATCCATTTGGTTAATCATTTCATTATTGGAATAGGGCTTCCTAAATAACTACGCATACTCTTCTGCTTTATGATTTTTCTCTTTTCGAATGATGTGGGAACAGGGGCTGCATGAATTCATTTTCATTTCATCGTCCGAATCTGCATCAAAAATATATTTCTTTGAAAACACCAAAATATCTTTTGTCTGCCATATTTAAGTAAGTAATAAATGAAAATTGAGCGACTCCTTTACCATCGCGTAAGGATTTGAGGGTAAATAAGCCTATTTAAAGATGGAGCGAGCCCTGACGAAGGAGAACGCATACCTCGAAAAGGCTTGCAGCTAGTGACTCTCGCCGAAGTGTAGATTATTGTTCTACCTCGGTTGCGCGCCAAAGGGACACCATGTTGATTTTGTGATTGAAAGCAAAATAAAAACGTTATTATAGAGATGAATGATTCCGCCTTCTCGTTCGTTTAATAGCAGGCCTGGAGATTGGGATATATTTATATATATATATATATATATATATATATATATATATATATATATATATATATATATTATATATATATATATATATCATGATTTGAAGACAGAATCAGATTAAAAAGTTATTTTAGAAAAGGACGATCTTTATTCAATCATTTGTACATCTGTTCTGATACCGAGAGAGGAGGGAAAAGCACACGCACGGTGGTGGAACTTTCAAATTGTTACTTGAGAAACATATGAAGTAAGTATCGCAAGCTTAGTGATGAAGGTGCTGGTGTTAATGCTGACATATGTTGACTATTAAATCTAACGATCTGGAATTAGACATGTTTATTGGCTAGCCATATGTTCAAAGAAATAAATGGGTGATTAGTTTGATACTTGAATATAAGGACTGAGAAAGATGAGTGTGAAGTGCTAGATGAGAATTTAATTTTTAATCTAATTTAATTATCTCTTACATTTGCCTCCCAATTTTAAAAGGAGTCATGGCGTGGTTTTTTCTCTCTTTTACAAACAATCAAATTTCAATAAACACCAAAACAATACATAACATTATTTAGAAAGACATATTAACACAGTAGAAATATTTAAGCAATAGGAAACGATTAAAATCAAATGCAATACAATAAACGAAACTATAACAACAAACACAGTAAGGACACTTCCAACATATCAATTGATAAACATGAATTTCCATACATATAATTCGAAGATTAGCTTGTTTAAATCTATTCGACAAACCAGAAAAAGAGCTCACAGCGTTTCCCTCCTATTCCTTCATAATAATATTCGTATTATAGCTGGTAGATGTTTTCAAAAAAAATTATGTTGGAAAATATTATATCAAACAATAAGATAGTAAATATAAAATACATGAAACTATACAAATGTTAAAATAATAATTTTTTGTATAAAAATCTACTCTAGCGCCATCGTAGTAATAATACATATATTGTTACACACATTTTTTGCATATAAGAAAATACATACATTTTTTAAAAAAATATAAAAAAAATATAGACACTAATAAAATGAAATTATTAATAAAATGAAAACGGTAAAAAACACACAACTTCTATGCACTATCCAACACAATAAACAATATTTTATTTTCACATGCGTTATAAAATATAAAAATTATAAGAATATAGGAATAAAAGAATACAAGAATATAAGAGCACTTTTATTATTTTCAGTCGGAAAAGTGGACTCACTTTCAATAATAACTTTTTAGTATTTCCTGAAAATTTTTCACAATATTCATTGTAACTTAATATCGCATGCAATATTTTGAATCTTTCCATAACCTTCTAAAAATACGTTTCATAAACAAAATTCTTGAGTTTCTCTTGCATCACACATTCACTAATAAAACCGTATCACCTTATTTAATTTTTGAACACATCTCTCTGAGAAATCTGCGTCATCAACCTTTCACAGATGTTCAAGGGATACTGATAAGAAACAATGAGAGGTGCACATATCAATAAACAAAGTTTGTTCCTCTTAATGTTTGATGACATATACAAAAAATTATAAATGATTGCTGTTCTCCCATATCCACTGTATAATATCAAAATTAGACTTCTAAGTTATTAAGTTAATTTTTTAATTTTAGATAGAAAAATTTTTAAGAAATAGTGAATCCTGATATATGGCCGGTATATCAAACACACAATTTCAAAAATAAAAAATAATGACATGTAATAAGATTACTGCTGAATAAAATAATTAACAAACAATTAAATTCAGAAGAGAAAGAGAATGCAACGTGACTTTACTTTGTGGCGCTTATCAAAATATCATTAAATTAGTACATTAATCATTTTTCTAAAAACTTAATTTATATTTTTCAACTTTTAAAACACCAATTTCTATCATAACTAGTAACTCATTCGACATCTTAAGATAAAAATTATGAGAAGTATATTAAAATTTCTCAAAATTTTGTATGACTAAACCTATATACTTTGTTTTCAATTAAAATATAAAGAAAAATATCCTCATTTATAATACAACTATATTATAAAAATTAAATATCATATATTATTTCTTTTTTCGTAAAGTTCTGTTCAGCAAAAACTCAGTTCTCAATGTTACTAAAATTGAAATATACAATTTAACTGACCTCCACCCTTGCAGCGGCAAAAATCTTTTGGTGAACGGTAATCCAGAGGTTGTTGTCATTTATTTTCACTAGTAAAATTTTATTTATTTTCGATATTTTCCATGTTGATACTGCACTGTTTACAGTATTAAAGTGCAGACTTTCCAAGGAAGATTATTTTCGGTAAAGTGTTGGTCCTTCCATCATTATCACTGGAGCCTAAATCCCAATACCATTCGGAGAACATATTTTTTTTATTATTATTATTGTTATTCTGGCGGGATTGGACGTCTTTCATCTGAGTGGGGGAATTCACGCTTTTCTTTTTTTTTTGTTTTGTTTCTTTTTCGTCATTTGAAAGTTAGTTCTTTCATGGAAAACTTGCTGTTCTCTTCAGCAACGGTAGAAAATAACGTTCGGTGTTGGTAAACACCGCATTCTTCTTGGGGGTTAGAGCGCTGTTCTTCCAGAGAATAATAGTGCGTTTTTTTCCGTACCATTTTTTATTCCGGCAATCCGACGTCTTCATATACAGCATACGGGGTAGTCGACGTTCCATAATATTCTCCATATCAGTTATTTACGGTCGTCGGCGTTCGTTTTTATTTTAAAATTATTTTATAAAAAAAGATTAGTTTTTTTTACATTAAGATCGCAGACAAAGATCCTGCCGGCTTAATTCTGTCATGATTTGAAAGACAGAATCAGATTAAAACTTAGAAAAAGGGACGATATTTATTCAATCATTTGAACATCTATTCTGATACTGAGAGAGGAGGAAAGCACGCCATGGTGGTGGTTTCAAGTGGATACACTTGGAGAGAAACATATGGTAAGTATCGCTGCTTTGAAGAAGATGCTTGCATAGTTAATGCTGACATATGTTGACTAATAAATCTAACGATCTGGAATTAGACATGTTTATTGGCTAGGCCATATGTTTGGAAAGAAATAAATGGGTGATTGATTTGATACTTGAATATGGGGACTGAAAGATGGTGAAGAGTGCTAGATAGGGAATTTAATTTTTAATATAGAATAGAAAAATTGAATAAATATTCCAACTGACAAATATAGCTATAGTAAAAATATGTAATAATCTTGAAAAACTGCGTGTAAAGTATAAATTTTCTTCGTAGTGAGAAATGTGACATCATAACACTGGAAAATAACTTAAAAATTAAATTTTAAAAAATTTAGAAAGAATTACGAACGCGAAACCCATTTAAGAACCTTCTTTATGTAATTTTGTATACGTGTACCAAATTTCTCGTTATTTGGTTGTCTGGATCTTGAGTTATAAAAGGAACGAACCCAACAAATGCGTCTTATATATATATAGATTATATAAACGCATTATTATCTATGTCTGTATACATGAAAAATAATGAAATCAATAATAATAATTCATTTTGTTTTAAATTTTCACTCCAATAAATGTGTTTTTGTTTCCAAATCTGATATAAATGTATATATTTTAATGTGCGGCCCTCCAGATAATGTTTTTCCGAAGTGGCCCTCAAGGTCATTTGGGTTGGACACCCCTGCCTTATACCACTGATTCCTAGTGAAAACCAGTCAACTGAGATAGTAAAATTAATAGTCAAAAATGATCTCATTCCCTGTCTTCCAAATTCTTTCTGCTCTAGCAATAAGAATTTTTTTAATCTAGCATGTTTCTGTGGCTTGAAAAATATATCTTATTATCTATTCAACATTCTGCTTTGTATACAAGTTTCACAACATTTCTAATGATAAAAGCCAGCATGGACTTATCTATTGTTACACAAGTACAGGAGGAAGTCTTGTGAAAGATATAGATGGTATACAAGTCCTTAATGAAATAATTTTATTCAAAGATATCCTTCCCAGAAGTGGCGTAACGGAGAATATTAGGGTCCCTCTAATAAATCTCGTTTTGGGCCCAAGCCCAAATACGGCACCTTAGCATCAATCAAGCTTTGGGCCCCCTAGAGTCCCTGGCCCAACCGCAATGCAGGGTGTGCGCGTTATGCCATTGCTTTATCTCATTCCCTGTTTTTCAAATTTTGCTCTAGCAATAAGAATCTTTTTAATCTAACCTGTATCTGATAAAAGAAGTTTCAGTTAATTAAAAATTACTTGAGAAATAATGACACTAGAAAAGCTTTCAGATTTGACCATCATCTATATTGAATCCGAAATCTTTGAAAAAATTGATTTCACCGAAATAGTTGACAAATATGCATCCCAGAGAAGTTATTTTATGTTAATTATTAAGCAGTCTTGTAGGATTGATTTACACTGGAATTCAAAATTAAGAAAATTTGCTTATTTTGTCGAATTTCAAGAAAATTTGGAACGGAATGTAAAAAATATTGCCTCAAATAAAGATAAAATCTTGTACTTTGAATATATGTAAGATATACAGCAAGGACGTTCACACTTTATGGAACGATTTTGATTGTAATTTTTACTGAATACTCGTGTTTTGTGGAAATTTGCTTCATTCATAGCCATGATTCTTGGGATACAATAGTTTTAGCTAGAATTTTCATGAAAGTAAACTTAGTATTGTCATGCAAATTTCACTCCATTCCTTTTGAACCATTTTCCAAAGTTTCTTTCGGTGTTCTTGGATGCCCGTTTTCCTAAGGCTCGTTTTTAATAAACCGAAAGCACAAAAGTCCATTGCAGAAAGGTAGGGTGATTTTATACGTATTTCATCAAATGGGATACACTTCTATTCTTGTTTCTGATTCTTCCTTAGCTAAATAAGCGGCAGTTAACTTGAACGTGCGGCTAGGGGCTTTGTCCATATGAAGCACAACTTTTACCAATGTTCTTTTCAATAAAGTTGAATTTTTCTCTTCAAAATTATTTCTAATGTATATTGCCGATAGTAGAGTGAATTAATTTTGGCTTTACTCTGAGACCTTTTGATTTTTAATTTGTCGTTAGAAAATCCTGCAACTATCATGAATAATTAGGAACTTTTAATTACTGTACACCAACGAATCCATTTCGTACAGTCATTTCCGTCAATTGAGCACAATAGAAAAAATTGATCTTCTTTTACTACCGTCTCTTACATATGTCCATTCCTCATCAAGTGTTACCACAAATTTCCATTTCTCTAGCAGCTAGGTGTTTTTTACATAATTTTTCTACAATTTGCTTTTCTTTTTTCAGCATTATGTTTTAAAAAAAAAAGGAGGCGAGCTTTTAGGTTAAACACCATTTTTAACTTTAAATCCTTACGAGTGATTTTAATTTCAGTTCGAAAGACATTCCTAGTTTCAATGCAATGAATCTTTTAGTCGGATTTTCTTTTAGGATCAGAGACTTCACTTTTTCTTGATAGTTGCATGCGTTTGAACAGTCTTAGGATGAAGTTTCATGGTCATGTTTCATTTTTTACTTTCTGCTAGACCGTATTCCCCTTTCAAATTTAATATATTATCTTTACCTTTGGCTGAAATTCAATAACTGAGATTTTTACACCACTTTTAAATGGATACGAATATTTCTCCTCGGAAAGTGTTATTACGCAACCTTCAGCAAAATGTTATATTTAGGAGCCATTTTTTAAAAAATCTTTTTATTTAATCAAAAGAAAACTTAGCAACCTTATTATTCTTAAGTTGCCACAGTTTTATCTCAAAATGCAAACAAGAAAATGAATAATAAAATCGTTTCCATAAAGTGCGAATGACCTTCTGTACATATGTGAGAGTGGAACTAATCAATGAAAAGGATTTATAAGCTTAACGTGCTAAAAATCCGCATTTCGTTCACTAGCACACCTCACGAAATTTCTTGATGTTTTTCGCAGCAATTGGTTAAATCAACGTTCTTCTTCATAAGCTCAACAACCTTTCGCAGGCTAAGGCTGACCCTATTTGTCCACAGACCTGGCCTTCCATTGGTTGATTCAATAGTTTGAGGTCCTTTTCAACACAGTCTGGCGTGGGTGGGGTAGTCACTCTATGTCTGATTCCTTCAATTTTCGAGTTACTTTTTAATAAGAAAAGCATCGACATATTTTACAGATAAAGACCAGCCACCTAAAGCACGTGATGAAATCAAAGTTCACATTGAGGGAACTTGGTCCATGGTGCCTGGCTCTGAGACTCAGGTAACCTTGACTTTATCTTCAATGTATTCAATAAAATCATCATCGTATAGTGTAGGATTCTAGAGTTCTCAGCGAATCAACAAACACAAGTTCACTTTATCCTCAGTACTATAATGAAGGCCGACAATAGGAGGGATATGAAAAGATAGATTTAACTATTTTGAGAGGGAGTCATCATGGGAGACTTGGGAGATAATTTGATTCCATTCAAAGTTATTGAAGTTTTTTATTTGGGTTTTAAAGGGGAGAGGGTATTTAGTGTTTTGCCATTCTTTTCTAAGTCTGTGCAGATTTTAATTTTATTCCTGATGACAGAGGATAACATTAATAGGTTGTTAATGCTTTTAAAGGTGTTACTTTATTATTAATGGCATTTTTGGTATGGTAGCTTTAGATAGCACTTTCTATGTCATTAACATTGTGGTAGGATTACCTGGGAGGGTGGTGGTTAGAATAATTTAGACCATTCCAGTGGGAAAATAGTGGTAGGGCGAGCCGAGTAAAACATCCCTCTAACCTCACCTCAAAGAGAATAAGTTTTGTGATCCACTAGAGTTCAGGAGTGGAAGCATCAGTGATGGTCATACATTTGCAGATGACTACGTCTATTGTTGTATTCCTGCAGGTTTGATGAAAATGAGTAGGTTCTAGCGGATAATTGAGGGTAAACCGTACTGTTGCAGAATTTTCTTATCATTTGGTCTGCCATGTTTTGCTGTGTTAATTGGGTCAGGAAACATATTTTGCATTCATGTCACCAACCATGAACCAGGACACAATCATGGTTCCTGAAGGGATGGTGCACACACAGAAACTTTGTACAAATATTACTCTTTTTGGAGAACCGATAAGCAGAGATCTTATGATAGGGTGTGGTAGTTTCAGTCTTATCATTTTTAATTGCAGTAGTTTTGACTTCTCGTTGTTAACTAAAATTTTGTGATGGGAATACTTTTAGTCATACATGCTACTCCACTGTCCGAAAAGGTAAATTCCTGTATATTGTAATTAGGGGTACGAGAAACCATGGCATGGTTGGGTGAGTGAGTGATTATTAATGTCCCACTGTTCAGCTACATGAGGGCTTTTGGCGACAGACCTCGTAATTTTGAGCCATGGTCAAGTGGCGGGGATGACACCTGAGCTGGCACTATGGCATGATTGCAGGTGTGTTTCTTGAAGAATGATTAAATCAGGATTCCATTCAGAGATGAATTCTTAGAATTCCTCTATTCTGTTTCTGATTCCATTGGCAGTCCAGGATACCAACATTTGGTTTGAAAAATTTGTGTGGCGGGGATTAAAAATTGATTTCATCATCCAGAATTTTAAGGGGGCAGCCTTGAGGCATCTGTACTTGGAGGATGTCTATATGTTGTTATAGATTCTTCAAGAATATCAAAAGTATCTTTTACGGCAGGATGTTTTAGCTGATTAAGATAGCCAGGGAAGGGATCTGGAACTATTGTGTGATTGCTTAGATGATGAGGCAGTTTGAGGACTGGGGGAGAAGGTTGTTGGTATGATGTGGTATTCTTGGTTTGTTCCCATAAATTCACTTCGAGCAGCTCAGGAGAGATATGTACTGTTATGCATAGTGGCTGTTTTCTCTTCTTTCTGTATCCCAATATCATATCTATCAATTTTTCAAGTATTTCTTACAGCTCTTTAAATGAATAAATAATTCTAAAAGAAATATAAACTAACAACAAAACTTGTGAAAATTTTTTGCTACCGTAATGAATTTTTTATGAATGGGTGGTACTTAAATTAAATATTAAAAGTCAATATTGAATAACTATTTTTCCAAAAAATAATTATTAAAATATTTTAGGAAATTATATTTTTAAATGGAAAAAGAAAGATATTGAAATAAAGTGAACAAAACCAATTTTGAACAGCTACTTATTATTTTAAGTTTTTCTGAAATATTGATTAAAAAAATCTGTTAGCTTATTACGCAAAACATGTAAATTATTGTCTTTAAGAAATAATCAAATTTTATACAAGAAAAATCATTATATGAAAAAATATATTCTTGAAACTTAAGTTAGAACTAAGGAGAATGGATCATAACAATACAGAAAAAAATTAATTAACATATTAAAAATGAGTAAGTAATCAATGTGGAAAAAAATAATTTTTGATCAAAATTTATTTTTATACAAATCAGAAGTTTCTGGAGAACACAGTAATTTCTCTAGTATGAACAAAGTCGTACTCTGATCGATCAAAGTTGACCATTGTACTGTCATCTGAAATATTATAGATATAAAAATATTTTAGAAAAGAAATTCAGTGTTAATACATAAATTAAGCAATATAAAAGTAAAATGCATCAAAATGATATTTACTTTTTGAATCACCTCACAAGATGGCAATTCATTTGAATACAAAGTTTTCAAACCTTCCAGTTTTTTCCTTTAAAAACAAAAGTTTAAAAATATTTTTGAAACCAAATCTTTAGCTAGTGGTAAATACTATAATCACAAAGAGTAACAGCACTGGAGTCGAATCATTTTATTTCAATAATTATTGACTTAATGATTACAGAGATAAAAAAATAATTTTGTTTACACTTTAATATCCATAACTACTTTTCGAACGACTGAGTAGAGATAAAAAAAAAAGATTTAATCCTTAAAATCTCTGATAATTTTCACACATAATAAACTAAATAATCAATTTTGTTTCTTTATGATATTTTTTTATTAAGTATACATCATATTTATTTGAATCTAAGCCTCATTCCCCCATGTTAATGCTACTGAAAATCTGGTGCAGATTAGAATCAAAGGAGGAAATTAAACATGATACTCTTATAGTTAGAGCAATTACAAATTAATGAAAGTGCTTAAAAGTTTTTAAAATGAGTAAAATAAACTAATTATTCACACTTCTCAGTTTAAAATCTTTAAATTTCATAAATACTGGATATCAATAAACCATTTTACACAAAAACATGTTGAGAATTTGAGGTGCAACTTAGAACTGATGTCAATTTAGATTCAAATAAATAGAGCTGTTTCCTACACTCCTCTCACTTAACTGTGACTGAGCACTCCATACTTTCTCGCCTTCCTACCCAACAACAAAAACTTTTGAACCCTGTACCGGGACGATTCTGTAAACTGAAAAGGCAATGGACAGATGCAAGGCCTTGTCCGCAGCACCTTTAAAGGTGTAATATTCATTTAATCGATACTACATTTAAGAGTAAATGTAAACTGTAACAATTATTTTCTGCAATATAAACATATGTACTATCACCATCTCTGGCTGTTATTCCGAACTCAAACAACGGCGCAATAAGAGCATTTTACACATTCAGAGTTTTTAAAATACTGGTTATTTGATCAACTCAATTTAAAGCTTATACTTTAATAATAATAATTTGATATTGCTATTAATAGACATTTGTTATCTTAAACTCACAATATAATATATGTCTATTAAAGTCACACTTCAAACTTTATAATTTAAAATTTCTTATCAAGATTGGCTTTACAACTGACTCACTCATAATAACACATCCTTATGAATATAAAGAATCAGATGATTAGTAAAGGCTTGACTAATTTGTACTGGGAATACTTACAACTCTGGTATTAGAGTATTATCAAATTTTCTGAAACATTTTGGAGCCTAGTATCTATTTTATTATTAAAAGTAGTCTTCCTTTAAAACAGTAATAGATCTGATACTAAATGGGGAGCACATTTTCAGAAATAAAAATGTCTCAATTTTCATGAAAATTTGTAATGCTATAATTGATAATCTATTTATAATATAGCGCTTTTAAAATTTAGATTTTATAGAGGTTATGGGAAGATGCATATGAATATACTTTTTCAAGTATTGAAAATAGATACTCTTTAGCAATGCTTACCATAATAAAAAAAGTAGAAAATAATACAATCAAGAATGTACTTAACCTTGCTTAACTTCAGGTTGAAATAATTCTATTTCTAATTCATCAGTTTGTGGATTTACTGCTGTTACTTTACCTTCCTATAATTTTAATAATTTATAATTACTTATGATGCATTTTAAAGGAATTTAATACAAAAATTATTTTATAAAAATGTGATTTTTATAAGAAAATACTTTGAATTCAGTTTAGGATGCAGTTTATTTTACGTTATTACCGTATCATTTAAAGAGCATATTTATTATTAAACATAATATGTAACAAAAGAAGAAAATTTTAGAAATGTACTCATTTTTCCAATATGAAACAACACTTAAGAAAACATGGAATAAATATATGTTTGGATTTTATTCTCTACATACATTTTTAAACAAGTTTTAAAACTTAGAATGAAAAATGACTCCATTTCTTTTTAAAACATGCATAAATAATATATATACATAATTTATGAATATTGCATCCTATTTATAATAATACCTTTAAGAAAATGTGAGAATAGGAAAATAATCAACTTACCTATAATTAGATATTACAGGACTATAGGATTCATCCAATTTCAATATCTAATAAAAATATATCAAAAATTAGCCTTGAAGGAAATTTAATTATAGCTATTTCCATGAACAAATCTCCAAAATAAAACTTAAAACAGAAGCAATGATTGTAACCCATTATAAAGTGAAGTACATCAATAGAGAAATGAGAAAACAAAGAAATCCAAGAACCCAAGTTTACAACTAATTAAAGTTTTGATATTTCTGTACTACATGTAGCAGAACTACTGAAGATTTTTAAAATTATGTGTAGGGCAATATTTCATCATAAGACATTGAGCTATATACAATTCAATAACAAATTGATTATACAATATTAATATAAACTACTAGGGTGAATAACAAAAATCAGTTAAAAACAGCAAATCATATTTTCTTAAACCTAAATTATTCTTCTATTATCTTGTAAAATTAGAGAGATTTAAGTTAAAAATTCCAGAGTTACAATAATTTTGATGTACCATTTTATTCATATCCAAATAGCAAATAAAAAGTTTCAACTAATTTATTTCAGAGAAAACCCACTGTTTTTTTTTTCATTTTGAATTCAAAGTATTTTTTCTATCCAGCCAAACGCTTTTAACATTTTTCTAACTACTGCTATTAATACATGTAATGAAAGTTAATGCATTTTTGTATCAAAGCAACTTTTAAAAAATAGACAAATTAAAAATTTATACATTTTTCCAATAATTTTTCAACCAGCATTCACACATTCACATAAAAAAGTATTTTATTTTATGAATTTCAATCCTGTTGTCAAACCACCATACCAACTTTTGTTACACATACACTGGTGTGCAAAAATTAAGGACGAAGTCGAAAAATTAGCATATCAGCTGAACGAAGAGGCAGAGCGGACAGAGAGATCAATCAGGAGATTAAGTAAAGGTGA
The DNA here is from genome assembly GCA_019973935.1 of Trichonephila clavipes. Taxonomy (NCBI): domain Eukaryota; kingdom Metazoa; phylum Arthropoda; class Arachnida; order Araneae; family Nephilidae; genus Trichonephila; species Trichonephila clavipes. Next base: position 310,885 of record BMAU01017446.1, read on the forward strand.
TGTACGATAGCAAATGCAGATATGCAGGTAGACGTAATGAGGGAGTGTCTGAGTAGTATAAAGCATGTTGTCGGTGTAAGATCAGTATTTCTGGCAAAGAGATTGCACGTGTGCTTAACAGCAGTTAAAATCACACCGAGTTGCTGCCTCAGCGAAATGGCGCATAATCAATCTGTTAGACGATATCTGGATGCTTTACCCGAGGTCGAATCATTGGAAAAGAAGAAGGCAGGTGTGACAAGTGTGGCTGCAGAGTTCGGAATTGCTCACAGCATCGTTTCACCGGAGGTTTGGAGACAATTTCAAACTACAGGAACAGCTACCCGGGGTTCAGTAAGTGGTCGTCCACGAGGAACCCACACCTGCAGATGACCGGTACATTGTCTTACAGGCCAGAAGAAACAGGCGGCAGACAGCGGGAGAAATCGCTATACATACGACACAGGCGACTGACGACTGATATCGCGTTTTACCGTGGCCAGAAGACTGCACGGTGGTGGTCTGTTTGCACGACTCCCCTGTACGGTGTACACTTTAACGCATGCCCACGAGAAGGCGTTCTCTGTGGTGCCGGAACACCGGAATTGCAGAGACAATGAATGGGGACGGGTACTCTTTACAGATGAGAGCAGATTCAGTTTGAGTAGCGATTCTCAACGCATATACTCATCTGGAGAGAGCAGGGGAAGCCATAATCATCCCTCGGAGCAGCCATTGAAAGGGACAGGTATGGAGGTCGCGGTGCCCTCGCTTGGGGAGGCATCATGCTTGGTAAGTCGTACAGATCTTCACATCTTCGACGCAGGTTCAGTCAACGGGACCCGTTATTGTAACGAGATTCTTCTTCCATATGTGCATCTTTTTAGATGCGCTATGGATCTGCAGTTCCTTTCATGGACGACAATGCACCATGTCATCGCACAGTAGCTGCCGAACAGCTCTTAGAGAGTGAGGATATTGAACGTATGGATTGGCCGGCACGATCTCTGATCTCAATCCCATCGAGCATGTATGGGATTTTCTGGGCACGCTTGGCAACTCATACCTAACACCAGTAGCGATTCGAGGGAGCACCATTGGCGCTGCAAAGGCATGGGCAGCAATGCCCTCGCAACAATGGCATTGACATACTCATTTTCAGCATGGGTGACGCTGGGAACCTGCCTAGCACTCGGGTGAGATCATATCCCCTACTAAAAAACCGGATGTTTCTTGCTGGACACCCATCACAGGGATGTTTAGGCCTTCAGTCGCATTGGGCTCCATGCTACTTTTTCAGCTTCTTTTTATCCTCTGATTTCTCTTTTAGTAAGTGTTGCTTACATTACACATGTCCTTACGTATTGGGATCTACGGTATTAAATGTGTTGATTTGGAAAAAGCTTTTGTACAAAGTTATATTGAAAAAACCGTCTAGATCCCTTAATTTTTTGCACACCAGTGTAGTTCAGTATCCTTGTAAATTAAATTGCACATGTGTATGTCAATTATTGCAGTATGGGTAACATTTCAAAAACTCTTCATGAATATTTTAAAATTTTTTCTTTAAAAATTAAATGATTACCTTTTGTGGTAATTTGAGCACAAAAACAGTTTTAAATATTTTGTATACATTGAGTGCAAGTAAAAATTTGTAAAAATCATTAAATCAAAGAATTTTTTACATATGATGATAACCATGTCCAATTAATAAAACTAACTTTACAACTGCAACAATTCATCCAATTTGTATATGATTTAGGAAATAATTATTTTTCAAAGTCTACTGAGATGAAAAGATTCAGAAATATTGGTTTATTTACAGTGAAGTAGATAGCATATTCATACTGTAGAAAGAAAAAGAGAGAGTTTTTTTTTAAATATAAGTTTAATAAGTGTATTGTTTTATAAATATATAAAACAGGCAAATTGAAGATGAATCATATTTTTCATTTAACTTGTGGCTTAAGTGAGTGAATGCTAAATTAACATACGCACTATAAAGCAACAGGGAGGCTATTAGTGATGGACCTCATAGTTTTGAGTCATAGCCAACTGAGGAAGATGACACCTGAACTAGCACCACCTTCTCCAAACTACTGCACTCCACCAATGGGAGGACTTTGATTCCTGACAGATTTAACGTACATCAACCTCTTTAGATGGTGGGTTTTCTGTGGTACTAGGGCTAACACTCATGACCTACCAATTAATTAAAATGTGATGTTAAGTTTCCTTTATATTTAAATATAAACGTAAACAAAACTTTTATTCCAATAAATAAAAAAATAAGACTCCTTTAAAAATATGACCCTTAATAGTTAAGGCAATTTTATTGTAATTGGACAAAATTGGTATCAATGTTAATTGATTAATTAATTGATTACATGTAACATTCAAAAACAGAATTTTCTATGATGGAATTCTGATTTTTTTGATGCATTTAATTCCATACATTATTACATTTCAAATTTTGCAAATAAGTTTTGAGTAATGAGATTTAAACATTGAGTCCCTGATGTTTAGTCTCAAAACTTTTAACAGTAAATATTTTTCAATTCATACACAAATAATTATTTTCCAATTTAAAAAGTACCAAAATCTAAAGTATAACAAATTTCAATTTTTCAAACCATAAAAATTAAAATTTAAAGCAATTTCTCTAATAAGTTCAAGAAATATTTTTTATTTTTAAATTATGATTGGAAATTAAGATTTTAAGTTCCTTTTACCACAATTGTGGTGTCTTTAGTTTATAAAAATTAAGTATAATAAACTGAACCCCATAACAGTGCCATGGGTTTAAAAATATATATGAAGTAATCTAATAAACAACACCATCACGGTATTCCCCTTCCCCCAAAAAATAATAATCAGTTTTAAATGACATTTGGAACACAAGTACATAATTTTATTTATTTTCTACTCAATTCCCTTTACGCAAATTGATTTCACAATGGTAAAATTTTTTCTCTGAAATACATTAAATCAATAACAGAACAATTTAGTTCTGTTTGAGCTATTAACGAATATATCTATTTTGCCAACCTGTTACGAGGAATCACATGCATGTCAAAAGAGATTACTGAAATGGTACCAGTGTTTGGGGGGTATAGCTATATAATCCTTTGGGGATTATATCGGGGACTATCCCTTCAGGCGGGGGATGGGTGTGGGGCCAACAATACCCAACCCTGTAAAAGCTTTCTGTTCGAAAACTCAGGAACAAATTATCTAGCTACTCAGGTGTCTTTCAAACATAAACCTAAGACTTCGATGGTTCAACTCTATTAACACTGATTTTAAGATTATATGGGTAGGAACTGGAAACAAAAGCCGCTGGAAAAATGTTTTGGAGAAGGCCAGGGCTGTTGAGAATGATGATGTTACGAGAGTCATAAAAACCACAAAGAATCTTTTTCTTCTTTGGGCAATTGTACATATACAATGGTAGATAAATACACTACTGAGAAGAAGTATAAATTTTCAGTGTTACGTAAAATGTGTGGCTATTAAATAATGAGATCAACACACTGTTACAGAAGTAAACAACGCTTCCAAATGCCATGGACCAACAGCTAGCCTGAAGCCTTCTCTATTGAGATGCAGTGCTTCTTGTTTCTATTAACAAATCCATATATAGCCTGTCTTCGTTTTTATTAGAGCTTTCTTTATTTATTTGCTATAAGTACAACAACAGAGAAAAGAACGGTTGAAATTCCACATAAAATTTGGAAAAACCACTACTGATAATTTCTTTTTTAAGTATAACAGTGAAGGTTTGTGCCTGCATGTGTGTTTTGAGTGGTTTAAGTGTTTTCAAAAAATTGGCCGCAAGATGTAAAAGATTATTCTTGCCTGGATTGCACTTCCACATCAAAAACAAATAATATAAAAAAAATGGTAATCTGACTCCTCAGTTAAGTACTCATGTGATTGCTGAGACTGTAGAAATTCATAAGATTATGTATGACAAATTTATACAAGAGGTTAGGCATGCAAAAAGTAAGTTCAAAATGGAGCCTAAAATTCTCACATTTGAACAAGAGTTTGCAAAAAATGTTTGTGTTAGCACTTTGAATGTCAATGAAAATGACATTCAAAATTACATTGGAAAGGTTAATAACAAACAACAAATCATAGTTTCTTACTTACAATCCTGAAACTATGACATTTAAAATTATTGGAAGGTTAATAACAAACAACAAATCATAGTTTTCTTACTTACAATCCTGAAACTAAGAAGTGCCAATCCCATGCAATGGAAGAGTTTATCCACCGACAGCCAAAAAAGCTTGAATGAGCAGAGATTGCCATTCCAAACAAACAATTCACTGGGATTGTGTGTCAGCTATTCTTCGTGGGTTCGAAGGTCAAACTGTTAATCATATACCACTAGTGAAAAACCATCAAAAATTAAAAATGACCAGAGTATTGTTGAGGGACAAGTCATCGGTTCTTTACCAAGACAATGCACAGGGTCATTCTGCATTGTTAGCCAAAAGGTATCTAGCCAAGTGCAGCATCTCATCTAGTATCCCTTTTATTCGCTGGTTTGAACCATGGGAGGTTTTTTTATCTGTTTCCCAAGATTAAATCTCCATTAAATGTGTGATCCAGTCCGCTAAAGCAGGGAAGAGAAAGTGGCACACATTCTGAAGGAGCTCACATAAAAAACGCACTGACTTTTAGCACTATTTTGAACAATGGAAGATTCACATGGAGTGCTCTAGGGATAGAAGAGGGATGTAAATTGAAGGTGATAATAAGAGTAAATATGTATGAAATCAAAATAAAATTTTAATAGCTTCAGGATTGTAATTTGAGCCACACATTGTAGGTATTTCTGCTATATATACACAAATAGGGTAGGTAATGTCTTATCTAAGTGGTACAGTTACAAATTATGAATGTAAAAAATATTATCAGACAGGGATTGCAGGTTACAACCTGAATTAATTGCTAAAAATGTCAGTATAGAGCTGAGTTAATAACGAGTAGTTTTAATCAGTCAAAATCATCCTATTTCAACAAAAGCAAGATATTGAAATGCCGCACATTAAATTTGTATGAGCATGGTGCAAAATTGAAAAAAATACAACATTATTTATATGAATGTAAAAACAAAAAGATTTGGGATTGTTGAATTTTGTTTCATTTTATTCCCATCATTGGAAGAATTGCCCAGTTGGTTACAAAGTATTTCTAGCACAAGCATTTCATTCTGCCTACTTTGTTTCGCCGCAGTAGCTTGAGTGGTATAGGTATCGGATCATGGTTTTGCCTTGATATGAGTTTGAGCCAGTACCACTAAAGACCTTGACGTGTAGGGCAGCGATGCGCGTTAAATTTGTCGAGCTGACTGCGCCCTCCTGACCCGGTGTGGTTACAGTAGTTAGGATTAGGAGGGGTGCCAGTTCAGGTGTGGGTCCCGTCACTTGACCATGGTTCAAAATCACGTGGTCCGTGTAAGCCCCTACCGTGTAGCTGAACAGTGCGGCGTTAATATTCAATCAATCAATCTGACTACTGTTATAACTCAAAATATGGAAGCAAATCTAGGGGGCTATTTTTGGGTTTCATTTTGGAGTTAATAGTTATTCTGAAGGCAGATAACAGTTCAAACCTATTTCATTGTACTATAGTATTTAATCTGATGATTAAAAAAAAACCCTGAGGACAATCTTTCTTCATAACTGCTCTTTATTTTAGATAAATAACACACCCCAACCATACAGAATGTGCATCACAAGTTGATTTAATAAACATGAAGATGAAAATGAAACAGCTGCCTCCATCTCCACAATTCAACATTATAGAATCTTTATCTTTATGAGGTGGCAAGTGAGAGGATGATTTCTTCCCACCTTCATCACTAATAGAAATGGGGAAGCCTTTTATAAGAGAATGAATTTTCTACAAATCAGAGGTTGGCAACTTTACAGCTGTGATGTGCCAAAATAATTATAAATAATAAATTAATCTGAAGCAGAGTGCGGGTGGAAGAGTATCGTGCTTCCATGCTGTCCGGGGGTTCAAATCAAACTGGTAAAGGTCAACTCAATCTTTTCATCTCTTCAGTGGGTCGATAAATGAGTACCAACGGGAACTGAGCCTTTGGGGGTTTTATATCGGACGGAGCACTCGACAGGGAACATCCGCACATACACCCCAGCGCCTAAGGTCATGCAAACTGAGATAGGCACAGCGAGCCTTATTTGGCTTCTGTTGCGCCACTGAGTTCAGTTCAGTTCAAATGAATCAATCTATCTATATATTCAGGGGTGCCACACAGGAAAATATATTTAAAGCTCTAATTTGATTCCCTTTTGCAATACATTCAGAGTTAGGGAATAAAATAAAAAATACAGATTTGAAGTTTTATTATACATTAATTACACATTATTTAAAGATATTTATTAAAATAAGAAATAAACATAAGTTAAAGTTAATATTGACGTCGCACTGTTCAGCTACACGAGGAGGCTTTCGGACCCACGTAATTTTGAACCATGGTCAAAGTGGCGTGGGCCGACACCTGACTGGCACCCCCTCTCCTAACTACCACCACACCAACGGAGGGCCGTTCCAGCTCTCGACAGATTTGCGTGCATCGCTGCCTACATAGGCGGGTCTTTAGTGGTACTTGGATCGAACTCATGACAGCTACCATGGTTGGATACGCCAACCACTGAGCTACCGCAGCTTAAATAAGCAACATAAAATATAACTATTCCTACAGTATATCAAATAAAAATTACTTTTTATGTGAGGAGCTTTGTCTATTTATTTGCAATATGAATGAATATTTGTGACTATCAAATTGACACGATTCTGAGATTTCAGTCGTTAAAAAATTTCTCTGTGGACTCAAAACATTTTTCTTATGAGAAAAGATTTGTAGAACCAAAGAAAGCAGCAGAGCACATGCAATTTTCTTCAAACAAATAAATCTCTACAAAAAGACATCTAATACATTAAAAATAGCTGTTTACTTATTGCTAGGGTTATGTTTTTGGGGCTTTCAATAATTTATGTTTTTATTCTATTTAAAATTTAACTTGAATCACACAAAAATTGACAATTTTGTAGAATAGTCTGGGTGCCACTGAGAAGTTTACTATGAGACAAACATGGCATGTATGCCATAAGTTATAACACCTGATAAAAATTCTCATTATTTTATATGTTAGATCTATATACATCTACTATCGTGCTTCCATGCCCCAAGTTTGGGGTTCAAACCCTGAGTTGGACAAAGTCGATTTAGCCTTTCATTCCTTCAGTGGGTTGATAAATCAGTACCAAGCTTGCTTA